>LR738712.1:501196895-501232004 GCA_902687465.1 Secale cereale
CCCCCACCCTCGTGGAGAGGTGGTGGTCCCCCTGGTGAATGTCTTTCGCCAGATATTTTTTATATTTTCTGAAACGGTGTCTAGTGGAGTTTCGGAGCTTTTTGAGTTGTGCAGAATAGGTTTCCAATGTTTGCTCCTTTTCCAGCCCAGAATTCCAGCTGCCGGAATTCTCCCTCTTCATTTAAACCTTGTATAATAAGAGAGAAAAGGCATAAGTATTGTGATATAACGTGTAATAACAGCCCATAGTGCAATAAATATCAACATAAAAGCATGATGCAAAATGGACGTATCAACTCCCCCAAGCTTAGACCTCGCTTGTCCTCAAGCGAAAGCCGATATCGAAAAATATGTCCACATGTTTAGAGATAGAGGTGTCGATAAAAATAAAATACGGACATGAGGGCATCATGATCATTCTCATAACAACAACATATATATATATATATATATATATATATATATATATATATATTGTTATATGATTCTTATGCTAAAGTGACAATTCATTCACAATGTCAAATATCACTCAGAAACTTCATTGAAAACCAACAAACTATAATCTCAGTCATTGAAGCTATTGCAATTTATCATAACATCGGAAAGAGTCAACATAAGAGCTTTTCAGTAAGTCCACATACTCAACTATCATATAGTCTTTCACAATTGCTCACACTCATGCAATACTTATGGGTATGGAGTTTTAATCGGACACAGAGAAAGATAGGGGATTATGGAATTGTCTCCCAACCTTTTACCTCAAGGGTAATGTCAACAGTAATAGACCATGATAACTTACATCCAAGTGGTTATATATGTCAGGATCTTTACAACACAATGTGCTTGCCAAAGAATAAAATATAAAAAGGAAAGGTGATTTTCACCTTGACTCTTGTAAGGCAAGAATAATAGATAGGCCCTTCGCAGAGGGAAGCAAATGTTGTCATGTGCTTTTATGGTTGGATGCACAAAGTCTTAGCGCAAAAGAACATCACTTTATATTGCCACTTGTGATAGGGACCTTTATTATGCAGTCCGTCGCTTTTATTACTTCCATATCACAAGATCGTATAAAGCTTATTTCCTCCACACTAATAAATCATACATATTTTAGAGAATTTGCAAACATGACTACTTACTTGAAGGATCTTACTCAATTCATAGGTAGGTATGGTGGACTCTCATGGCAAAACTGGGTTTAAGGATGTATGGAAGCACAAGTAGTATCTCTACTTGGTGCAAGGAGTTTTGGCTAGCATGGGGGGGGGAGGCAAGCTCAACATGTTGGATGATCATATGACAATATACTTTATTTCGAATATAAGAAAACATAACCCATTATATTGTCTTCCTTGTCCAACATCAACTCTTTAGCATGTCATATTTTAATGAGTGCTCACAATCATAAAAGATGTCCAAGATATTATATTTGTATGTGAAACCTCTCTTTCTTTATTACTTCCTATTAATTGCAACGATGACCAAAACTATGTTTGTCAACTCTCAACAACTTTTATTCATCATACTCTTTATATGTGAAGTCATTACTTCCCATAAGATCAATATGATCTCTTTGATACTTTTTATATTTTCTTTTATTCTCTCATTGACCAAAGTGAGGAAATCAAGCCCTTGACTCAACGCTAATCTTTATTATAAAGCTCACAGACTCGATTACAAAGATAAAGATCATAAAGCAAAAGCTCACAACTAGATCATGCTAACTTTATTCTACTAGATCAAGATACTACCAAAAGGATCGAACTAAGAAAAACGGTAAAGATAGGA
This sequence comes from Secale cereale, assembly GCA_902687465.1. Classification (NCBI taxonomy): domain Eukaryota; kingdom Viridiplantae; phylum Streptophyta; class Magnoliopsida; order Poales; family Poaceae; genus Secale; species Secale cereale. Next base: position 501,198,684 of record LR738712.1, read on the forward strand.
GTGTGATGGTGATACGATACCGGGGCAACTCCCCCAATCTTAGCAGTTGCCAAGGGGAGTGCCCATACCCATATGATTATGTCTCCTTCTTCGGAGGTGGTGATGATGGAGTTGTTGATGATGTAGGCTTGTCGTCCATCTTCCCATGCATGGGCTCACCATCGTAGAAGGATGATCGAGTCTCCGGGGTACTCAAATCTGGAGCCAAACTCATCTTCTTGAATCTATATTCATACTCACAGTTTTGGTTTTGCAGGTCATAGATCTGGGCCTGGAGGTGTTCGATTTTCTCTTGGAGACTGGAGATGGCTTCCCCGAAGATCCTTGTGTCCAGCTTGTGGTTGTTGGCGAGCTCCGTGATCATCATGTGGTTGGCGTTGAGTCCTCGTTCCACCATACCTTGGCACTTGAAAACTTGTTGCTCCGTTGCTTCGAGTCTCGTCTCCATGCTTCCGGTCCTCCTTGGCCCCTCAACATCGCGGATGTGCAACACCCCTTCACGCAACTCCATGGTTTTAGGGTGATGCAGCACCTCCGCGAGGTAGGGGTTGATGACCTTCTCGAAGAACTTGTCCTTGGAGGTGCTGGGAGACGCCATGATGATCTAGATCTGTCAGAAACAACAGCTCGAAACGAAAATGGAGGATTTTTGCCTGATACAGTGGTCAAAACCTTTGGGGGAATATATAATGAATTTTTACCGACCAAAAGGAGTAACATACAAGAAATCGGAGTCCGGGGGGCACACGAGGTGCCCACGAGGCAGGGGGCGCGCCCTCCACCCTCGTGGACGGCTCGGGTCTCTTCCGGACTGCCTCTTATTTTTCTATTTTTCCAAATATTCCAAAAGGGTGAAAAATTGCCTTTAGAACTGTTTTGGAGTCGGTTTACTTACCGTACCACATACCTCTTCCTTTTCGGGGTCTGAATCATTCTGGAAAGTGTCCCTTATGTATTCCTCCGGGGTTACTGTTTCAATAACATTGGTTTCAACATTTATAGGGTTACCTGAGATATAATGTTTGATTCTTTGACCGTTCACCACCTTCAGATTTGTGCCTTCAAAGTTGTTGATTTTTATGGCACTGGAACGATAGACCTCCTTGATAATGTAAGGACCTTCCCATTTTGAGAGAAGTTTTCCTGCAAAAAAAAAATCTTAAACGAGAGTTGTATAACAAGACATAGTCACCTATGTTAAACTCACGCTTTTGTATCCTTTTGTCATGCCAACTTTTAACTTTTTCTGTAAACAGCTTGGCATTCTCATAGGCCTGGGTTCTCCATTCATTAAGAGAGCTAATGTCAAATAACCTTTTCTCACCGGCAAGTTTGAAGTCATAATTGAGCTCTTTAATAGCCCAATATGCCTTATGTTCTAGCTCGAGAGGTAAGTGACATGCTTTTCCATAAACCATCTTATATGGAGACATACCCATAGGATTTTTGTATGCAGTCCTATAGGCCCATAATGCATCATCAAGTTTCTTGGACCAATTCTTTCTAGACCTATTAACTGTCTTTTGCAAAATTAATTTCAGCTCTCTATTACTTAATTCTACCTGACCACTAGTCGGTGGGTGATAAGGGGATGCAATTCTATGATTAACATCATACTTTGCAAGCATTTTACAGAAAGCACCATGAATAAAGTGTGAACCACCATCAGTCATTAAGTATCTAGGAACTCCAAACCTCGGCAAAATAACTTCTTTAAGCATCTTAATAGAGGTGTTGTGATCAGCACTACTAGTTGGAATAGCTTCTACCCACTTAGTAACGTAATCAACATCAACTAAAATATGTGTATACCCATTAGAGGAAGGAAACAGTCCCATATAATCAAAGCCCCAAACATCAAATGGTTCAATAACAAGTGAGTAATTCATAGGCATTTCTTGACGTCTACTAATATTACCAATTCTTTGACATTCATCACAAGATAAGACAAACTTACGGGTATCCTTGAAGAGAGTAGGCCAATAGAAACCAGATTGCAATACCTTATGTGCAGTTCTATCTCCAGCATGGTGTCCTCCATAAGCTTTGGAGTGGCACTTGCGTAGGATCTGTTCCTGTTCATGCTCAGGTACACAACGTCTAATAATACCATCTACTCCTTCTTTATAAAGATGTGTGTCATCCCAGAAGTAATGTCTCAAATCATAGAAGAACTTTTTCTTTTGCTGATATGTGAAGCTAGGAGGTATAAACTTAGCAACAATGTAATTAGCATAATCAGCATACCATGGAGCAGTACGAGAAGTATTTATGACGGCTAATTGTTCATTAGGGAAGCTATCATCAATAGGTTGTGGGTCATCAAGAATATTCTCTAGCCTAGACAAGTTGTCTGCAACGGGATTCTCAGCTCCCTTTCTATCAATAATGTGCAAATCAAATTCTTGCAGCAAGAGAACTCATCTAATAAGTCTATGTTTAGCATCTTTCTTTTCCATAAGCTATTTAATAGCAGCATGATCAGTGTGAATAGTCACTTTAGAATCAACAATATAAGGTCTAAACTTATCACAAGCAAATACAACTGCTAAAAATTCCTTCTCAGTAGTAGCATAATTTCTCTGGGCACTGTCTAGAGCTTTACTAGCATATTGGATAACATTCAATTTCTTATCAACTCTTTGTCCTAGAACAACACCTACAACATAATCACTAGCATCACACATAATCTCAAAGGGTAAATTCCAGTCAGGAGGCTGGACAATAGGTGCAGAGATCAATGCTTTCTTAAGTATTTCAAACTAGAAGTGTGACCCGCGCATTTGCGCGGCTAGATCCTATACTTAAATATATATTTATGTAAGGTCGGCTTGAAAAAATCATAGGCAAACTTATAGTAAAACTATAAAAATGCGTTGACATATTGGCCTTGTTAATATTTTATTTTATTTCATAAAACTATTTAATATTTAACACTTGTATATTTTTCAAATATATTTAAATATTGTTGCCATATTTCCATCCTACAAAATAGTGCCTTGTCATGCTAAACTATCGAGTTTTACAATTTTATTAGCTTTGTTCTTTCCTTTTGTATTCTTCAAGCCAAACCTATTATGAATGTTGTTCATGCTATGTCGTATTTAAATCTTATTTAAATTCTTGTAAGATCTTAGTTAGCATCACTCTATTTTTGTGCGCAAAAGTTTTTTCCAAATATAAATCACTGCACACACTTTTGAAAAATAAATAGTTACTTCAAATAGGAATTCTGGAGGACTTGAATGCTAATGATTTCTTTTATATGAAAGAAATTTGATTCATTGGATTAGGTTATCTTTTCCTCCGCTATCATGAAACCAAAATGTCATATATTTCCCTTTAGATGTGCATTGCTTTCTCTCTCTCTCTCTCTCTCTCTCTCTCTCTCTCTCTCTGTGCGCGTGTGTGTTTGTGTGTCTATGTCTCTCTCTCTCTCTCACCACACAGACCACCAAAAATTCATGTAATAATTTAATGTGCATTGTCTAAAGTCACCCCTTACAACATTTATGCGTTATAAAATTCTTTTGGAAGTCACGGTAAATGGCATCGGTTTTTGGAATTACATATTGATACAGTTTCTAATTATTCATATCCAAATAGGCCCCTTTTTTGGGATGAAATTCAAATTTTCTATGATCTTTCATTCTCATTATAAGAAAAAATAATACGACTGTATGTTTGTGCTGATATTTTATTTAAAAAATAAATATATTCAAAGGTGTAGGGACATTTTCCATACAGGGAATACACGTTTGTATGTTTGCACCTACCTTGCAAGTCTCACGTATAGCCCTTAAAGGAAGTGCACCATTTTTTTAAAAGCAGAGTTTGGGCGCATCTCTTTATGCGTGAAGAAGCATGAACATCTACTTTGGCAACCGACCGCTTGATCGCCTTGGCTTACCGAGTCTGAGTAAGTCACGCAGGGTAGATAACTATTGTTAAGTCGATCGTTAAATATTTCCATAAAGAAAGTCAATCGTTAATTAGTCAACACCTACACATTTTCTCTCACAATTTTTTTATGCTCATGTTGTTTTGCATCAGTTTAGATTTAATCAAATGGTAATCATGTTGGTTGTTTATTTAGAGCTTTATTTCACATTCATCTTTATGGGCTAAACTTCATATTTTTACTGTCGCTGAAATTTACATAAGCAAAAATGATTTGCTAGTTTGTTTATTCATCGCCTAATAAGATATGTATTAACTATTACTCTTTGAAGCAGTCCGACTAATAGTATTTATTTTTAACTACTTTTATTTATTTATTACTGGAGACTTATAATCTTTATTAATCTGTGATTGAACATGCAATTTATTGAATTTAGATTAAATCGACAATACATTTAGCTTGTGCATTGACATGTATGGGATGTTTTGATCTGCTGGGGCTGGTACCGTTTTTGAAATGCTGTCATTTGGGTTTGGGTTGATGTGTCATACTGATGTGTTTCTATCTGATGGTTGATTTTGCATGTATGTGCTCATGTGTCAGATGCATGTCACTGTACCGTATGTAGTCTCTTTTGAAATCTTTAGAAAGACTTATATTTATGAACGGAGGAAGTAAATAACATGCATCTAAAACTGCTAATTGTCCAGGAGAGAGGTGGCTAGACCTTATAGATATTTCGTTGTTGATTAGTGCATACATGTTTGCTTGTATGTACCAGATCTGTTTTTCTTTTTCAAGGAGACACATACATGATCTGGTTTCAGCCGGGGCAATACATGTCCCATCCAGAGAAGGACACTATTTGCCTTTTTGACTCTGGATTGTTTTTTCATGGCAGAAATCTGCATGAGTCAGCGCACGTATTTTTTTGTAACTTCAACTCACGTGTTCTACTCAGACGCTTATTTCCTTCATTCTTTTTTCTAGATCCGACTCTTCCTTAGTTACCTTTTTTTAGGGAGATTCCCCTAGTTTTTTGCTACCTTATGTATGTCAAGTTGCCTTGGACCAATTTTTTAATAGAAAGTCATATATGAGTTGAAACACATAGACGTGTTGAAATATCTGTCCGTGACACGTGATGTGTCAAACATTTATATGTGATAATATTTATGTGTAACGCTATATTTTTTAAATCTCAGCCATTAATATCTGAAATTTACGGCCGAGATAATTGAATCTATGTGAACGAACGTGATGGCTTGTTTGTCTCTTGTCTTAATTATATAATAGATGCTTCTAGACAATCATCATCAAAAACAAAATGAATATCTTTTTGTAAGAGATTAGTCAGAGGCCTGGAGATTTTGGAGAAGTCCTTAATGAACCTTCTATAAACCCGACATGACCAAGGAAACTTCGTATACCTTTGATGTCCTTGGGACATGACATCTTTTCAATAGCATCAACTTTAGCTTTGTCAACTTTGATACCTCTTTCAGAAATTTTATGTCCCAAGACAATGCCTTCATTAACCATAAAGTGGCACTTCTCCCAATTCAAGACAAGATTAGTGTCTTCACATCTCTGCAAAACTCGATCAAGGTTGCTCAAGCAATCATCAAGAGAAGTTCCGTAAACGGAGAAATCATCCATGAAAACCTCAACAATCTTTTCACAAAAATCAGAGAATATGGCCATCATGCATCTTTGAAAGGTAGCAGGTGCATTACATAAACCAAAAGGCATACGTCTATAAGCAAAGGTACCAAAAGGGCAAGTGAAAGTGGTTTTTTCTTGATCCCCTTTTGACACAGGTATTTGAGAGAAACCAGAATAGCCATCTAGAAAGCAAAAATGAGTATGCTTGGATAACCTTTCTAGCATTTGATCAATAAAGGGCAAAGGGTAATGATCTTTCTTAGTGGCTTTATTTAATTTGTGGAAATCAATTACCATCCTATAACCTGTAACAATTCTTTGCGAGATCAATTCATCTTTATCATTAGGAACAATAGTCATACCTCCCTTCTTAGGGACACAATGGACAGGACTTACCAACTGGCTATCAGCAACTGGATAGATAATACCTGCCTCTAGAAGCTTTAGTATTTCCTTCCTTACCACTCTTTCATTTTAGGAGTTAATCGTCGTTGATGATCAATAACCGGTTTAGCGTCCTCTTCCAATTTTATCTTGTGTTGGCATAAAGTGGGACTAATGCCCTTAAGATCATCCAAATTATATCCAATAGCAGCACGGTGCTTCTTCAGAGTTTTCAATAATTTCTCTTCTTCCTGCTCTGAAAGGTTAGCACTAATAATAACAGGATATATCTTCTTTTCATCGAGATAAACATACTTAAGATTATCAGGTTGTGACGCCCCGTGACCGACGCTCCAGAAGACTTCCATCTATTGCGGGTTTCGCGTGAGTTTTATTTGCTTACTATATTTATTTTTGCAATACATCATGTCATCATGCCATCTTATTAAATTTTTTTGCAACTAAATAATTTGCATGGATCTTCGGTCCATTTAAATCGAGGGAAGGGTGACTTCTCTTTATAACATATCCTCCCGATAGTAGGGAGCTATTATAAAAATATTTTATTGCTTTGGAATCACCATAACACACTTGAAAATATTCCCATGCCTCTTTTGCTTCAAGTTTCACCTTCAAATCTTGTCCATAATCCTTATATCTTTTATCGAGGCTCCTCCCAAAGTCTCAAAATTTTGGCCACCCCTAAACCTTGTCCTAGTTCAAAGCATTTGAATTGAATTCAAATGTTTTTGAATTTAAAACTTTCTTTCATGCCCACTTATATTTTTCTTGGATCATGCTCATCTTTATAAGTCCGGGAAAAATAACCCCATGCCTAAACACTATCCCAAACACTTCCTTTCTTCTCCTTTTTTCTTTTTTGTTTTTTTTCTATTTTAGAAAAGAAGAAGGAGAAGAGAAGAGAGGGATTGGTGAGAAGCCCAATGCATCCCTGCAGCCACTGGCTTCCATGGCCCATTTGCACTTAGGCCTAGGCCACCGTGGTCTCCCTAGGCCCAAGGCCCCTGCCTATATAACCCTAGAACTGACCCGCTCCTCTCGCATCGCTCCCTCACGTTCCCCTCGCGCCGCTAGGAAACTCGATCCCATCGTCTCCCTCCTCTCGCTCTCGCCCTAGCCCCGCAACCACCTCTCCTTCTCCCACCAGCGCCACCACCATCTCCAGTGCGCCACGTCCTCCCCCACGCATGATGCGCCTGCTCCTCCGCCCCAGCCGGCCCTCCTCCGCATCACGGCATGCCGCGAGCCCGTCCCCATGGCTGCACTGCCTCGTCGCCGCCTCCCTCCTCTGCACCTCCACCTCGCCGACCTCCGGCCCTCAAGCTCGCTGCCCCTCCGGAGTCTGCCGCCGTCGTCCTGCTTTGCGGGGACGAGCACGAGCCCCTGCTCCACCCGTTGACCGCGCCGCCCGTTGCCGGCCTCCTCCTCGCCTCCGCCCGGTTCCCCTCGCCCGACCCTCCGTGTCGCGCCTCTGCTTCGGCCAGGCAGAGACGAGATGGCATCGACCCACGCTCCTCTGCGCCAAGACGAGCCGCCGCCCTGCGCTTCAACTCCGCTGCCGCACCATCTGCTTCAGTCGCTCGAGCATGAGCTCGCCCGCGCAAGCGTCATCCAGGTCGCCGCGCTTCCCCTCTGGAGTCGACCCAGACCGCCTCCTCTGCATCGCGGTCGCTTCGCCCTTGATGTCGCCCCGCTCCTCTGCTTCCAGCGTCGCCCCGCGCTAAGTCCCGGCGCCCCTGCCCTTCTTCTGCCTTGTCCTCGTTCGAGCTGAACAAGCGCACAAGCAGCCACATCTGTTGACCGTTGCGTCGACTCGACCTCCCATGGTTTTTTTTCACCAAGTGCCAGGATGTATACGAACATCTACAACTACCTACGGAGACGACAAGATCGAGACCCCAAGTACCAAGATGGCCGAAGCCCTCGGATCCGTCAAGTTCGTCTACATGCGTGTACGACCACACATCTCGGATGCGACAAGTACCACAACGATGCGCCAAGTACCTCTACCGTGGTCTTCGGAATCACCAAGTACCATGACACGACGACATGAACATCTACAAAAACGAGTATCGCTACGCCCGAACATCTACGGAATATGAACGACTACAAAATGAAGACGACTACTTCCACTACGACTCGAACCACCTCGAAACGCACGCTGCGAAGGTATACCGCCGAGACGATGACCCCGTGGATGAATCTTGTGTGTTGTATGAGATGTCCTCCTTGTTTGCGCCGTGTTCGTTGTGTCGCTCGTTTCCATGCCACCGTCTCGTGGGAACCCGGTATCCGGGAGCACCCCACCATCTTGCTTGACACGCTCACGTCGACCCTTTCTTTTGCACCGGTCTCTCAACAAGTTACCGGAACCGATATGTTGCCATGGCATTATTTTTGGTTATCACCACCGTGGCACCCCTTTCTTTCCATCACGGCGGCAAATGCTTCATATCTTGCTCATGTCAACTTTTAATAAAATTTGCATAAAACTTGCATTTTTCATCCGCATCATGATAACAACCTTTAAATGGTTAAAAAATTGTTGTTTGCTTTAAAATTGCTAAATGACATGTGTGGATTTTCCAAAATTGTTGTTGTCATTTCCGGCCTCATTTAAAATGCCTAGATAGGTACTTTCATTATGCTTCACCTCTTGCCATGTTAAAAAAACATTTAAACTTGTTGTCTATATAAAACGAGAGTCACCTAAATAATCTAACGTGGTGTTTTGTCAATATGCAACTCGTTGCATATTGAGCTTCACTTAACTTGTAGTGTTTTTTGTTGCACTTTGCCAGGCCATGCATATTTAAACCGGACATGCATCATACTTGTTTGTGCATCATATGACATGGTTATGATATGTGTGTTTACCTTGTTGTTTGCTTCTTTCCGGTTTGCTTCTCTCGTTAGCTTCGGTTTCGTTCCGGAATTGTGAGGTTTTGCTCGAGTACTTCATGGACTCGTTCTCCTTCCTTGCGGGATCCCAGGCAAGATGACCATTCCTCGATATCACCTCTATCTTTGACTTGCTAGTTGTATCGTTCTTTAGCTATGCCTCGATGCCTATTCTTGTCTTGTCAGCCTCCTATTGTTGCCATGAAACACTCTAACCGCCTTCCTAGCAAACCGTTGATTGGATAAGTACGCTTTTGCTCAACCCCTCTTATAGTGTTGTTAGTTGTAGGTGAAGTTTGAAGATTGCTCCAAGTTTGGACTTGTTTATTGGGATAACACAATATTTATCTTAATTAAATTAAGGCACATATATATTGGCAATGTGTGGAAGGCTTGGCCTTCTGCTTGGTGTTTTGTTCCACTCATGCCACCTTAGGACCCGATAAACCGGTGTTATGTTCCTTGATTTTGCGTTCCTAACACGGTTGGGGTTTATGGGCCCCCCTCGATAATTCGCACTGCTTAATGCTTTTCCAGCAAGGCCTAACTTTGGTACTACATTTTCCTAACAACTAAAACTTGCCGAGGGAGTAATTAACCCGAGGATTTATTAATCAACCCCCGGGCCAGTGCTCGTTTTGAGTGTTGGTCCAAACTAGAGTCGTGTGCGGTACCCCCCTTGGCAACTTGGGTCTTTGGTCACTGTACGTTGTGCTCATCCGGTCGTGGCCTGAGACGAGATACGCGCAGCTACTATCAGGGTGTCGGCACGCCGGGAGGTCTTGTTGGATTAGTTTTACCTTTGTCGAAATATCTTAAGCACGGGATTCCGAGAATACTCGGGTCTTCCCACCTTGGAGTTGCGACTCCGCAGATCGTGATCTTGTGATGGGCTAAGTTGGGACACCCCTGCAGGGTTTTGAACTTTCGAAAGCCGTGCCCGCGGTTATGTGGCTGATGGGAATTTGTTAATATCCAGTTGTAGATAACTTGACACCACATCCTTAAGAATACACTACCTGTGTGAGTAATGGTGACGATCTCTTTTCGAAGGGGTTTTCGAAAAGTGAACACGGTGGGGTTATGCATGAACGTGAGTAGCTAGGATCACTTATTGATCATCTTTGGTGACCGTTGGCACTTTTCTCTTCTTGCTCTGAATTCGTAAGCTAGTTGCTTAGTGCTTGCTGCAACCACTTTATGACCTCTCCAGACCTATCAGGCTTTGTTAGTTTTGATACCCGGGAATGGGATTGCTGAGTCCTTGTGACTCATAGATTCAACACACACCAGATGCATGTACAGCCGAGAACGATGCAGGAGATGGATCAGAACTTCACTGGGAGTTCAATGAAGAGCGTGGCCGTATGTATGTGTCGTATCCCAACGATCAGTAGTGGTTCCTACTAGGGGCGATCAGGACTTGTGGTTGTGGTATCTTTTCTTGTTTGATTTCATCCGTAGTCGGACCCTGTGTTATTTTGATGAATGTATGCTATTGTATTAATTGTGTGCCATGGCGAGTGTAAGCCAACTATCTTTTACACTTTCATGCCTGAACTTTTACATGAGTTGTGCAAAGATACCACGCTTGCGATCATTCCAGAATGCACTTATGTCTCTAAGTCGCGCCTCGACACGTGGGAGATATAATTGCATCCTGGGCATTACACAGGTAAAGGTTTAAGTTCAAACACGGGATCACCCTTGGGTGGAGGAGGATCCCCTAGGATTTCAACAGGCAAGTTGTTTTTCAATACGGGTCCCGGCTTAAAGATTATTTCATCTAATTCCCTTCTCTCATTCATATACATATCATTTTCATGGTCTAGCAGATATTGTTCTAAAGGATCGTTAGGAGGCACAATAATAGAAGTAAGACCAATAATTTCATCCTTACTAGGTAATTCTTTATCATGAGGTTGTCTATGAAATTTAGCAAAGTTAAACTCATGAGACATATCCCCTAAACCAACAGTAACAATATCTTTTACGCAGTCTATCTTAGCATTAACAGTATTCAAGAAGGGTCTATCAAATATAATGGGACAAAAATCATCTTGTGGGGAACTAAGAATAAGAAAATCAGCAGGGTATTTAACCTTCCCACACAAAACTTCAACATCTCTAACAATCCCAACTGGTTAAATAGTGTCTCTATTGGCAAGCTTAATAGTGACATCAGTACCTTCTAACTCAACAGGTGCAATATCATGCATAGTTTATTTATATAAGGAATGAGGGATTATACTTGCACTAGCACCTACGTCACATAAACCATTATAGCAATGATCTCCTATTTTAAAAGAAATAACAGGCAAGCCTACAACAGGTCTAAGTTTATTCCTAGCACCGGGTTTGGCTATTCTAGCAGCTTCCTCTTGGAGGTAAATAACATGTCCATCTAAATTTTCTACCAAGAGATCTTTAACCATAGCAACACTAGGTTCAACTTTAATTTGCTCAGAGGGTGTAGGTGTTCTAGTATTACTCTTACGAACCACAGTTGAAGCTTTAACATGATCCTTTATTCTAATAGGGAAAGGTGGTTTCTCAATATAAGTAGTAGGAACAATAGGATCAACATTATAAGTGATAGTCTTTTCTTCAACTTTAACAGGTTCAACTACTTTCACTTCAATGGGAGGATGGTATTTAAACCACTTCTCCTTGGGAAGATCAACATGAGTAGCAAATGATTCACAGAAAGAAGCTACTATCTCAGAGTCAAGCCCATATTTAGTGCTAAACTCACGGAAAACATCGGTATCCATAAAAGCTTTAACACAATCAAACTTAGGGGTCATACCCGACTCCTTACCTTCGTCGAGATCCCAATCTTCAGAGTTTCCTTTAATTCTTTCCAATAATCCCATTTGAATTCAATAATCTTCATCATAAAAGAACCAGCACAAGAATTATCGAGCATGGTGCGATTATTGAGAGAAAGTCGAGCATAAAAATTTTGAGTGATCATTTTTCTTGAGAGCTCATGATTGGGGCATGAATATAACATTGACTTAAGCCTCCCACAAGCTTGAGCGATGCTTTCTCCTTCATGAGGCCAAAAATTATATATATAATTATGATCATGATGAACCTGATGCATAGAGTAGAACTTCTGATGAAATTCCAACTTCAGTCGATTATAGTTCCATGATCCAATATCATCGCATAGCCTAAACCATGTCAATGCATCTCCATTCGAATTTAAAGGGAAGACCTTCTTCTTGATAACATCCTCGGGCATACCTGCAAGCTTAAATAATCCACAAACTTCATCCACATAGATTAGGTGTAAGTCGGGATGCAGTGTTCCATCTCCTGTAAAGGGATTATCTAGTAGTTTCTCTATCATACCATTGAACTATGTGAGAGATGATATGGGCTTGTTGGCCCTTTTATCAAGTTCTATTATTAAGTTTTCTATCTATTCTATTATGATGTTCCTCCTAGTTTCAACTATGTGATCGTGCTATGGGCTTGATGGCCCTATCTACATGTATGTTGATTGTTTTATTGGAGAGCTCGCTTTGTTAGTAGTGCATGCAGCCACAACGAACCCTTCTTTTCTTACACAAGCCACACATATGTAGCCACCTAGCTAGTGCATGCAGCCACAACATATTTGTTCAATTTATTTGTCATAGCAATATAGATTCTAAATCGAGGAGACAAGTGTGCAAGAACAGAGGAACCAACGACAGGGACCGTCGCTGCATCTGTGGTGGCTGGCGTGCACGAAAGCGGCTCGATCAGTGCATCGGGGCGGCACGCATCAGCGCATGCAGGCTCGGTCGATGCATCGACACATGTAGGCAGGCTTGTTGGGTGCATGCATAGCAGGCTTCTGTCGTGGCGGCGCGCAGGCGTTTAATTCAAGGGACAGCCCAACGAAACCACGGCCCAACGGTCGAACAACTACACCCCCAACGCGGCCCCACTCGTCAGAGTTAACGGCCGAATCACTGACCCGACGACGACGTCCGTTGTGACCTCTTCTGAGGGTTTCGGGCAAGGGAGTGGGGAAAACTGAGCAAAAGTTAAGAGAGTGGGGATGGATGAGTAGAGCTAAGGAACCCGGGACACGGATGTAAAAAATCACAATTAATTATGGAGGACCCGTTCCCTCCCGCATCTAAATTCCATTGGCCCTCCCCATAAGTTTGTAAAAAATGCTGATTTTGCTACTTGGACGTTTCGCTTTAAACATCATTTAAATCATTGTTCTACTAATCTTTGGAGAATCGTTGAGCAAGGCTTCTACCCGCATGATCCTTACAACTTAACTCCAAGAGAAGCCGTGGATCATCAATTCAACGACTCCGTTCTTTGCATTCTTCAGGAAGCCATTCCTCCCGAAGATATTGCACATCTCCGACCTTTCTCCGTGGCCAAGGAAGCATGGGAGCATGTTGTTTCCTTGTACAAGGAAGTGCAAGCATTCAACGCTCAAACCATGAAGTTGTGCAAGATGAAGCCGATGAGTTTGCCATGGTCGAAGATGAAGAACCCCGTGAAATTTATCGGAGATTAACTACCCTTGCGATCTCACTCCGAGATCATGGGAGCAAAGATACGGATGACAATTGGATCAAGCGCAAGTTTCTCAAGGCCATGATGCCCTATCACAAGGCCATGTCTTCCGTTGTCCACCAAAGGCCGGACTTCCACAACTTATCCTCAAGTGAAGTGTTGGATGAGTTTGTTGCAATGAGGATCTTGGACAAGACCGCCGACAATGCGGTGTTGCGAGCTCAACGATCAAAGAAGCCCAATCTTGCTTTGAAGGAAAAGGCTTGTGTGGAAGAAGAAGTTGAAGAGGATGAAGAGGAGTGTTGCCCCGAAGACGCCAAATATGCATATCATGAGCACATGGCTCTTGCTTCGTGGCAATTTTGGGGCAATAAGAAGAATTCAAGGCCCAACTTCAACAAGAACAATCAAGTGATTTCAAGGGCATGCAACGTGTGAGGACTTGCTACAACTGTGGCAATGTGAGTCATTTTGTTGTGGATTGCCCATATAAGAAAAGGGAAGACAATGGAGGCAAGCTTATCCGAAAAGACAAGGCCAAGTCGTTCCCCAACAAGAACAACTTCACCAAGAAGCCCAAAGGATTGGTGGCACAAGAATAATATGATGAGGATGAGGATGATGAAGATGATGACGAGATGGTTACCATGGCCATCGTTGCAATTGCAATAACTCCACGATCATCCCTCTTCGACTCACCAAATGAGAACATCACCGCCAAGTGCCTCATGGCTAAAGCCACCAACAAGGTAACCCCCAACATCAATTCTACCATCACTTCTAATCCTTCATTTATGGATTGCATTGATGAAAGTGAGGGAGCGGAGAAGGAGGAAAATGATTTTGAGTCCTTTATGTGTAAGCTCAAAGGGAAACCCAAGAAGCACTTCATTGCTCTCTTGGAACAACTTGGTTAAGCCAATGACATGATGGAGGCTCACGAAGAGACCATCTCTAAGATGGAGGGTCATAGTCGAGACTATGCCGATGAGATATCGGATCTCTCTAATGCGCTCGAGGAAGAGCGTGGTCTTTGTTTGGCTCTTGAGGAGTCACACAATGATGATCATGCTAAATTAAAGAAAAATATTGATCATGCTTTAGTTGTCTCTCGTGTGCTCAGTTCCGAAAAGGCAAAACTTGTGGTTGACCATGCTAGACTCAAGGAGGAGTTTGATACACTTGACGAGGCTCACAAGGTCTTGAAGAGTGTTCATTCTAGCCTCAACGAGTCTCATGATCAACTTCAAGTTTCGCTCACCAAGGAGAAAAGCCACTTTTCCTCACATGGTTTTAATTGATAACTAACCCATGTTGTGATCATGTGCATCTTGTTGAGGAGAATGCCAAGTTAAAGAAGCAACTTGAGAAAGGCCTCGTGTCTTGCATACAAGGTGAAAAGAACCTCAATGACCTCTTGAGCAATCAAAAGTAAGTTATTGCCACGGAGGGGACTGGGTTTGCACCCAAGCCCAAGAAGAAGAAGAATGACAAGACCAAGCAACCTCCTCCTCTCAAGCAAACCTTTGTGAAGGAGGGAGAGGGTACTCCTAAGGAGAAGAAGAACAATGTGAAGGGTAGTGGGATCAAGAAAGACATCTCCACTCCTTCCAACAAAGCCGGCGACTTTAACCCGTCTTATGTGTTATGCCGTGCTAGTGATGGACATGTTTATGCTAAATTTGTTGGTTCTTCTTATGAGTATATTGAATGGTCTATTTGGGTTCCTAAGACCCTTGTTACTAACATCAAATGACCTATTACAAAATGGGTACCTAAAACCAAGCATTGATCTCTTGTAGGAGTTTGCTTCCAGTAGGGGATCATGCTTCCTCGATAGTGGAGCCACAAATCATATGACCGGAAGCAAAGAATTGGTGGTGGACGTGCACAAAGGTTCATCTATGCCCACCAATGTCGAATGCGGTGATGCGTCGTCATCAAAGGTATTGAGTCTCGGCAAGGTTATTGTTTCTCATGATCTCATGATCGAGAAAGTCATGCTTGTTGAGTCCCTTGCATACAATTTACTTTCCGCTCGTCAACTTGCACTCATGGGTTTTGCTACTTTCTTTGATATTGATTCCGTGGCCCTCTTGTGGAGCAAGACTCTTAAAGTAGCCTTTGTTGGGCATGTCGAGAATGGTCTCTATGTGGTCAACTTCTCGGAGCGACCCACTAAGACCGCGACATGCCTAATGGCTAAAGTTGACGTGGGATGGCTTTGGCATCACCGTTTAGACCACGTCAATATGAGATCTTTGCAAAGTCTTCTCAAGGGGGACCATGTCCGTGGACTAAGAAATGTTAGTTTTTCCAAAGATCGTGCTTGCAGTGCTTGTATCGAAGGAAAGCTACATGAGAAGGCTCACCCTCCCACGACTATCATCTACTCGACGAGGCTTTTAGAGCTCCTTGATATGGATCTCTGTGGGCCTCCATCCTTTGATAGTCTTGGGGGTAGAAAGTATTGCTTGGTGATTGTGGATGATTATTCAAGATACACTTGGGTATTTTTCTTCAAGAGGAAGAGCGAGACCCAACAAACCGTCATCAACTTTGCAAATGAAGCTCAACGTCAACATAATGCAAAGATCTTGATGATTCTAAGTGACAATGGCACTGAGTTCAAGAACTACACCTTGGATGAGTTCCTTAGTGATGAGGGTATCAAGCATCAATATGCCGCACCTTGTACCCCTCAACAAAATGGTGTGGCAAAGAGGAAGAGCAGAACATTGATGGACGTGATGACCCACAAGTGTAGGGGATCTATCATAGTCCTTTCGATAAGTAAGAGTGTCGAACCCAATTGTAATGCCCTAGATGTAACACCTTCCATTGATGGTAATATATGAAACTTTGACTTCAACAATTCCATTCTGGGCTCTTCTTTCATTTCGGGTTTCTTCGTTTTGTTGTGTGCGTGTGTGTGTTTCATCAATGTCTTGTTATCATGTGCATTGCATTGCATTCGTGTTGCCACTTGCACCCAGTCCCACTCGTCTCTTCCCGTTGTCCGTTTCGAGTTCCGACACTCGCACACGTGCCCGTGGCACCCCCGAGTCCTTCTTTCGTGTGTGGCCGTGTAACGTTCCCGGAATGAGGTGAGACTTGTCGTGCGCTGTTGTTTTGGTACGTGTAGGCCGCCTGTCAAGTTTCATCGCGTTCGGAGTTCGTTTGGTACTCCAACGGTTAACCTAGTGGGCTAAAAGCACCTCTTCCTTTTGGCCCAAGACCCCCTCCACAACAGCCCACTAACCCAGCACAACCCCTCCCATCATCTCGGTCATCGGATCACGAACGTGTGGGCGAAAACCGCTCCCCATTTGTAGTCTCCTAGCTCCCTATGCTTATAAAAATGCCCCATCCCCTCCATTTTCGGGCGAAACCCTAGTCCTCTCCATTTTTTCCCTTTTTCCCCGCGCCCCGCAGCTCCTCCGGCTGCCGGACACGTCCGCCGGACGCGCCAGGCCAAACGGAGCGCGCCACGGGTCCCGTCCGCCTCCCACCAGCCGCCCAGCCGCCGCGGGCCCGCCGTGGCCCGACTCCGGCCCCCGCGGCCCGAGCCGCCCGCCGCCCGCTACCGCACATCGCCCCCGCCGCCGGCGCGCCGCCGCGCCATCACCGTCGGCCGCGGTCCCGCCTCTTCCACCGACGGCCGCCGGCCGCCGCCACTTCCTCCGCTCGCCGCCGCCTCAGGTGCGCGCCGCCGCCGCCCCGGGCCGCGCCCGCCGCCGCCTCCGCCGCCGGCCGGCGCCACCTTCCTCCGCCCGCCGCCGCACCTCCGGTCGTCGGCGCCGTCTCCGGCGAGCCGCCGGGCCGCCCCGATCCGGGTCTGGGCGGGTGGATGAGATCCACCCGTCCCACGATCCAAACGGCCCGTCCCCGCACCCGGATATCCCCGTCCCGCTTCTCCTCGTCCCGTTTGACTTTTTCGTGAGGTATAAAAATGACTAAGTCCCCAGATCTGCTATATTTTGTTGCCTCCTTTGCATGGCTGTAACTTCGTGCTCGTAGATCCGTTTTGGGCGTGTGATATATCAAAATGATCGTGGTGATGTGCTCTTCATTTTGTTCCACTATGGCATTCTTGTTTGAGATCATCTAGATGCCAAAATCTTCGTGGCAAGAGTGCTTGTGTCTGTAATTAGTTGTCTGTGTAAATTTTGTTGCCATGTTTGATATGTGGTAACTTTGTGCATGTTTATCCAAATGGAGCATATGATATGTCGAAATGTTCATTGTGAAGTGCTCTACATGTTGGTTGCTGTAGCATTCATGTTAGGTGTCATATTTCCATGTTAATCTCTGTTGCAAAAGTGCATGTGGCTGTTAAGTGCTGGAACTTATTATGAGATGCTGTTTTGACATGCTCATTGCTATTGATGTGTTTGTCTTCATGCCACATGTCAATATGTTTTAGAAGCACCATCATATGGTCTTTGCTGTGGTGCAAACCACTTTCCATGATATGCCTTGAGGTGACTTAAACAAGCTTGTAAACATGCCATGCCAATGTTACTGTTTTATACTTAGTGAAAAAACTGCTAAGTCTGGAATCTGTTTTAACCTGATGATATGTTTGCTTGATGCCCCACTCAATTCCATGCTTGTTTTGGAGTGGTCATTGGTCATATCTTGTTGTCCATGTTATGCTCTATCCATCCATGCCCTCACTTGCACATATGGCTTGCTGTAGATTATTTATTTCTTGCTCCCAAGTTGCTATAAATTATACCTGTCAGGTTTTTATCAGCTTGATCAATTTGGTGTAGCTTGTTGCTATTGATCCATGCCTCCTATGGAGTTGCTCCAATGGAGTTGTTTGATGTAGGCTATGTCTACTACATGTCCATGATCTTTATATACTTAGTGGAGTTGATATGCATGTTGTTTTGTGCCTCCGAAGGCAGCATCGTGATGATGTTTTTGCCTTCCCAGATTTTGACTAAGTCTGGATAATTTTATTGCAACTTGCCATGCTTGGTTAATTGTGTTCCAGTAGGTTTTTGGGTGTGTTCTAAGTTCATGCTTGTTAAGTAACATGTCTACTTCATATTCATGCCCTTTTTCTCCATGTTTGAGTGTTGTAGCATAATTATTTCTTGCTCTAGAGATGCCATGTGGCTGTTAACTGCAGCTTTGTGTGAATATTGTTTTGCTTGCCTTTTGCAAATCGTGTGTCTGTTTTCGGAGATCTTTATATCGGTTTCAACCAAAATCTTGCCCTCTATCCAGTGGCATGCTTGGTTTTCCAAGATGATGCCTTCTTCATCATCTTCTCCTTAGGTTCAAGTTTTCCACATGCATACGCATCATCATACTTGCATCATGTTGATTGTGCATTGCACCGTGTTTGATAGTGTGCCATGTTGTGTTCTTGTGTTGAGTAGAGCTGGGAGCCGAGACCGAGTACGAGGGTCCTACCGAGGTTGAGTGTGAGGCGCAAGGTTACGATCCCATCGACGACTCAACAGGCAAGATGACCTGACCCAGATATCATTACTATCTTTGCCTATTGCTAGATGTCTCGCTCTTTAGCTTATTGCCTCGATGCCCATGTTTGTTTGTCAGCCTCCTATTGTAGCCATGAATCTGTCTAACCACCCAACCTAGCAAACCTTTGATTGGCTACGTAAGCTACGCTCAGCCCCTCTTATAGCATTGTTAGTTGGAGGTGAAGATTTGAAGATTCTTGCTTCATGATGAAGTTACTGTTGGGATATCACACTATATAATCTGTTAAACTAAATCATCTATATACTTGGTAATGGGTGGAAGGCTAAGCCTCTTGCTTGGTGTTTTGTTCCACTCATGCCACCCTAGGAACCGTTTAAACCGGTGTTATGTTCCTTGATTATGCGTCCCTAACACAGTTGGGGTTTATGGGCCCCCCTTGATAACCCGCTTAGCGCTAAAGCTTTTCCAGCAAGGCCCGACATTGGTTTTACATTTGCCTAACAACTAAAACTTGCATAGGGAGTTATAAACCCTCTTCTTAATCAACAACCCGGGCCAGTGCTCCACATGAGTGTTGGTCCAAACTGGGCGAACTGCAGGGCCACCTTGGGAAACCCGAGGGCTGGTATTTTCCTGTAGACTGACCTATCCGGTCGTGGCCTGAGACTAGATATGCGCGGCTACTGTCAGGGTGTCGGCACGCCGGGAGGTCTTGCTGGATTAGTTTTACCTTAGTCGGAATATCTTGAGCACGGGATTCCGAGAATACTCGGGTCTTCCCACCTTGGAGTTGCGACTCCGCAGATCATGAGCTTGTGATGGGCTAAGTTGGGACACCCCTGCAGGGTTTGATCTTTCGAAAGCCGTGCCCGCGGTTATGTGGCAGATGGGAATTTGTTAATATCCGGTTGTAGAAAACTTGACACCATGTTCATAATACACTACCAGCGTGAGTAACCGTGACAGTCATTTTCCGAAGGGGTTCGGAAAGTGAACACGGTGGGGTTATGTTTGACGTGCTTAGATAGGATCACTTCGTGATCATTTTGATGATCGATGGCACTTCTCTTCTCGCTCTAAACACGTAAGCTAGTGCTAGTGCAGCTGCAACCTTGTTCTTCAGCCTTGTTCCACACCCAAGGCTTAGATAGTTTTGCTACCCGGGAACGGGATTACTGAGTACTCCGTGGCTCACAGATTCTACACAACACCAGATGCAGGTACCATGGTGAACTACACAAGCGATGGCACAGAGTTGTACTGGGAGTTCGACGAAGAGCGTGGGCGATACTACGTGTACTATCCCGATGATCAGTAGTGGCTTCTACTAGGGGCGATCGGACCTTGTATTATTTATTTATGGTATCTTTCATTTGGATCTTCGTCCGTAGTCGGACTGTGATGTTATTTGGATGATGATTGCTTATGTAATGTATTGTGTGACGTGGCGAGTGTAAGCCAACTACTCTTTTGCAATTTCATCCCTCTTTTACATGAGTCGTGCAAAGATACCATACTTGAGATCATTCTAGTATGAGCTTATACCTTTAAGTCGTGCCTCGACATGTAGGAGGTATAATCTCATACTGGGCATTACACCAATGAGGAGCAGAAGGAAATGATAGGCAGTTTTCAGTAAGGTATTTTCTGCAAGCACTGAAATTATCGGTAACAGATAGTTTTGTGATGAGGTAATTGGTAGCAAGTAACAAATAGTAAAAGTAAATAAAGTTCAGCGAGATGGCCCAATCCTTTTTGTATCAAAGGAAAAGCCTGGACAAACTCTTATATGAAGGAAAACGCTCCCGAGGACACATGGGAATTATCGTCAAGCTAGTTTTCATCACGTTCATCTGATTCGCGTTCGGTACTTTGATAATTTGGTATGCGGGTGGACCGGTGCTTGGGTGCTTCCCTTACTTGGACAAGCATCCCAATTATGATTAACCTCTATTGCAAGCATTAGCAACTACAAAAGAAGTATTAAGGTAAACCTAACCATAGAATGAAACATATGGATCCAAATCAGCCCCTTACGAAGCAACGCATAAACTAGGGTTTAAGCTTCTGTCACTCTAGCAACCCATCATCTACTTATTACTTCCAATGCCTTTCTCTAGGCCCAAAAATGGTGAAGTGTCATGTAGTCGACGTTCACATGACACCACTAGAGGAGAGACAACATACATCTCATCAAAATATTGAACGAATACCAAATTCACATGACTACTTATAGCAAGACTTTTCTCATGTCCTCGGGAACAAAAGTAACTACTCACAAGACATAATATTGTTCATGATCAGAGGAGTATTAATATGCATAATGGATCTAAACATATGATATTCCACCAAGTAAACCAACTAGCATCAACTACAAGGAGTAATCAACACTACTAGCAACCCACAGGTACCAATCTGAGGTTTGGATACAAAGATTGGATACAAGAGATGAACTAGGGTTTTAAAGGAGATGGTGCTGGTCAAGATGTTGATGAAGATAACCCTCCCCAAGATGGGAGAGTTGTTGGTGATGACGGCGATGACGATTTCCCCCTCCCGGAGGGAAGTATCCCCGGCAGAACATCTCCGCTGGAGCCTAGATTGGTTTCCGCCAAGGTTCCACCTCGAGACGGCGGCGTCTGGTCCCGAAAGCCTCCTTCTGATTTTTTCCAGGTCAAAACACCTCATATAGGAGAAGATGGGCATCGGGGGGTCACCGGGTGGCCCACGAGGCAGGGGGCGTGCCCAAAGGGGGGGGTGCCCCCCACCCTCGTGGACAGGTGGTGGCCCCCCTGGTGAATCTCTTTCGCCAGATATTTTTTATATTTTATGAAACGGTGTCTCGTGAAGTTTCAGAGCTTTTTGAGTTGTGCAGAATAGGTTTCCAATGTTTGCTCCTTTTCTAGCCCAGAATTCCAGCTGCTGGCATTCTCCCTCTTCATGTAAACCTTGTAAAATAAGAGAGAAAAGGCATAAGTATTGTGATATAACGTGTAATAACATCCCATAGTGCAATAAATATCAACATAAAAGCATGATGCAAAATGGACGTATCAGGATGCGGCAAGGACCATGATGGGATAGTTCAAGTCTCTGTACAACTTTTGGGCCAAAGCCATCAACACCGCTTGTCATGCATCCAATCGGCTCTATCTCCGCAAAGGCTTGTACAAGACTCCATATGAGATACTTACCGATAACAAGCCCAACCTCAAGTACTTCTGGGTGTTCGGTTGTAAGTGTTTCATACGCAAGAAAGGTGTTCGTTTGTCTAAATTTGAGGCTAGAGCACATGAGGGCATATTTGTTCGTTATGCTACAAACTCTCATGCTTACCGCGTCCTCAACAAGCCCACCGGACTCATTGAGGAGACGTGTAACATGGAGTTTGATGAGAATAACGGCTCCCAAGTGGAGCAAAGTGATACTTGTGATGTAGGTGATGAAATTCCTCCCCAATCCATAAGAAGAATGGGTATTGGTCATATCCTACCCATTGAGGAGCCCCTTTTGGCCGAAGGAGAAGGACAATGTTCCACTCAAGTGGAACCATCACTAACCCAAGACCCACACGCTTCCGAATAACAAAGTGAAGGCCTCCACATAATGAACAAGGCCAAGTGCAAGATCAACCACAAGATGGTGTTGATCCACCAAGTGATGCACAAGGCCAAGTTCCGTCTCCTGAGCAAATTCAAAATCAAGAGCAAGCTCAAGATCAAGAACAAGCTCAAGACAATCCTCATGATGATCAAGTTACCGCAGCTAAACTCACACTTGAGGATCAATTGGAGCATCGTGCTGCCAAAGTTGCTTCCAGGCTCACCACTAGAGAGCATCACATGGAGAATATCCTTGGAAGCATTACAAAGGGGGTAAGCACTCGTAGACAATTGGCAAACTATTGTGCTCATCATGCGTTTGTCTCTTTTGTTGAACCCCAAAAGGTCTATGAGGCGCTCGAAGACCCCGATTGGCTCAACGCCATGCATGAAGAACTACATAACTCCGAGCGCAACAAGGTGTGGTGGTTGGTGCCAAGGCCGAAGGAGAACCAAAATGTCATTGGAACCAAATGGATCTTTAAGAACAAGCAAGATGCTCACGGGATAGTCATTCGCAACAAGGCTTGTTTGGTGGCACAAGGCTACTCCCAAGTCGAGGGTATCGACTACGGCGAAACTTTTGCCCCCGTTGCTCGCCTTGAATCTATTCGTTAGTTGCTTGCCTATGCTTCTCATCATAACTTTAAATTGCAACAAATGGATGTGAAAAGTGCATTTCTTAATTGTCCTCTTAATGAGTTGGTATATGTCAAACAACCCCCAGGGTTCGAGGATCCTAAGTTCCCCAATCATGTGTATCAACTCGATAAGGCGCTCTATGGCCTTAAAAAAGCCCCACGTGCGTGGTATGAGCATCTTACCGAGTTGCTACAAGATCGTGGGTTTGAAATTGGGAGAATCGACCCCACTCTTTTTACCAAGAAGGTCAAAGGGGAGTTGTTTGTATGCCAACTATATGTTGATGATATTATCTTTGGTTCACCTAACAAAGCTTTCAATGATGAGTTTGTCGAACTCATGACCGTGGAGTTTGAGATGTCCATGATGGGAGAGTTGAAGTTCTTCCTCGGGTTCGAAATCAAACAAAGACGAGAAAGAATCTTCATCAAACAAGCAAAATACACTCAAGACATGCTCAAGAGATTCAATCTAAGTGATGTCAAGCCGGCTACTACTCTAATGCCTACCAAATGCCAACTTTACATTGATCCCAATGGTAAAGCGGTGGATCAAAAGGTATATCATTCTATGATTGGATCCTTGCTTTACCTTTGTGCATCTAGACCGGATATCATGTTAAGTGTGGGAATTTGTGCACGGTTTCAAGCCTCACCTAAGGAAAGTCACTTTGTGGCGGTCAAGCGAATCTTTCGGTATTTGGCTCATACCCCAAACTTTGGCTTATGGTACCCAAGAGGAGCAAACTTCAATCTTGTAGTTTTCTCGGATTCGGATTGGGCGAGAGACAAAGTGGATAGGAAGTCAACTTCCGGAGGGTGCCAATTTCTTGGTTACTCTTTGGTGAGTTGGTCTTCCAAGAAGCAAAGTTGTGTATCTCTCTCCTCCACCGAAGCCGAGTATGTGGCTGCCGGCAGTTGTTGTGCTCAAAATTTATGGATGAGGCAAACTTTAAAGGATTATGGTGTCATTTGTGACAACGTACCTCTTTGGTGTGAAAATGAAAGGGCTATCAAGATCTCCCTCAACCCGGTGCAACACTTCAAGATGAAGCATATTGAGATTCGGTATCACTTCATGTGGGAGCATATTCGGCGAGGGGAGATTGATCTTCATTATGTCAACACTCATGATAACCTTGCAGATATTTTACGAAGCCTTTGGATGAAGCAAGATTTCGCGAGTTAAGGCATGAGCTAAATATCATAGATTTGAGCAATGTGGATTGAAGCCTTGCACACCCCACCCCTCAATATGTTGTCTTGTCTAGATGTAGGCATGAACATAGGGGGAGTGTTGTTCTCTCAATGAACTCTCCCTCCCCCATTATGCATAAATTGGTCAACTCTTTCACATTAGCCATTTGTGATGGTACTTGTGCTTCAAAGACGAGTTTTGGTCATGGGCCCAAGGATAATTCTTCGCGGTGCCGTACCAATCAACTCAATCGTAGGTGGCTCCGACCACCGCCCTCTCTTTGGAGAGGTTGAGTTGTGCCTTTGTTCCTTGTTGTCCTTTGCTCTCTCTTTGAACCGTCTCTGTGTTTAGCTGCCTCGAGTGTGTGCTCTTTTGCGTATTCTTGTTTTTGAAGGATTTATTTCAAAGGCCTTAGTCTTCTTGTGTTTGTGAAACTAGCACTTTTCTTGGGTTATGGTACTACCGCGGCATGCCACAGTACTACTGCAGGAGGTGAGCACGGTACTACCACGCCCATCATGATAGTAATTTTTAATGCCGCTGGACGAGCGGTACTACCGCCCTGCGAGCGGTACTTCCGCCTGGGCGGTACTACCGCGATGACCTGCGGTACTACCGCGCCGTTGCGAGCGGGTGGGGGTTAAGAGCGGGCAGGGGGTGTTTCAACTCCACCATACTCATTCAACTCTTATTCCCCATCTCGACTCTCTCTCTCTCTCTCTCTCTCTCTCTCTCCTGACCAAGAACGGCGCCGGAGGACCTCGTCGGATCTCCGTCTCCGGCCGCTCTCCTCGCATTCTGACCGGTGGGATCGCTCCCCACTGTGCCCTTTTGCCATGGACCCGGGTATCTCCCCTAGTCCCTCTCTATTTTTGCCTTGTTTCGTGTTTCTAGGTCTTGGGGAGATGCATGTATAGTTCATGAGATTTTCGGCTAAATCTATGCAAGAGAGGAGTGTAGGAAAGTACTAGTGCAGTAGAAATGCTATTTGGTATGATGCAACAGTGTAGTTTTGATCACCGGTAGTACCGATCTATTTGTGCAGATTTTTTCAGATCTGTAGATGAGATTTGCGTGCTTGTTGAATCCGTGCGGTACTACGGCTCGCCTTGAGCGGTACTACCGCTCATATGATACTACCACTCGGCTGGAGCGGTATTACCGCTTGGAGCGCGGAAGTAAAATTTTACTTCTGCTCCAGGCGTGGTACTACCATACCACGGTACTATTGCGGCTCGAGCGGACCTAAACTTTTACATTCGCCCTCCAAGCGGTAGTACCGCACCATCGAGCGGTACTACCGTGGTGATCCCAATTGCATTGTTTCATCCTCCAACTCTTATTTCTACTTGTTTCTTTTGATTTTGGCCTAGTCTTTGCATTAATCCGTCTCGGCTTCTTTCGTGTTTGTGTTGTGTATCATAGGTGGTGGCTCCGGTTCCAATGTTAGGCCCTCCAATCCCAGTAGTGACACCAGTTCCAAGCGACTCCACAACCAAGATGATTCTGAGGGGTCCAATGCCCCCAATGTCACGTCAAGAAAGCTGCGGGCAAGCTCAAGGAGCCCACTTTGGGCGTGGATGAGGTGCCTCTTGCCGAGTTTGTCACTCGAAAGAGGCTCAACCCCTATGGGAAGCCTCGTGAGACTGTCAAAGGAAATGAGTTGTTCTGAACCAAGCAGCAAAACCTCATCTACCTCGATGTGATCAAGGCTGAGCAAAGCATCTATGTTCCGATACAGTGGATCGACTTGGATCATATGAGGAAGGACCGGACATACTTTGGTGAGGCATTGGATCTATTGGAGCAGTTCTGCATTGAAGACTTTGTCTCATTCCAGATGGACTTTCACCCGGAGCTCGTGGCTCAATTCTTTGCCTCCGTTCACTCCTCCCGTGAGGAGAGGACAATGACTTGGATGACCCATGGGAGGAAGTTGTCTGCTACATGGAAGGAGTTCATGGATTTGCTACATGTTCGTGATGAGGAGCTCAATACGCCCATTGGTGTTCGCCCA
The DNA here is from genome assembly GCA_902687465.1 of Secale cereale. Taxonomy (NCBI): domain Eukaryota; kingdom Viridiplantae; phylum Streptophyta; class Magnoliopsida; order Poales; family Poaceae; genus Secale; species Secale cereale. The sequence goes on from LR738712.1 coordinate 501,225,013, forward strand.
CATGCCAACCCAGAGGCCACCAACCAGAACAAGCTTCAACCATACATTATGGAGAAGAAGTTACCTAATGGCTCGTCATCTTGGGTGCTCAACCCCTTCCTTGATGTCATGCATCGGATCTTCCACAACACCCTCTTTCCACGCGTTGGTGACAAGGACAAGGTGCACTCTTATCTCGTGGATATCGTGCTTCTGTGTGAGGCGGAGCGTCTTCAAGCGCCTGGTCCACTTGATGTCTCTCACATCATGTGGGTTGAGCTCAGGTTCGTGATGTTCAATCGCAAAGTCCCTATCTATGGTCCGTACTTGCATCTGTTGATCTCAAAGATTTGGGATAAGCTCATCCCCGATGAGGTATTTGTTGCTCCTGAGTGGATCCGTCATGAGTCCATCAGGCTGCGCCACAAGAACAAGTGGGCCAATACCACTACCAGGGCAGAAGCTGAGGCTGCTAAGATGGATCTGGATGAGGATGAGTTTCAGGAGGAGGAGGCTGACGATAGTTCTGCACGATACGCCCCTCCCTCATCTAAGCCCTCATGGTCTAAGAAGCTGAAGGCTAATATGAAGAAATTGTTTTGCATGTAGGCTAAGGGACAATATACTTCTCATGTGGCTCAGAAGGAGGCTCGCCGGCGTGACAAAAAGATCTTGAGGATGTTTGGCAAGAATGTGTCAAGTGGCTCTGAGAGGAACATCACTCCGGAGGCTGAGTGGATGGCAAATCAAGGTTACAAGTGGACTGAGTCAGAGGAGGAGTCCGTTCCCGTTGTCGATACCGATGAGGAGCTTGATGGTTGATTACTGCAGAGGGATCTACCACCTATGTCGTAGGTGTCCTCTCTGCCTTTTTAGTGTTTCAATGCCAAAGGGGGAGAGAGTGTAGGATTTGCGACTTGTGTCTTATTTTGCTTTGCTTCTGTTGAACTCTCTCTCTCGTTGATTTATGTTGGTTTGTGGTGTGTGTGTGAGACCTGAAGACTATCTGGTGTGAGACATATGCACTCTACTCTATCCTATCTTATCTTAGTGTTTAGTTTATTTAATAGGTTGTGAGCCTATGCCTTATTGTGCCCTTTAATTTATGCTCACGATCTTCTCCTTGCATCCTTGCGTATTGCCATTTACTTAGTTGCAAGGATTGTGTTGTTTATAAAATATAGGGGGAGTGTTGATCCTAGTATGTGTGCCATGTAGTCCAAAACATCTATCTAAGAATGCACACATCTAGGGGGAGCTTGCCTATATTTTATATACATGTTGGGTTTGCTTATGTTCTTATTAATTTCCTTGTGCAAATCTCGTATTGTCATCAATCCACCAAAAAGGGGGAGATTGTAAGGGCATATTTCTCCCTAAGTGGTTTTGGTGATTGATGAGAATGCATTTGCGGACTAATCGTGTGAATTGAGCTTTTCAGATATCTCATGTATAGGCATAATACGATTCATTGCCCCTCGGAGCCTATCGAAGATGGTGTTTCCTTTTGTTTCTTTTCGGTGGAATTGAGTCATAGGAAAGCCGTACTATTAAGAGGGGGTCCACTTCGTAAAGGTTAGGGTGGAATCAACACGTACACATCTATCCCTTTGCACCACCTTTCCTTCGCTTCTTTGGAGCACCGGTTGTTTTCCTTGTCGTTGCAAAGACACATGCTTCCTACTACTACTGTTCTGTGGCATGCGGTAGTACCGCTCAAAGGAGCGGTAGTACCGCAGAGACCCACGGTAGTACCGCCCGTGGCTGCGGTAGTACCACACATCGCGGTAGTACCGCACCTGGTTCGCGGTAGTACCATGGCCTCTGCCCCAGGGTCGTGGCTAGCGCGGAAGTAGGAGTGGAAGTAATTTTTTACTTCTGCACCCTACGTGGTAGTACCGCTTCGGGTGAGCGGTAGTACCATGCCGGGTTTTTGCATCGATCAAAACTGTGCGGAAGTAGCCATGGATGTAATTTTATTAGTTCGTCCCCTTCCCAACCCAGTCTGTACCCTGCCTTGCGGTAGTACCGCTAGGGCATGCGGTAGTACCGCTCCGGCAGTACTACCGTTCGCTGATATACGCAATAGGGCCGCATCTGGCTCCTGCCGTGCGAGCTGTAGTACCACACCGCCATGCGGTAGTACCGCATGGTCTTGCGGTAGTACCGCAAGTCTGGTGCGGTAGTACCGCGTGTCGCAGGCAGAGTTGGTGGATAACGGTTGGATCTTTCCTCTTACTATATAAGGGGGGTCTTCTTCCCCAAGTTGACTACCTCTTCCCTCCCTAAGCTCCATTGTTGCTCAAAGCTCCATTTTCGCCCAATCTCTCTCCCTGGCCAATCAAACTTGTTGATTTCCTAGGGATTGGTTGAGAAGGCATCGATCACACTTCCACCAAGAGAAATTTGATTCCCCCCACTAATCCCTTGCGGATCTTGCTACTCTTGGGTGTTTGAGCACCCTAGACGGTTGAGGTCATCTCGGAGCCATAGTCCATTTTGGTGAAGCTTCGTGGTGTCATTGGGAGCCTCCAATTAAGTTGTAGAGATAGCCCCAACCTTGTTTGTAAAGGTTCGGTCGCCGCCTTCAAGGGCACCACTAGTGGAATCACGCCACCTCGCATTATGTGAGGGTGTCAGGAGAATACGGTGGCCCTAGTGGCATCTTGGGGAGCATTGTGCCCCCACACCGCCCCAACGGGGACGTACTTCCTCTCAAAGGGAAGGAACTTCGGTAACACATCCTTGTCTCCACCGGCTCCACTTGTGGTTATATCTTACCTTTACTTGTGCAAGCTTTTGTTGTGGTGTATAGCTTGCTTGCTTGTGTGCTTATTATTGTTGCATCATGCAGGTTGCCCACCTAGTTGCACATCTAGACAACCTATCTTGATTCTAAGTTTAATTTGGTCAAGAAAAGCTAAAAAATGTTAGTAGCCTATTCACCCCCCTCTAGTCAACCATATTGATCCTTTCACCCGCATCGAGGATAGCGTAGCTCCGATGATGATAGAGAGCTACCAAGAAGAAATATGCAAGGTTGGCGCCGCGAAAGACCGCCGAACAAACCACCTGCTGCTCGTCATCGTTGCCACAGGGCCCCGCCTCCGCAGCTCCGACTTCACAGCAACAAGCGGACCAAGGCAATCCCAAGAACACACCAAAGAAGAGACGACTAACACTGCCTCCGACCTCGCTCACTGCCGCCATCGTTGCCACAGAAGCCTCGATGCCAATTCACCACTCCGGCACACCTGCCATTAGACCCTCCAACTGATCCCCACCTCCAAAGAGGAATCCCTCAAGTGGGGCACGACGCAGGCCGCCGCCATCGTCCGATCATGAATGCACAGATTTTAGGTTCCCTCCGGAGAAAGGGTCGGTAGGGAGATTAGCAATTCATCATCGAACCGCCTTCAGGAAGGTCACGACGCATACGAGCGCTGCTGTTGCCGGCTCCGGCCAAAACCAGAGACAAAGCTTTCTTAACCAAATTGACTAAACCAACTGAAAGGATCGATATGGTTGACTAGAGGGGGGTGAATAGGCAACTAACAATTTTTAGCTTTTCTTAACCAAATTAAACTTAGCAACAATATATGTTGTCTAGATATGCAACTAGGTGGGCAACCTATATGATGCAACGATAACAAGCACACAAGCAGGCAAACAGCCGCGCCGGAAAACCTTCGTTGTTAAGAAGAGAAAGGCGGCTGCTGGCTCCGGTTCACATGTTGAAGAAGATGATCCGGACTCTGAGGTATGAATCAATCCTGATATGCTTCATTATTCTTTTATCCCGATTTATGTTAATAGTGTCTTTTTCACAGGATTTGGCTGAAGGGGATAAAGTGGCAGAAACTGAGGTAATCACTCTTTCTTCAGATTCAGAACCACCTCCACCAAAAATTCGTCGGGTAGTCCGAAAATATCAGTTTTCTCATCCTTACGCTCAACTGGACCCCAATTTTCTTTTGAAGAAGCAGCAACACGAAGCTCGCCGGACTACATGCCATAGTGGCCATGTAGTCGAGTCTTCCGGAATATCTCTTACTCCGGCCCGGAGACGTGGCTCTGAGGTTTTACTTTCCCCAACTCTTCTTCATCCCAAGGCTGGACTTATACGCAAACCACTTAAACCGTCTAACCCTAATTATCAGGAGACTCCTTTATCCTCTTCTGGCGAATCTACTGCCACACAGGTCCCAACTCTGAAGACGGTCCCTGGGTAAGTCCTTTATTTCATCCGGTTTATCTTTGTATTTGCTTTTGTAACTCTGATTTCTTTTCCAATTCCTTTCAGTAAGCCTAAGCCTAGCAAAAGGGCAAAGGCCAGTAAAACTGCTGCTGAGACTGCCACTGATGATCCGGCAGCTGATCCGGATACCGTCATCCCTCCGAAAAATGAGCCTACAGTTCAGCTGGAAGATCCCGCTCCCATGGATCATAATTATGCCACTGCTCCTGAAAATCCCAACGCTGAAGATGTCCATGAACCGGCGAGTCCTGCCGGGCCAACCCTCCTCGGACTAGCCCGGCTCCCGCTAGTCCGGTTCATACCGCTACTCCACAACCGGGAGCTGCTCCTTCTACGGATATTCAAATAACCGGTACCGGTTTTACTGCTCCTGCTGAACCTGTCGTTTTAGCCAAGCATACTGCTAAAGCGGAGAAGATCCAGCAAGAGAAGGGCAAGTGGAGTACAGACTTGTCCAATTATGCCGAACTGAGTGCCCAGGAGCTTTATTCCAGGTATTTGAACCGTCTTCATACCAGTCGGAATTATGAAGCGGGCTTGGTCAACATGATGAAGAACAAGTACAAGGTATCTTACTTGTCTTTTGCTTTTTGCCTTTGTTGTATTTCTGTCTATATCATGGTAGCCCCCAAGTTCCGGTTTAGCTATGTTAAAAGGTGAATCGGTACTTCCAACTGTGAGCAAATAATCTTACATTAGCCCCCAAGTGCTAGGGACATAACTCGGTTTATGTGCCTGGGACTTGTCTGAATCTTTCTTTCGATGTTTCAACTGCCCATTAGCCCCCAAGTGTCAAGTAGACAACTTGTTTGTGTGTTTGAGACTTGTTTTTAATTGTCACTCTTTGATACTTCAATTGCTCATTAGCCCCCAAGTGTCAAGTGGATAACTTGGTTATGTGCTTGAGACTTGTCTGAACTTTGTCATTTACTCCTCTTGACTTCCTTTGCAGGCTGACTTGACCCGGAGAGCTGAAGAAATAACTGAACTCCGGAATAGACTTGCTAAAACTGAATCTGCTGCTGCCAAGGCCAAAAAAGATCTGGCGCTGAGCTTAACCACTACTGAGCAACTGAAGAAATATTTTGAATCGGAACGGGCAACCTGGGAAGTGCAGATAAATGCTCTTGAAAAGAGAGCAAAGGACGCTGAGGAAGCTCTTAATCCGGTGACAGAAGAGTTAACCGGTTTAAAGCGACAAATAGAACTTATGACTTCTGCCGTCTTTGGTAAATACTTAACCTGCATGTGTTTTCATATATGCAACCTTTAATCCGTTCCGGTTTAATTGTGATAACCATATGCAGGGCGCCGCGTCACCCATCTTGGGGATGATTTACGGAAGAAACTCAAGGCTTCTTATACTCTGGTTGAGCAGCTGTATTCCGGCGCTCAAAGGATTATAAGCGCAATGTCTTTTAATAAACCGGCCCCACCACTATCCAAGGCACTCTAGAGAAGCTTTCTATCTTGCCAGCACGCTCGGAGGAAGTGAAGAAGTCTGCTGCCCGAGCCGGTTCTCTTGTAGCGCTCACCAGAGCCAAAGCGTGGGTTCCAGATTTCGATCCAGAAGAAGCTCTGAACGGGTATCCCAGCACCAAAGAAGATGGATCGGCCTTCACTGGTAAAGACCTTCATGATTTAACGAAGGAGATGCGTCCTCTTGCCAGCAAACTTGCTGTTGAATCAGACTTGACCAGGTATCATCCGGCGTACGATTTACAGAATGAGCGGGTGGATCGACCGGTTTATGATACCGTAAATCTAATCCCACCAGTGCGCCCCCACACTTTCGCCCCAGATGTTGATCCGTCTGATCTTATTACGGAAGAGATGTACTTCCGTGCTTTAACAAAAATCGATTGGTGCGTCCTTGACTTTCAGCCGCTTCAAGAAGACGAAGAAGCTCCGGAACAGGCCGATCCTCAGCCGTCACAGCAGGAGGAAGCATAGGCCACACCGTTTATCTTTGTAGCTGCAGTATTATTTTGCCGAAAAACTTTAATCCGTTCAGACCTGTTGTGCCTTGTAATAGGATAGCTTAAAATATTGTTCGTCCTGATCCGGATGTCCCAACTTTGCTTTGACGTATGCCAATTTGAATCTTGTCTGATATGGTTTATCTTGCGTACTATCTGTTTCTGCATAGATAACACTTAAAAGATGTCCTAGCGGTTTATCGCCGGACCGATTAAATTGCTCACAAAATATATCAAACAAGTGTCTGTTTATACCAGAAATAGCTTCATACCTGTGATTAAGTATGCTTGATATTCTTAATCCGGCAAACATTGTTATTTCCGAGGAAGCTCTTGGCTCCGTTGGGGCGTACCCAATTATTCCGGGTTTACAAGAACTACCGGTTTAAATAATGCTGGAGCTCTGTGTCCAGACTTTTGAAGATATGTGGTCAACCTTGAAGTTGTCCCACTCCGGATCAAAGAACCATAGAAACACATGAGAACGGAAAATACAAAAAACACAGATTTGCAAATAAAATCATGTAGTCGAGGCTTTTTGCGAGCTTCCAGGCTCCAAATCGAGCTTATGATTCGAATACGATCATATAAACCGGACCGCAAGGGGCTAAGCTAGGATTCGGATACGATCCGTAGCCCCCTTGGGATCGTGAAATTTTAGCCAAGCAATGGATTCGAATACGATCCAAGGAGCTTATGATTCAAATACGATCATATAAACCGGACCGCAAGGGGCTAAGCTAGGATTCGGATACGATCCGTAGCCCCCTTGGGAT
>LR738712.1:501232014-501263931 GCA_902687465.1 Secale cereale
ATCAAAGAACCATAGAAACACATGAGAACGGAAAATACAAAAAACACAGATTTGCAAATAAAATCATGTAGTCGAGGCTTTTTGCGAGCTTCCAGGCTCCAAATCGAGCTTATGATTCGAATACGATCATATAAACCGGACCGCAAGGGGCTAAGCTAGGATTCGGATACGATCCGTAGCCCCCTTGGGATTGTGAAATTTTAGCCAAGCAATGGATTCGAATACGATCCAAGGAGCTTATGATTCGAATACGATCATATAAACCGGACCGCAAGGGGCTAAGCTAGGATTCGGATACGATCCGTAGCCCCCTTGGGATCGTGAAATTTTAGCCAAGCAATGGATTCGAATACGATCCAAGGAGCTTTATGATTCGAATACAATCATATAAACCGGACCGTAGGGGCTAAGCTAGGATTCGAATATGATCCGTAGCCCCCTAGTGGCCTTTGCTATGTTCTCTTTGGTTCGAATACGACCTATGTTTGAACAGGAATGGCTATGTTCTCTTTGGTTCGAATACGACCTATGTTTGAACAGGAAGCCCTTTAGTGAATGTAGAAGCAGGGTACCTATATGGGAGTTGCACTGTGCGGCAAACCTTCTTTGGTCCCTTATAAAATTGTCCTGCATAGCCAGATAAACTGATCAAAGCATCTTATTTTCTTAATTAAAATGATATAAACTGTAGATGGATATCACCATAAGACACTTATATTGGAAAAAAGAGCTGACCCCCCGGTTTACCGAGGGCGCCGGTTTATTCATTAATAATAATATATACATAGGATACAGCGGAGCTCATGGCTCAAGTATAGTAGGGCCGCAGGAGAGCGATGTTCCACGGCCTCTTTGTCTCTTCTTCTGATGTCCGTGAGTCCTTGTGTTCTCGAACGTCCACCAGTTAATATGAACCGTTGTGTAAATTCTTGCTGACCACAAAGGGCCCTTCCCAAGGTGGGGATAGTTTGTGCATGCCTGTTTGGTCTTGGATGAGCCGGAGTACCAAATCTCCCTCCTGGAACGTCCTGGTTTTGATCCGGCGGCTGTGATATCTGCGCAAGTCATGTTGATAAATCGCGGACCGTGCTGCTGCTATGTCACGCTCTTCATCCAGCCGGTCCAAAATGTCATGTCTTGCCTGCTCATTGGCCGCTTCAACATAAGCCGTCACCCGTGGCGAATCATGACGGATATCACTTGGAAGGACCGCTTCAGCACCATACACCATGAAGAAAGGTGTATAACATGTGGACCGGTTCGGCGTAGTATTGATGCTCCAGAGGACAGAAGGTAACTCCTCAACCCAGCACCCTGGTGTTCTTTGCAAGGGAGTCATAAGCCGGGGCTTGATACCTCGCAAAATCTCCTGATTAGCCCTTTCAGCTTGACCATTGGATTGAGGGTGAGCTACAGAAGACACATCTAGGCGAATATGCTCCCATTGACAAAACTCTTCCATCTCTCCTTTAGATAAATTGGTGCCGTTGTCTGTGATGATGCTGTGTGGAAAACCAAACCGGAAAATTACCTTTTTGATGAATTTAACCGCTGTTGCCGCATCACACTTGCTCACAGGCTCTGCCTCAATCCATTTTGTAAACTTATCCACAGCCACCAGCAGATGAGTTTTTTGATCTTGGGATCGTTTGAAGGGTCCAACCATATCAAGCCCCCAAGTCGCAAACGGCCAAGTAATTGGTATCATCCGGAGCTCCTGTGCCGGAACAAGAGCACGTCGTGAAAATTTCTGACAAGCATCGCACCTCCGGACTAGATCTGCTGCATTAGCATGGGCTGTCAGCCAATAGAACCCATGTCGAAAAGCTTTAGCCACCAAGGATTTTGAACCGGCATGATGACCACAATCCCCTTCATGGATCTCACGAAGGATATCACAACCTTCCTCAGACGACACACACCGCTGAAACGCTCCCGAAACACTGCGATGTTGAAGTTCTCCGTTTGCAATTGTCATGGGCTTGGAGCGCCGGATTATCTGTCTTGCTTCGATCTCGTCGTCCGGCAACTCCCCACAGCTTAGATATGCCAAGTATGGGAGCGTCCAATCCGGAATAACATGAAGTGCTGCAACTAGCTGCGCCTCCGGATCAGGAACGGCCAGATCTTCCTCCAATGGTACCTGAACTGATGGACGGTGCAGCTCATCCAAAAAAGTATTCGGTGGTACCGGTTTATGTTGCGAACCCAGCCGGCTCAGGGCATCAGCCACTTCATTCCTCCGTCGGTCTATGTGATCCACCTGATACCCCTTGAAATATCCTGCGACTGCTTCAACTTCTCGTCTATAAGCTGTCATGAGAGGGTCTTTTGAATCCCACTTGCCGGATACTTGCTGTGCCACTAAATCTGAATCACCAAAACACTTGACCCGGCTCAAGTTCATCTCCTTAGCCATCCGTAGGCCATGAAGCAATGCCTCATATTCTGCTGCATTGTTAGTACAAGGAAACATTAGACGGAGGACATAACAGAACTTGTCACCTCGCGGGGAAGTTAACACAACTCCAGCCCCCGAGCCTTCTAACTGCCTTGAACCGTCAAAATGAATCGTCCGGTATGTAAGATCCGGCTTCTCCTCTGGTGCTTGCAGCTCTGTCCAATCATTGATGAAATCCACCAATGCTTGGGATTTGGTAGTGGTGCGTGGCACATACTTCAATCCGTGTGGGCTAAGCTCAATGGCCCACTTTGCCACTCTGCCAGTAGCTTCCCTGTTCTGGATTATATCCCCCAATGGAGCTGAACTGACAACAGTTATTGGGTGGCCTTGGAAATAATGCTTCAACTTTTGGTTTGCCATGAACACACCATATACCAGCTTCTGCCAATGCGGGTACCTTTGTTTGGATTCAATGAGAACTTCACTGACATAATAGACTGGACGTTGAACCGGATATTCCTTTCCTGCTTCCTTGCGCTCGACCACGATTGCCACGCTGACTGCCCGTGTGTTGGCGGCGACGTATAACAGCAATGGCTCATTATCAACAGGGGCAGCAAGGACCGGCGGTTCTGCCAGTTGCCGCTTCAAATCCTCAAACGCAGCGTTTGCCTCCTCACTCCATATAAACCGGTCTGTCTTTTTCAGCATCTGATAAAGCGGAATTGCCTTCTCTCCCAGACGGCTGATGAACCGGCTCAATGCTGTGATCCGGCCAGCGATACACTGAACATCATTGATGTAAGCCGGTTTAGTGAAAGATGTGATTGCCTTGATCTTCTCCGGATTGTCTTCTATTCCTCTGTTTGACACCAAGAATCCAAGGAGCTTGCCCGCCGGAACACCAAAAGCACACTTATCCGGATTAAGCATCATTTTATAGGCCTGAAGGTTGTCAAAGGTCTCCTTGAGGTCCTCTATAAGCGTCTCCTCCTTCCTTGATTTCACCACAATATCATCCACATAAGCATGAACATTTATCCCTATTTGCCCCTTAAGACAATTCTGTACGCAACGCTGGTAAGTTGCTTGGGCACTCTTGAGCCCAAAAGGCATAGACACATAGCAAAAAGCACCAAAAGGGGTTATGAAGGCCGTTTTCTCCTGATCTTTAACTGCCATCTTGATCTGGTGATACCCTGAATATGCATCCAAAAAACTTAGCCGCTCACATCCCGCCGTAGCATCAATGATCTGATCAATACGAGGGAGAGCAAAAGGATCGGTCGGACAAGCTTTGTTTAGGTATGTGTAATCCACACACATTCTCCACTTTCCATTCTTTTTTAATACTAGCACCGGATTAGCCAACCACTCCGGGTGAAAAACTTCAACTATGAACCCTGCGGCCAAAAGTCTGGCAACTTCTTCTCCTATAGCCTTGCGCCTTTCTTCGTTGAAGCGGCGCAGATACTGCTTGACCGGTTTAAACTTCGGATCAATGTTAAGACTGTGCTCAGCGAGCTGCCTCGGTATACCTGGCATGTCAGAAGGTTTCCATGCAAAGATATCCCGGTTCTCACGGATGAACTCGATGAGCGCGCTTTCCTATTTAGGATCAAGGTTAGCGCTGATAATGAACTGCTTGGATGATGGCACAAAGTCAACTTGCTTGGTTTCCTCTGCGGATTTAAACTTCAATGCCGGATCATGCTCTATAGTTGGCTTCTTTAACGGGGACATATCTGCCGGATCAACATTGTCTTTGTAAAACTTCAACTCCTCCGTAGCACATACTGCCTCCGCATAAGCAGCGTCTCCTTCTTCGCACTCCAATGCAATCTTGCGACTTCCATGAACCGTGATGGTTCCTTTGTGACCCGGCATCTTGAGTTGTAGATAAACATAGCACGGCCTAGCCATGAACTTGGCGTAAATCGGTCTTCCAAACAGAGCATGATATGGGCTCCGGATCTTGACAACTTCAAAGGTTATCATCTCTGACCTGGAATCCTGTTCATCTCCAAAGGTAACCTCTAGGTCAATTTTCCCCACTGGGTAAGCTGATTTACCTGGCACTACTCCATGAAACACTGTGTTTGACTGTCTTAGCTTCTTATCTGTCAGCCCCATGCGACGAAAGGTCTCATAGTACAATATATTGATGTTGCTGCCGCCGTCCATAAGAACCTTGGTGAATTTGTAGCCACCCACCTGTGGTGCTACCACTAAGGCCAATTGGCCCGGATTATCAACTCGCGGCGGGTGATCGTCTCTGCTCCACACAATAGGTTGCTCTGACCTGCGCAGAAATTGTGGTGTTGCCGGTTCAACCGCGTGGACCGCCCGCTTTAAGACTTTTTGATCCCGTTTGCACAAGCTCGTAGTGAACACATGATACTGTCCACTACTCAGCTCCTTTGGATTACTCTGATATCCGGATTGCTGCTGCTGTTGACGCTGCTGATTGCTTTGATTGTTGTTATTACCCTGGCCTTGTTGTTGGTTGTTTTGGTTATTGTAACCGCCCTGACCATACTGATGGTTGCCTTGGTTATTGTAATCGCCCTGACCATACTGATGGTTGCCTTGGTTACTGTAACCATTGTTGTTGCCACGATATCCTGATCCGGAGCCGTTCCCTTGATGACCCGGACCATAAAACCCGGGGCCTGATCCGCCGCCTGGTGGTCTGTTGTTGGATCTGACCCGGTTCAGGGCCTCCATCATGGCCTTGCATTCTTCCCAGGTATGTTTAGCTGGATGCTCCTTTGATCCATGCTTCGGGCAAGGCCCGTTCAATTCTTGCTCCCAAGTAACGAACCCCCCGCCGGTTTGTGGGGGCGTTTTACCCTTGTTGCGCTAAAAGCTCCCTTGAACTTGGGTATTGGCCACGAAATCAGAGCCACCCTCTGCCTTTCGTTTGCCTAAGAAGCTTGTTCCGACCGGATTAGCCTGCGCCGGTTTACCAGACTTATTTGCCTTTCTAGATTTATATCCATCCGCTTCTAGATACTTAGTGTTGTCGGAGTCCCCGTACTTCACCAGAGCGCTCATGAGAGTTCCCATGTCATTACAATCCCGTTTGAGCCGTCCCAACTTTAACTTCAGAGACTCAAACCGGCAATTGTTTTCCAGTGTTACTATCGCCGTACTGGGGCTGATACCGTTTGAAGAGTGTAGGATTTCTGACACTCGCCGCACCCATGCACTTGTAGGCTCCTGATCTCCTTGTATACATGCTGCTAGATCCACCACTGACATTGGCTGTTTGCATGTATCTTTGAAATTTTTGATAAATTGGCGGCGTAACTCACCCCATGATCCGATGGAATTAGGTGGTAAAGCCTTTAACCAGGTCCGGGCTGTACCCTCTAGCATCATGGTAAAGTACTTCGCGCAAGCCGCTTCATCCACGTCCAGCATCTCCATAGCCATCTCATAGCTCTCAATCCAAGCTTCTGGAGCCAAATCCGCTGTGTAGTTAGGTACTTTACGCGGACCCTTGAAATCTTTGGGTAACTTTACGCTTCGTAAAGCGGGGACTAGACACTTCACCCCAAAGGAACTCGTCGTGACTCCTATCTCTGTTGTGGTTGTGTGAACCGGTGTCGTTTGGCGGATCTCCTCGCGGGCCGCAGATCTAACCCGGTTTGGTGCCTCCTGAGCTTGCGCCTCTGCGCCCGCCGGATTATCCTGTCTGTGACGGTGTCGCCTCCGTTCACTACTGGACACCTGATACGTCCCAAACGTATCCATAATTTTTGCTTGTGACATGCTTGTTTTGCATCATTGTCTCATGTTTATATCAAAGTTTTCTATCTTTTTAGGCATTTATTGGACTGACCTACTAATGGTTGCAAAAGTGCACAATGTTCTTGTTTTATACTTTATTGTGTAGGAATTACTTGGAAATTGACAAAAACGCAAAAGGAGTCGTATTGGAGTAGGACTCTGACTTTCCTGAAATCTGTCTGAGAACGTTTTCAGAAGATGGTCACGTTCCGGCCTGAAGACGACGTCAAACAGAAAAAGACTAGTCGCGAAAGTTGTGGGGAATTTCGAGAGGATGCTTCTGGATATAAAATTCGTCCAAATCGGAGTGCGGACGGCCGAGAAAAGCCCGTTTTACTGAAGCCCAAAATCTGATGACGGGAATCCGAGAGTCTATATAAAGAGAGGAAACCTAGGTCACCAAGGGCCACGAATTTTCCTCCTCCCAGGCCGCCGTCTTGGAGGGGAGGACCAGCACCATTGCATCACCATCCACAAGGAAGAAGGGGGGCCAAGGAGCCGCTGCCCCCTAGGGCCGCCGCCGCCCCGAGGGCCGCCGCCGCCCCGGAGGGCTGCCGCCGTCGCCACGGCTGCCGCCGGCCGTCTCCTCCTCGCGGGGCTGCACCTCTCCATCAACACCACCATCAAGCTCCTCCTCACCATGTCCATGTGTGAGTAGTCTCCTCCGGGGCTGAGGGCTTGTACGTGTAGCTATGTGGTTATCTCTCTCTCCCATGATGTGATCTTCGTTGTGATCATAGGCTATGTTAATCTAGGGTGATCCCATGATATTTCCCCTTCCTCTATGTATTGAATTGATGTACTCACTTGTCTTTATCTAGTATAATCCCCGAGACCAAGGTGACAGCGGTCTATTGGACATGGATTAGAAGAATATTTTCACGAGTGATTTCCTCTTTTGTGTGTTGATTGAAGATTGAGAGTCTATTAGTGCTTGTCTTTGACTATCCTGGAGATATGTTGTGGTGATTGTGGTACTCTCTTTGGACGGCCGCGGTGACACTGGGAAATCCATAGATTGAGAACTACGAACTTTGAGGTGTGCTTTTGTAGCCCTACATAATTCTCGTCCTCTCTTGACCACAAAGGAATGACCTCCGAGTGCGTCTCCATTGCATGTTTTATGGGAAATATCATGTGATTAGACTATGTCAATGTTATTGGGAGTTGCCACTAGTGAAAGTATGAAGCCTAGGCCTTGTTTCCACCATTGCAATACCATTTGTGCTCACGTTTACCACATGTTTGCTTGCTGCCATTTTTATTTCAGATTTACAAATACATCTTTTGCCATCCATATCACTTGCCATTTAACATCTATTCGCCGAACTAGTGCACCTATACATCTGACAAGTGTATTAGGTGTGTTGAGGACACAAGAGACTTCTTGTATCTTGATTGCAGGGTTGCTTGAAAGGGGTACGTTCAACCTCCACTTCCCTGAGTTCTATAAACCTTGGGTTACTCACTTAAGGGAAATTTGCTGCTGTCCTACAAACCTCTGCTCTTGGAGGCCCAACACTGTCTACAGGAATAGAAGCGTGTAGTAGACATCAAGCTATTTCTGGCACCGTTGCCGGGGAAGTGAGGTAAGTGAAGGTACCTTCTCTAGATCTTGCAATTAAATATTTTTGTTTCTTGTTTTTATTTCACTAGTTTTGCTTAATGGAAAACAACAAAAATATGAGAGAGCTTTATAAGCTCTACCTTGAACTTGGACATGATGTGTTCAAAGAGAAAATTAAAAAACCTTTGGAACTTTATTATTTGCATAACAATCATGATGGTGGTGATGTTATTAGTATGTTTTTTAATATCAATATTGCTAATGACATGGAAAGCTCTAAGCTTGGGGATGACACGTTTGATGAACATGATATTTTTAGTCCCCCAACTTTTGAAGAGAAAATTTACTTTGATGATACTTTGCTTCCTATATATGATGATTACAATGATAAATGTGAGCTTTTTAGTCCACCTACTATTGAGGATAAAATTTATTATGATTATGATATGCCTCCTAAATATGATGATTACCATGATGGTTATGATTGCTTTACTCTCACTATTCCTAATAAGAAAGATTTTGCTTATATGAAGAGTAATGACACTTTTATGCTTTTGGATCATGGAAATAATGCCTTATGTGATAGTTATATTGTTGAGTTCATCCATGATGCCACTGAAATTTATAATAAGAGAGGGAGACATGGTTCTAAATATCTTAATAATAAGAAGTTTCCCCTCTATATTGTGAAAGTTTTGAAGTTATACTTGTTTTCCCTTTCTATGCTAGCTGTTTTATGCTCCAATGATTTGTTTTCTTACAAGATTCCTATGCATAGGAAGTGGGTTAGACTTAAATATGTTTTATATATGCTTCTTGATGCTCTCTTATATGCCTCAATTATTATCTTTGTGAGAGTTTCATTAAAAGTCGCTATGCCTAACTTAAAGGCATGAAAGAAAAGTGCTTTTGGGAGACAACCCACCTTTATTTGCTTTCAGTTTTCTTTTTCTTTTTGAGTCAAGGATGTTGTTGCTACTTTAATGACTCCTTTGTATCCTTTTTATTTCGTGTTTGTGCCAAGAGTAGCCTCTAATTGAGAGGTGATCAAAAAGTTGTATCTTGCTGTCAAAAACAAATTCGATGTGCTTCACCGTAAAAAATCTTTCTCTCAGCCAGAACGTGATATGGATCTGATATTTTTTGTGAGTAAGCTGAGGCTAGTTGCCTATCTTTCGTTAGTTTTGCGTTTTTTGATTAGAGGTCCAGAAGTGCCTCGAAAAAAATCATCTTTGCTGGCTGTTCAGATTTTGACAGATTCTGCCTATATTTTGCGTTGCCTATTTTACGAGCGTTAAGTTGGGTTTTCTAGTAATGGAGAGCCACAATTAAGGTTATGTAACAGTAGCTAATGTCAAAAACAAGTTTGTAGGATTTTCCAAGTGAATCAAAGTGGTTGAATTTATTTAATGCACTAACCCCTCTAATGAATTTTATGAGAAGTTTTGTGTGAAGGGAGTTTTCAAGTGCGCGTGTAGGGAACTATGAGAGAAGATCAAGGAGGGACAAAAGCTCAAGCTTGGGGATGCCCAGGGCACCACCAAGAAATATCCGAGAAGTCCCAAGCATCTAAGCTTGGGGATGCCCAAGGCATCCACTTCTTCATTAACAATCACCAGGTTCTCCTCGTGTCACTATATTTTTATTCCTTTGCCCATTATGTGTTATTCTTGGAGCGTCTTTTTGTTTTGTTTTCAGTTTTGTTTTGTTTTCCTTGCTGGTCTTAAATAAGTTGCATCTGATCATTCTTATTTGGGAGAGAGACAGGCTCCGCTTTTTCATGAAACACTCATGTTCTTCACTTATATCTTTTTGAGTGTTTTAGCTACCTTGTTATATGCTTCTAGCTCTTGTTTTTCTTTCATATCATGTTCAGAGCTATTAGTTCTTTTATAGAAAGTACTCTCTTGCTTCACTTATATCTATTTGGAGAGTTGATTGGTTTGAATTGCTAAATAATATGTTGGATCTAAAAAATGCCAAGTGTGGCCGTGGTGCAAAGAATAAAAAGCTTGCATAGTTTTGAAGATCATTGAGTAACTTGATCCCTATCAATTGTTTTGAGAAATTAAGTAGTTATGCCTAAACATGTAGATCATTTAATAAAGTCTTATTAGTGAAGAAATACCTTTGAAGTTTGCAATTGTTTAGTTTTTCACCATTGGTAGTTTTAAAGTTCTTGTTCTCTTTTTAGAGTAAGATGGTTGACAAGAAAGACAGTGTAGAAGTCTTATAATTATGCTGAAAGGATGTTATAATTCTCTTGTACCGGTTAACATGTGCTTGCTAAAAACTTGCTAAACCAAAAACTCTGTACTGAGCGGGAATGCTGCTCGTGCATCCAAATTCCATAGCCAAAATTCTGCCATATGTGTCCACCATACCTACCTATGCATGGTATTTAATAGCCATTCCAAGTAAATTGCTCATGTGCTACCTTTAAAACCTTCAAAATTTATCCTTATTTGTGTCTCTGTTTAAGCTCATGAGGAAGTGGTAGATAGTTCATTATTACTTGTGTTGGACAGAACGACCCCTGACGTGCATGAATAATGTGCATGTCCTTAATTTTGCAAAAAGAGCTGGCAAAAGGGTATGCCCAGCCCACTTTACATGTCATCAATATCAATATTAAAAACCTCCTTCACACATCGTACCTGAGAAATCAGACAAACTTTGGCTAGTGATAAACAAAGGAGAAAGGGGAGTGTTATCATTCCTCTATGGGAGCCGCTCTTAAGTTCTGTTTGGCATGAGTAGTAGTGCATTGTTTATTACCACTCGTTGACATAAGCATACATCTCTCAAAATTGCTTTTATGTCTCTATGTTTTCAAAAATAAAAAGCTCTAGCACATGAGTAATCCATGCTTCCCTCTACGAAGGGCCTATCTTTTACTTTTAAATGTTGAGTCAGTTTTCCTATGTTCTAATCTTCTTCCTCCATCATAAGCAAGCATCTAGTGTTAACCCTGGGTTCAAGTTGATTATGTTCAAAATTTCTGCTTAGTTATATATAATCCTTGTGCATTGAACTTATCCATGAGATAAAATGTTGAAAAGTGGAAAGCATTGCTGAAACTTTATCTTCCTTTTGTGTTAACTAGAATGCTTTTGATGAGAGAACTCCTTTGGGGCTAACAGTTGTGCTTAACTTTATAGTTTCATGTCTTCAATTGTACTATTCATGAAAAGAATTTACTTAGATGATCACTTGGTTATTCATTGTTTACTTGCTTTCAACTATAGACAATTGTTTTGGTTCACTTTATTTCAGTTCATGTGCTTTACTATATTACTTGATCAAGATTGTGTTAGTAGCATGTCACCTCAAAAATTATCTATGTTATCATTCTACCTACTCGAGGACGAGTAGGAATTAAGCTTGGGGATGTTGATACGTCCCAAACGTATCCATAATTTTTGCTTGTGACATGCTTGTTTTGCATCATTGTCTCATGTTTATATCAAAGTTTTCTATCTTTTTAGGCATTTATTGGACTAACCTACTAATGGTTGCAAAAGTGCACAATGTTCTTGTTTTACACTTTATTGTGTAGGAATTACTTGGAAATTGACAAAAACGCAAAAGGAGTCGTATTGGAGTAGGACTCTGACTTTCCTGAAATCTGTCTGAGAACGTTTTCAGAAGATGGTCACGTTCCGGCCCGAAGACGACGTCAAACGGAAAAAGCCTAGTTGCAAAAGTTGTGGGGAAATTTGAGAGGATGCTTCTGGATATAAAATTCGTCCAAATCAGAGTCCGTACGGCCAAGAAAAGCCCGTTTTACTGAAGCCCAAAATCTGATGACGGGAATCCGAGAGTCTATATAAAGAGAGGAAACCTAGGTCACCAAGGGCCACGAATTTTCCTCCTCCCAGGCCGCCGTCTTGGAGGGGAGGACCAGCACCATTGCAGCACCATCCACAAGGAAGAAGGGGGGCCAAGGAGCTGCTGCCCCCTAGGGCCGCCGCCGCCACGGCTGCCGCCGGCCGTCTCCTCCTCGCGGGGCTGCACCTCTCCATCAACACCACCATCAAGTTCCTCCTCACCATGTCCATGTGTGAGTAGTCTCCTCCGGGGCTGAGGGCTTGTACGTGTAGCTATGTGGTTATCTCTCTCTCCCATGATGTGATCTTCGTTGTGATCATAGGCTATGTTAATCTAGGGTGATCCCATGATATTTCCCCTTCCTCTATGTATTGAATTGATGTACTCACTTGTCTTTATCTAGTATAATCCCCGAGACCAAGGTGACAGCGGTCTATTGGACATGGATTAGAAGAATATTTTCATGAGTGATTTCCTCTTTTGTGTGTTGATTGAAGATTGAGAGTCTATTGGTGCTTGTCTTTGACTATCCTGGAGATATGTTGTGGTGATTGTGGTACTCTCTTTGGACGGCCGCGGTGACATTGGGAAATCCATAGATTGAGAACTACGAACTTTGAGGTGTGCTTTTGTTGCCCTACATAATTCTCGTCCTCTCTTGACCACAAAGGAATGACCTCCGAGTGCGTCTCCATTGCATGTTTTATGGGAAATATCATGTGATTAGACTATGTCAATGTTATTGGGAGTTGCCACTAGTGAAAGTATGAAGCCTAGGCCTTGTTTCCACCATTGCAATACCATTTGTGCTCACGTTTACCACATGTTTGCTTGCTGCCATTTTTATTTCAGATTTACAAATACATCTTTTGCCATCCATATCACTTGCCATTTAACATCTCTTCGCCGAACTAGTGCACCTATACATCTGACAAGTGTATTAGGTGTGTTGGGGACACAAGAGACTTCTTGTATCTTGATTGCAGGGTTGCTTGAAAGGGGTACGTTCAACCTCCACTTCCCTGAGTTCGATAAACCTTGGGTTACTCACTTAAGGGAAATTTGCTGCTGTCCTACAAACCTCTGCTCTTGGAGGCCCAACACTGTCTACAGGAATAGAAGCGTGTAGTAGACATCAACACCTCCGGTTCATCCCAATGTCTAGTATAACTCCGGCTGTGGCGGAGTGTTTAATGAAGCCTCTCCCTGCTATAGGAATACGCTTGCTGCTGTGTCAATGCCGTGTTAAGCAGATCCTTGACCCTGCGTGCCTCCATTGCCACGGGTGATGTCCCCTCAATGGGTAAAGCAGCCAGGCGTGAAGCGGCAGCAACAATGTTATCCAAAGGGTTTGAGTAATGACCCAGAGGAGTGGGAATGTGAGGCGTGGACATAATCCGTCGATCTTGCTCCGCAGTGGGCTGTTGAACTGGTTCACCCCTCGCTGGAGCTGTCCTTCGGTTTACCTCCGGATCATTGCTGGCTCCCGCTCCTGGCGTCCCGAAGAGATTCATCGCCTCATAGACCGGCGGTAAACGAGACTGATGCCTCCGACTTCTTACTCCCTGCGCAGAGGCCTGATCCATCCTGAGCTGGATGGCTTGAGAATCCAGCTCTGCCTGCCTTGTTGCTATCATAGCCTTTTCTGCCTTCAGATCCTCTCTTGCTTGCTCGATCCGGCCCCTCAGCTGAAGGAGTTCTGCATCGTGTTGCGCCTTGTCTGCTGGAGCCACCACTGCTACTGCCTGGGTTGTCAACTCCTCGAACAAGGCGGATAGAGCGTCAGAGGGCGAGAGGGCCTGGCCGCTCCCCCCTGCACCAGCTTCTGCTGTGTTCGCCCCGTTCACCGTAGACTGCGGCGTAGGTTGTGAACCGGCCATAAAGACAGCCACCCGGTTTGGCGGATCAAAGGGGTCCGGAATACTGTCTCCGTCGGACACACCCTCAGATCGGCCGTCCCGCAACCGATACAAGGATTCAGTCTCCCCATATGAGGATTCATCGTCGGAATAGACTATTGTCTCGCCACCACAATCCGATCCGTCCTCGGCTTGGACTCCGTGAATTGCTCCGACGAAGACGCGCTTCATGGCAGGCTGAATCCGGGCCGATCTCGCACGCTGAGCCGGCTCGACGATGTTGGGGAAGATGTCCGGCTCAGGTCTCGGTTCACCAATCTTGCCAATGAAGACGTGGATGCCGCCGAAGGGAACCCAATACCCGTATTAGATTGAATTGGCCTCCGGGCCCCAGCCAGCGTCGTCGATGTAGATCCGGCCGCGGCGACTCTTGGTCATCCGGCCGACCGCGTAGCCCTTGAGCCCTTCAATGCTGCCCTTCAAGAACTCGAAACCATCGTGCAGAGGCCCCACGGTGGGCGCCAACTGTCGTGGAATTAGCACGGCAGATGTCCAGTTTAACCGACTTAGTTGAGGAACCATCGCACGGGTTAGCTTGAAGGGGTTAAAAGCACACAAAGGACACAGAGGGTTTATACTAGTTCAGCCCCTTCGATGAAGGTAAAAGCCTACGTCTAGTTTGGTTTGGTATTGCTTGGGTGTCGATGAACAGGGAGCGGATTGCTTGCCTGTGTCTCAACGGGTTGTTTCTTGTCCTTGAACCGTCGCCGGGTCGTCCCTTTATATAGAGGTGATGCCCGGTCCGGTTTACAGAGTACCGAGGCCGGCTCATATTTGTGTCCGCCTCGGTCTCTGCTCTTTCTTCCTTGTATCTCAAGTTTACATGATAGGACGGTTTACAAACCGTGAACTTTGCCCATGGGCCCTAAGCCTTCATGGGCCGTAACTTCTACTGAGCTTACAATTATACAACTATTTTATCATAATCCGGTTTACTCTAGCCGGTTTACACCTGCTAGTAATATCCCTGACATATAGCATGCTTGTGTAGTTGTTATCCTTCTTTCCTTTAGTTGTCATCTTAGTAGAATATCTAGACAACTTACTTTGACGTTTAATTTTTAAAGTGGTTAAGAAAAGCTAAAAATTGTTAGTTGCCTATTCACCCCCATAGTCAACCATATCGATCCTTTCAATTGGTATCAGAGCCTCGTCTCTTTTTAAGGACTTTACCGTCCAAAGAGTATGGGTGACAACGTAGTCGAGACGGAGGACCATTCCGGTGGAACTCCGTCCTTGCCTACGTCAGATGGGGGAGCCTCGGTCTCTCGTGAGGAGTTCAATGTGGCCTTGAACACATTGAAAGAATCACTAGCGAGCGAGGTCAAAGGCATGTTTAAAGATTTGCTTGAGGGGCTTAAATTATCCACCACACCGTTGGAAGTGGCTCGTCCCGCTACCAACGTGTCGGAGGCTAATCCCGAAAAGGGAGAAGCTAGTAGTGAACAAGCCCCTGTTACTAAGAATGGGAGTGGGAAATTTGCCCAATCCGCTCCTCCTACTCACTATGGAGGACCCGTTCCCACACCGCATTTAAATTCCGTTGGGCCCCCTCCCAAGTTTATCAAAAATTCTGATTTTGCTACTTGGGTGTTTCGTTTCAAACGTCATATTAATCATTGTTCTACTAACCTTTGGAGAATCATTGAGCAAGGTTTTTATCCGCATGATCCCGACCACATGACTCCAAGAGAAACTGTGGATCATCAGTTCAACGAGTTCGCTCTTTGCATTCTTCAAGATTCCATCCCTCCTGAAGACATTGCACACCTTCGACCCTTCACTGTGGCCAAGGAAGCTTGGGAGCATGTTGGCACAATGTACAAGGGAAGCACCAGTATTCAATGCTCCAACAATGAAGTGGTGCAAGATGAAGCTGATGAGTTTGCTATGATCGAAGATGAAGATCCTCGTGAACTTTATCGAAGATTAACTATCCTTGTGGTCTCTCTTCGAGATCATGGCAGTAAGATACGGATGACAATTGGATCAAGCGCAAGTTCCTCAAGGCCATGATGCCCTACCATAAGGCCATGTCGTCTGTCATACGTCAGAGACCGGACTTCCACCACTTATCCTCAAATGAAGTGTTGGATGAGTTTGTTGCCATGAGGATCTTGGACGTGACCGCCGACAATGCGGTCTTAAGAGCTCAACGATCAAAGAAGCCTAATCTTGCCCTGAAGGCCAAGGCTTGTGTGGGAGAGGAGGAGGTGGAAGATGATGATGAGTGTAGCCCCGAGGACACCAAATATGCCTATCATGAGCACATGGCTCTTGCTTCATGGCAATTCTGGGGCAAGAAGAACACAAGACCCAACTTCAACAGGAACAACTCTAGTGGGAACAAGGGGAAACAACGAGTGAGGACATGCTTCAACTGTGGAAATGTAAGTCACTTCATTGTGGATTGCCCATATGAGAAGAGAGAAGACTTTGGAGGCAAGCTTATTCGAAAGGACAAGTCAAAGTCCTGTCCCAACAAGAACAACCTCAACAAGAAGACTCCTCCGAAAGTGTTGGTGGCCCAAGAAGAATATGTTGAGGATGATGATAATGATGAAGACGATGAGGTGACCACCATGGCCACAATTGCAATTGCTACTACTCTGCACTCATCTCTCTTCGACTCACCAAATGAGAACATCACCGCCAAGTGTCTCATGGCCAAGGCCACCAACAAGGAGTTTGCTTCCGGTGGGGGATCATGGTTGCTCGATAGCGGAGCCACAAATCATATGACCGGAAGCAAAGACTTGGTGGTGGACGTGCATCTAAGTTCATCTATGGCCACCAACGTCGAATGGGGTGATGCTTCTTCTTCTAAGGTATTGGGGATTGGCAAGGTGGTTGTCTCTCATGATCTCACGATCGAGAAAGTCATGCTTGTTGAGTCCCTTGCATACAATTTACTTTCCGTTCACCAACTTGCACTCATGGGCTTTGCTACATTCTTTGATATTGATACCGTGGCCCTCTTGTGGAGCAAGACTCTTAAAGTAGCCTATGTTGGGCATGTCGAGAACGGCCTTTATGTGGTTAACTTCTCGAAGCAACCCTCTAAGGTCGCGACATGCCTAATGGCTAAAGTTGATGTGGGATGGCTTTGGCATCACCGTTTGGCCCACGTCAATATGAGATCTTTGCAAAGTCTTCTCAAGGGGGACCATGTCCGTGGACTAACAAATGTTAGCTTTGCCAAAGATCGTGCTTGCAGGGCTTGCATTGAAGGAAAGTTACATGAGACGGCTCACCCTCCCACGACTATCATCTATTCAAAGAGACCCCTAGAGCTCCTCCACATGGACCTCTTTGGGCCTCCATCTTTTGATAGTCTTGGGGGTAGAAAGTACTGCTTGGTGATTGTGGATGATTACTCAAGATACACCTGGGTATACTTCTTCAAGAAGAAGAGTGAGACCCAACAAAATTGTCATCAACTTTGCAAATGAAGCTCAACGACAACATGAAGCAAAGATTTTGAGGATCAGAAGTGACAACGGCACCGAGTTCAAGAACTACACCTTGGATGAGTTTCTTGGTGATGAGGGGATCAAACATCAATATGCAGCCCCATATACCCCTCAACAAAACGGTGTAGCGGAGAGAAAGAACCGAACTCTGATGGATGCGGCAAGAACCATGATGGCTGAATTCAAATCTCCATACAACTTTTGGGCCAAAGCCATCAACACCGCTTGCCATGCATCAAATCGTCTCTATCTCCGCAAAGGCTTGAACAAAACTCCGTATGAGATTCTTACCGGTAACAAGCCCAATCTCAAGTACTTCCGGGTATTCGGGTGTAAGTGTTTCATTCTCAAGAAAGGTGTTCGCTTGTCTAAATTTGAATCTAGAGCTCACGAGGGCATATTTGTTGGTTATGCTACAAACTCTCATGCTTACCGTGTCATCAACAAGTCCAATGGACTCATTGAGGAGACGAGTAACGTAGAGTTTGATGAAAATAACGGCTCCCAAGTGGAGCAAAGTGGTACTTGTGATGTAGGTGATGAACTCGGTGTTGGATACATCCTACCCATTGAGGAACCCCTTGTGGCCGAAGGAGAAGGACAATGTTCCACTCAAGTGGAACCATCATCAACCCAAGACCCACACGCTTCCGAAGAACAAAGTGAAGGCCCTCAACCTGACGAACAAGGTCAAGTGCAAGATCAATCACAAGATGGTGGAGAGCCACCAAATGATGCACAAGGCCAAGTTCTGTCCTCCGAGCAAGATCAAGATCAAGAGGGAGCTCAAGATCAAGATCTAGCTCCTGACGACGCTCAAGATGATCAACTCAGTGCTCCTCAGTTAACTCTTGAAGAGCAATTAGAGCATCGTACTGCAAAAGTTGCCTCCAGGCTTGCTTCCAACGAACATCACATCGAGAACATTCTAGGAAGCATCAAAAGGGGGGTAAGCACTCGTAGACAATTAGCAAACTATTGTGCTCATCAAGCTTTTGTCTCCTGTGTTGAACCTCAGAAGGTTTATGAGGCGCTCGAAGACCCTGATTGGCTCAATGCCATGCATGAAGAACTCCATAACTTCGAGCGCAACAAGGTGTGGCGTCTGGTGTCAAGGCCAAAGGAGAACCATAATGTCATTGGAACCAAATGGATCTTTAAGAACAAGCAAGATGCTCATGGCATTGTCATCCGCAACAAGGCGCGTCTGGTGGCTCAAGGCTACTCCCAAGTCGAGGGTATCGACTACGGTGAAACCTTTGCCCCCGTTGCTCGTCTTGAATCCATTCGTTTGTTGCTTGCCTATGCTTCCCATCATAACTTTAAATTGCAACAAATGGATGTGAAAAGTGCATTTCTTAATGGTCCTATTAATGAGTTGGTGTATGTTAAACAACCCCCGGGGTTTGAGGATCCTAAGCTCCCCAATCACGTGTACCAACTCGATAAGGCACTCTATGGCCTTAAACAAGCCCCACGTGCGTGGTATGAGCATCTTACCGAGTTGTTACAAGATCGTGGGTTTGAAATTGGGAAAATCGACCCCACTCTTTTTACCAAGAAGGTCAAAGGGGAGTTGTTTGTATGCCAACTATATGTTGATGATATTATCTTTGGTTCTCCTAACAAAGCTTTCAATGATGAGTTCGCCGCACTCATGACCACACATTTTGAGATGTCCATGATGGGAGAGTTGAAGTATTTCCTTGGGTTTGAGATCAAACAAAGAAGAGAAGGCATCTTCATCAAACAATCCAAGTATACTCAAGACATGCTCAAGAGGTTCAATCTAAGTGATGTCAAGCCGGCTACTACTCCAATGCCAACCAAATGCCAACTTGACATTGATCCCAATGGTAAAGCGGTGGATCAAAAGGTATATTGCTCTATGATCGGATCCTTGCTTTACCTTTGTGCATCTAGACCGGATATTATGTTGAGTGTAGGAATTTGTGCACGGTTTCAAGCCTCACCTAAGGAGAGTCACTTTGTGGCTGTCAAGCGAATCTTTCGATATTTGGCTCATACCCCAAACTTTGGCTTATGGTACCCGAGAGGAGCAAACTTCAACCTTGTAGGTTTCTCCGATTCTGACTGGGCGGGAGACAAAGTGGATAGGAAGTCCACTTCGGGAGGGTGCCAATTTCTTGGTTGCTCTCTTCTTAGTTGGTCTTCCAAAAAGCAAAGTTGTGTATCTCTCTCGTCCATCGAAGCAGAGTATGTGGCTGCTGGCAGTTGTTGTGCTCAACTCTTATGGATGAGGCAAACTTTAAAGGATTATAGTGTCACTTGTGACAAAGTGCCTCTTTGGTGTGACAATGAAAGTGCCATCAAGATTTCTCTCAACCCGGTGCAACACTTCAAGACGAAGCATATAGAGATTCGGTATCACTTCATCCGGGATCACATAAGGCAAGGAGAGATCGAGCTTCACTACGTCAACACTCATGATAACCTTGCAGATATCTTCACGAAGCCATTGGATGAAGCAAGATTTCGCGAGTTAAGTCATGAGCTAAATATCATCGATTTGAGCAATGTGGCTTGAGTCTTTGCACACACTCCTCACACTCAATATAGTTATCTTGTCTAGATGTAGGCATGGACATAGGGGGAGTATTGTTCTCTCAATGAACCATTCCTCCCCCCATTATGCATAAACTGATCAAGTCTTTATCATTTACCATACATAGTTGGTTTAAGTGCTTCAAGACGAGTATTGGTCATGGGACCAAGGATAATTCTTCGCGGTGCCATACCAACGAACTCAAACATAGGTGGCCTCGGCCACCGCCCTCCTCTATGGAGTTGTGTTATTTGCCTCGCTTGTGCGTTCGTTTGCTTTTTCTCTCTTCTTTGCTAAAAGCCTCGTGTTAAAACGTGCTTGTTCTTGGAGTAGCGGTACTACCGTGCAAGGTTACGGTACTACCGCAAAGGAGGTTACGGTACTACCGCAAGTCCAGCACGTCAGTATTTATTTACTGCCGCTGGTAGAGCAGTACTACCGCTTGGCGAGCGGTACTTCCGCCCAAGCGGTACTACCGCGATGACCGCGGTACTACCGCACATATTCGAACGGGTGGGGGTTATAAGCAGGCAGGGGGAGTTCCAACTCCCCCATACCCATTCACTCCTAACCCCCACGCCGTCCCTCTCTCTCCCTCTCAAGAACGCCGCCGGAGGACCTCGCCAGATCTGCTCCCTCAGCCACTCTCCTCGCATTCTGACCGGTGGGATCGCTCCCCACCTCGCCCTCTTCCCATGGATGAAGGTTTCTCCCCTTTTCCCCTCTTCTTGTTGCCTTGTTGTTGTTTTTAGGGTTAGGGGAGATGCTTAGTGTTCTTGCATTCTTCATGTTCTTATCCATGGAAGTTTAGGATGTAGGAGAGTGTTCTTGCTCTAGAAATGCTAGTATGTATGTTGCTACCAAGTTACTATGATCAGCCGTAGTACCGTTGTTCGATCTACATGGCCTTATCTAGATCCGCTCTGTTCAGATCTGTTCCGTGCGGTACTACCGCTGGTGAACCGCGGTACTACCGCCCGATCTGGTCCAGATCCGTTTTCAGATCTGACCAGAGCGGTACTACCGCTATCCTCCGCGGTACTACCGCTCTGGAGCGGAAGTAAAATTTTACTACTGCTTACCGAGCGGTACTACCGTAACCCCAATGCGGTACTACCGCTCCATAAGCAGTACTAGTTTTTTACTTCCGCTTCTGTTCACGGAAGTAAATTTTTACTACCGCAGAGTGTGCGGTACTACCGCTTCCTCCAAGCGGTACTACCGCTCACTAAGCGGTACTAATTTTTTACTTCCGCGTCAGTCAGGCATCGCTTTGGTCATAGTTCCTTCGTACCATGTACATATTTCCCTTTCTACTTGTTTCTTGTGCTTTTTGAGGCTTTTGCATTGATTCTCTTTGTGCTTTTGTCGTGTTCTTGCGTTTGTGTTTTAGGTGGTGGCTCCGGTTTCGATGCTCGTCGTACCAATCCTGTCCGCGACACCGGGTCCAAGCATCTGCGCAACCCCAGTGATGTGCCAGAGGGCTCCAATCCCCAGCGCAGGTTCAAGACTGCCGCCAACAAGCGAAAGGAATCCTCAATGTCTATGGAAGAAATGCCAGCTAATGAGTTCATTGCACGAAGGAAGCAAAACCCATATGGAGAACCCCGTGCTCAGTTTCCTGGAGATGATCTTTTCTGGACTAAGCAGCAGTATCGCATCTACACAGAGGTGCTCAAGAACAAGACCAACCTGTACGTGGATGCTCACTGGGTGGACGTGGCCCACATGTGGAGGGACACCAACCGGGCCTACTTTGCCGAGGCTCTGGATCTGGTCGAGCAGTTTGGACTTGAGCACATCATGACCTTTCAGCATGATTTTGATCCGGAGATTATTGCTCAGTTCTATGCGTCAGTCCACTTCCACACCAAGGATGATCGCCCAATGACATGGATGACCAATGGTCACAAGATGACTGCATCTTGGAAGGATTTCATGGATCTTCTACAGATTGCTGACGAAGGACTCCACAACCCAGTTGGAGCTAGGCCTCATGCCCCACCAGAATCTGCCAACAAAGACAAGCTACTGCCTTTCTATGTGGAGAAGACTCTTGCAAGTGGCAAGAAGACTTGGGTGTTGAACCCATTTTTGGACATCATGTATCGGATCTTTCGCAACACTCTGTTTCCTCGCGTTGGCGACAAGGACAAGGTCCATGCATACCTGGTTGACATGCTGCTGATGTGTGAAGCGGCTCGCACGGAGCAGTCCCCACCACTTGACATATCCCATATCATGTGGTGTGAGCTCCGCTTTGTGATCTGCACTCGCAAGGTACCCATCTATGGTCCTTTCCTGTTTCTGCTGATCTCCAAGACTTGGGAGAAGCTGTACCCTGATGAGGAGTTTGAGGCCGACTGTATCCGTCATGATCCCATTCGTCTTCGCATCAAGACTCGCTGGGCCAACACTACCACTCGTGCGCAAGCTGCTGCAACTCAGATGGGCACTGATGAGGAGCCTGTGGAGGAGGCTGATGAGGAAGGCCCTGGCAGATTTGCTCCTTCCTCCTCAGAGCCTTCTTGGGCTAAAAAGCTTAAGCAAAAGATGAAGGCCCTTTTCTGCATGTAGGCTCAAGGTCAATACAGGGCTCATGTGACTGACAAGAAGACTCGCCAGCATGACAAGAAGCTCTTGGCGGTCTATGGAGAGGACGTGTCTAACGGGTCCGAGGACAACATCACCCCTGAGGCAGCTTGGATGGCCCGTCAGGGGTACAAGTGGTCAGAGTCTGACGAGGAGCCTCAAGAGGAGCAGCAGGAGTCTGATGACGAGTACGATGACTGAGTTTCTCCGGGGCTGCCACCCTTCTTAGTGTCCTCTTTCCCCTTTGTGGTGTCTCGATGACAAAGGGGGAGAGAGTGATTTGCGTCTTGTGCCAGTTGTTTCTTTTCGTTGGTTGAACTCTGTTTATTTGCGGCGTGCTTTTGTGTCGTGTGCGTGAGACTATCGTATGGTGTAAGACATATGCTTCTCTATCGTTAAACTCGTCGTTATGTCTTTATTATTATATCGTGAGCAGTTAGTTTACTTTCCCTTGTTTATGTGCTCTGTTTTATATAAGGAGTATATTATGTGTAGAATATAGGGGGGGCACTGAACCTAGTATGTGTGTTGTGCAGTCCAAAGCACAATCTTGTGTAGGCACACATCCAGGGGGAGCTCACCTATATTCTAGTTTTTAGGATTGCATACTCTCTTATTTTATCCCTGTGCAAATCCCGTATTGTCATCAATCCACCAAAAAGGGGGAGAGTGTAAGGGCATATTTCTCCCTAAGCAGTTTTGGTGATTGATGACAATGCTTTTGCGGACTAATCGTGTGCTGTCCTATAGGTATATCTCACTTAGGCACACGACGATTGCTTGCCCCTCGGATTCGATGGAAGACGGTGTTTTCTTTTTGCTCCCTGTCGATGGCTTTGAGTAATAGGAAAGCCGTACTATTAAGAGGGAGTCTGTTTCGGAAAGGTTTGGGTGGAATCAACACGTACACATCTTACTCTCACACCACCTTTCCCTTGCTCCTCTGGAGTTCCAACCGTTTATTATCGTATATGCAAACCATGACTTCTTAACTAAAACATCTGCCTGGCAAGTGGTAGTACCGCTCCATAAAGCGGTAGTATCGCACAGCCACACGGTAGTACCGCCTGAAGACACGGTAGTACCGCACCAGCGGTAGTACCGCGGCTCCAGGGCGGTAGTACCGTGTATCTGGCCCGGCACTGTACTAAGTGTAGAAGTAGGTGCGGAAGTAATTTTTTACTTCTGCATCCTATGCGGTAGTACCGCTTACTCCAAGCGGTAGTACCGCGTCGCGTTTTGCTACTACCGTATTTCTGCGGATGTAGCCACGGATGTAATTTATTTCATCCGTGGTTGTCAGTCATCTCGCGTGTTTTTGCCTAGCGGTAGTACCGCTCCCAGAGCGGTAGTACCGCTCAGCCAGCGGTAGTACCGCAACTTACGTGTGGTACTACCGCTCTCTGCGGGCAGAAAACATGCATAACGGTTGGATTTGCTCTCCCACTATATATAGGGGGTCTTCTTCCCCAATAAGACTTACCTCTTCCCCCACTACTCCATTGTTGCTCCAAAAGCTCCATTTCCGCCCGATCTCTCTCCCTAGCCAATCAAACTTGTTGATTTGCTCAGGATTGCTTGAGGAGGCATCGATCTACACTTCCACCAAGAGATATTTGATTCTCCCCACTAATCCCTTGCGGACCTTGTTACTCTTGGGTGTTTGAGCACCCTAGACGGTTGAGGTCACCTCGAAGCCATATTCCATTGTGGTGAAGCTTCGTGGTTTTGTTGGGAGCCTCCAAGTTGTGGAGATAGCCCCAACCTTGTTTGTAAAGGTTCGGTCGCCGCCTTCAAGGGCACCACTAGTGGAATCACGGCACCTTGCATCGTGTGAGGGCGTGAGGAGAATACGGTGGCCCTAGTGGCTTCTTGGGGAGCATTGTGCCTCCACACCGCTCCAACGGAGACGTACTTCCCTTCAAAGGGAAGGAACTTCGGCAACACATCCTCGTCTCCACCGGTTCCACTTGTGGTTATTTCTTACCTTTACTTGTGCATGCTTTACTTGTTTAACTCCTATAGCATGCTTGTGTAGTTGTTATCCTTCTTTCCTTTAGTTGTCATCTTAGTAGAATATCTAGACAACTTACTTTGACATTTAATTTTTAAAGTGGTTAAGAAAAGCTAAAAATTGTTAGTTGCCTATTCACCCCCCCCCCCTCTAGTCAACCATATCGATCCTTTCAAGATGTTTCTGAGATTGTGTGATGCATATCGTATAATCATGCCCACGGATACTTGAGGTGACAATGGAGTATCTAGGTGACATTAGGGTTTTGATTGATTTGTGTCTTAAGGTGTTATTCTAGTACGAACTCTATGATAGATTGAACGTTACTATGGACTCTTGAATAGATCGATCAGAAAGAATAACTTTGAGGTGGTTTCGTACCCTACCATAATATCTTCGTTTGTTGTCCGCTATTAGTTACTTTGGAGTGACTCTTTGTTGCATTTTGAGGGCTAGTAATATGATCCAATTATGTTATCCTTGTTGAGAGAACTTGCACTAGTGAAAGTATGAACCCTAGGCCTTCTCTACTATCATTGCAATACCGTTTATGATCACGTTTACCACTTGCTACCTTATTGTTTTCATATATTCAGTTTACAAAAACCTATATCTACCATCCATATTGCACTTGTATCACCATCTCTTCGCCGAACTAGTGCACCTATACAATTTACCATTGTATTGGGTGTGTTGGGGACACAAGAGACTCTTTGTTATTTGGTTGCAGGGTTGCTTGAGAGAGACCATCTTCATCCTACGCCTCCCACGGATTGATAAACCTTAGGTCATCCACTTGAGGGAAATTTGCTACTGTCCTACAAACCTCTGCACTTGGAGGCCCAACAATGTCTACAAGAAGAAGGTTTTGTAGTAGACATCAGACCTCGGTGAAGCTGCTTACATATTAGGCATCAAGATCTATAGAGATAGATCAAGACGCTTAATTGGACTTTCACAAAGCACATACCTTGATAAAGTTTTGAAGAAGTTCAAAATGGATCAGTTAAAGAAAGGGTTCTTGCGTGTGTTACAAGGTGTGAAGTTGAGTAAGACTCAATGCCCGACCACTGCAGAAGATTGAGAGAAAATGAAAGTCATTCCCTATGCCTCAGCCATAGGATCTATCATGTATGCAATACTTTGTACCAGACCTGATGTGTGCCTTGCTATAAGTCTAGCAGGGAGGTACCAAAGTAACCCAGGAGTGGATCACTAGACAACGGTCAAGAACATCCTGAAATACCTGAAAAGGACAAAGGATATGTTTCTCGTGTATGGAGGTGACAAAGAGCTCGTCGTAAACGGTTACGTCGATTCAAGCTTTGACACTGATCCGGATGACTTGATGGGCCTCTAACCCCTCGTTGGTTACCCCAAGTGGAAAGTGAAAGATGCAGTGTTGTGGAAGTGTTTTCCCTTAGCAAAGATGCCAAGGATCGAATCCCCAGAAACTCCTAGGTTCAACAAGTAGGTGTCAACTGCTAACGGCGCAAATTAGCAATCAACATGGACCTGGACACAGATACAAATAACTTTGCTCCCAACGAGTACAGAGAGGTTGTCAATCCCTCCGGCCTTGTAGTTCACAAAGGATTAAACGCAAATGATAGTAGTGATAGATAATGTTTGCAATAGTAAATAAAAGCGAAAAGTAAATAGCGGATGTGATCAATGATGGTAATATGGACCGGAGTCTCATGATGTTCACTAGTGATGTCTCTCTCCCAAAAGACGATAAAACAGCTATGTGAGGTAAACGAATTACAGCTGGGCAATTGACAGGACCACGAACGCAAACCAATGCTGATTACATTGCAAGAAAGGTTGAGGTTCAAAGCATGGGCGGTACGCCAAAGTAAGTAGACCGAAATTCATCAATATTTACTACTAATCATCCACCTTGAGATATCTATCCAGAACATCTCGCTGGTATTAAGTTGCGAGTCCCACCCATAGTGTAAACTCAATGCAACAGACAACTACATTAAAAGTACTTTGCGTAAAGTAAACAATCCTTGCACCCGCGGGCACAAGCACCGTTGTTTTCCCCCTTGTGGCAACAGCACATCCCCTAGACTCATGTTTCTGTCACTCAAGCTAGTCGTCGAGGGGCATGAACCCACAATCGAGCATAACATTCCCTCTTGGAGTCACTACGTATTACTTGGCCAAAGCAATGAATAACAACGGAGAACATGCAAGAATTACTTATGAACATAAATATAAAAGAGGTAGATCAAATATATTACTCAAGATCAATCTGAACATAATCTCATAATCCATCGGATCCCAGCAAACTCATCATAGCAACAGCATAAGGATTACATATGTGCCTCGATCATGTAGGGCAGCTCACGACGACTAATTAGTGAAGCACAAGAACGGGAGGAGAACATCACATAGCTACTGGTCATGGACTCATGGTCCAAGGGAGACTACTCACAACTCATCCGGGAGGTGTCCATGGTGGTGGAGAAGCTCCCGGTGGTGATCCTCCCCTCCGGCAGGGTGCCGGGAAGAGTTCTCCTGGTGCTCCCGATCTTGGAAGCGGCGGCGGCGGCGGAACAGAGATGAGATCGCGAAAAAGAGTTCCCGTCCCGAGGGTTTCGAGGGACGCTCTAAATATATGCCAAAGGGGGGCACCAGACGGGCTTCGGGGGGCCCAGGCGCCCCCCGGCGTGGCCCAGGGGGGCGCGCCGCCAGGGCGCCTGGAGCCCTGGTGCCCCCCCCCCCCCGGCTGCCCTTCGTACGCAAGGTAGGTTCCGGAACGCTGATTTTTTATATGATTTTTCTGGATTTTTCCTGGCAGTTCTAGTAACGTGAAAACCTGAAATACAAAAACAACCGAAAACAGAAACTGGCACCGGGGTGCACTGGATTAGTAGGTTAGTCCAAATATGATCAAAAGTGTATGGAAGTGTATGAATATCATAGCAATATCACCCAAAAGTGGCATGGAGCAAGCAGAAATTATAGATACGTTTTGGACGTATCAACATCCCCAAGCTTAATTCCTGCTCGTCCTCGAGTAGGTAAATGATAACAAGAATAATTTCTGTGGTGACATGCTATTAACCATATAGGACTTATTCATAGTCATATGACAAAAGCTTACTGAGACAATGATTCTATAGTAATTAAGTTGCCTCATGAGAAAATCACAAATGACTGAAAGTTTTACAACATGATATTGAAGCATCAAAAAGATTTGCAATGAACATGATGTGCAAATATGATAAAGTGATATCTAGCTTGCCCCCTTTAGTGATGCAAAACATAAATGCAGGGGCACCTTCAAGGTTTAAGTGATGACTAGATACAATGATTTCAAAATAAACGATATCACAATCATGCAAAAGACAATGCTACTTTGGGACAATGCACATTACACTCAGAATGACAATCATGCTCTCAGTAGTTGGTGCTTTTAAAAGAAGGTGGAGACTCAACATAAAAGTAAAAGAATGGTTATGTGCTAGAGCTTTTTATTTTGAAAACATGGAAGCAATTTTGTCAACGGTAGTAGTACTTCATATGTGTCATGCATAAAACATCTTATAAGTTGCAAGCCTCATGCATCGAATACCAATAGTGCTCGCACCTTGTCCTAATTAGCTCGGATTTCCATGGGTTATCATAGCATTACATATGTTTTAACCAAGTGTCACAAAGGGGTACCTCTATGCTACCTGTACAAAGGTCCAAGGAGATAAATCGCATTTGATCTCTCGTTTTTGATAGATCTCAACTTGAGGACATCCATACCGGGACAACATAGAAAATATATGATGGACTCCTCTTTAATGCATAAGCATATTCTCATAAGAGATTGAGGATTAATGTTCAAGCTAAAACTTCCACCATGATGCATGGCTTTGGTTGGCGGCCCAATGTTCTTCTCTAACAATATGCATACTCATTCAACCCATGGCAAATCACCCTTACTTCAGACAAGATGAACATGCATAGCAACTCACATGATATTCAACAAACAGTGTGACAGTTGATGGCGTCCCCAGAAACATGGTTACCGCTCAGCAAGCAACTTATAAGAAATAAGATACATAGGCAACATATTCTTTACCACAATAGTTTTTAAGCTACTTTCCCATGAGCTATGTATTGCAAGGTTAGTATGCTTAGTACAGGTGGAGGTTAGCAAAAGACTGGAAGCGACCAACTAAGAGAGCAATGACGGTCATAATCATGCAGAGCGACAAAGCAACATTGAATGAGGCATGGAAGTTATATCGCTACTTAGAAATAAAAGATCATCAAGGCTTGACAGACTTTCTTTACAGTCTTAAATATGCATGAGCATACGTCAAGTCAATCAAAATAAATTCTCGAAGGAAGATATTACTAAACCATACCACATCATCGGCAAACAAATCAAGTTGGTATTCCAATGACACATTGGGAATCCCCCAGCTATTTGAGACTAACCATAAGAAACCTGAACTACTAAGCACCATTATGCACGTAGCATATTTATCATAGACATATTAACCAATGCAACGGAAGCAAACTCTCTTAATAAGGTAAGCATGATAATTAAAGAGAGTTCAAGCAACCAACTAAACAAAATCTCTTTGAAAAGATAAGCATGAATACTAAGAGCAGAGCATGATAGTAGCTATTAAAAGACAAAGAACACACACAGCAAAGATAGACATGAAAATTCTATGTTATGTTCTAGGTAGAAGTGGAGCGTGTTTCTCTCCCACATAAAGAAAGCTGAGTTCCGACTCGTTATGAAAAACTAAAAAGAAAACTAAAAGCAAGACGCTCCAAGCATAGCACTTAACACATGAAGTGTTAAAAATATAGCGAAACGAAAGACGAACTGATAATGTTGATGGAGAAGGGGATGCACGGGGGCATCCCCAAGCTTAGACGCTTGAGTCTCCTTGAATATTTCTTGGGGGTGCACGGGGGCATCCCCAAGCTTGAGCGCTTGACACTCCTGAATCTTTTTATCATCTTCCCTCGCACACTTGAAAACTCCCTTCATACATAACTCATCATAATCTGATTAGCGAGGTTAGTACCCTTAATAAAATAATTATACCTTGCTGGGAATAAAGATATTCTTGAAGTTCTACTGTTTCTCAAGATTGCCAAAAGGTTTTTGCAAAGAAAAAGCAAGCTCTTGATTTGCAAAATGAAGGAAAGGCAAAACAGGACAGAATCTGTGAAAAACAGAACAGCAGGTAGTAATTGATTTGTTCGGGGCACTTCTGCAACTCAAATCAAAAAACTCAGAACATATGCACGAAAGAAAATTATATATAGAACGCTGTCGAATAAATTCAGACCAAAACTATGATCTGGTGATTTTATACAAATTTTTCTATCCAAGGACAGAATCCGTTTCCTGGACAGCACCTCACAACTTTTGAACTTTCTAGCAATCAGAGGCTATACTTGGCAAAAGTATGAAAAGCAAAGATACAATGATGATGCTACAGCAGTAAACAACATCAAGACACAACAAAAGCAAAATATAAAAATTTATTCATGTGGGCTGCCTCCCAAAAGCGCTTTCTTTTATGCCTTTAAGCTAGGCATAATGCATAGAGATCAAGTTTTATCAAGAGTAAAAGAATGGCTAGCCCGTACAACGGACTCAAAAGGTAACTTGATCTTCTTTCGAGGGAAGTGTTCCGTCCCTTTCTTGAGAGGAAACTGAAATTTTATATTACCCTCTTTCATGTCAATGATAGCACCAACGGTGCGTAAAAAGGGACGTCCCAAAATAATTGGACATGAAGGATCACATTCAATATCCATAATAGTGAAATCAACGGGAACATAATTATCATTAACAACGATAAGAATATCGTCGATCCTCCCCAAAGGTTTCTTTATGGAAGAATCAACGAGACGAACACCAAAAGAACAAGAATCATAAGGTTTCAATTTAAGCATATCATATATTCTTTTGGGCATAACAGAGGTACTAGCTCCAACATCACATAATGCATAGCAAGAGAAGTCATTCAATTTAGTTTTTATCATAGGATCCCAACCATCTTCTAGCTTTCTAGGTATGGAGGCTTCTACTCTAAGTTTCTCCTCCCTAGCTTTGATGAGAGCATTAGTGATATGCTCCGTGAAGGCAAGATTAAGCGTGCTAGTGTGGGGATCTTTGGCCATTCCTTGTAGAAAGGTGACAACTTCTGAAATACTACAATTATCAAAATCAATTTTATCATTAGTGGGCAGAATTCTAGTGTCATCCTCTTTGTTTGAATTGCTCTCTATTATAAGAGTTTGAACATCTTCCCAAGTTTGGGGAAGCTTAGGAGCAATTTTAAACTGAGGCTCATACTCTTTTCCTGGAAGACCATGCCATGGGCATAACCCTCCGTCAAGACTAATATAATCACAAGGTTTATTACTTTTGTAGATTCCGGCAGTGGTAATTGGGGTAATGGAAGAAGGGGTGTACTCCTCCCATTTAGTGTTTTTGGTAGAACCCATAATAGCAAGCAAGAAAGATAACTATTTTTATGATTTTTGATAAAAAAGGTACTAAAGCAAAAACTGAAAGGTAAACTAACAAGACTAAAAAGCAAAGGTAAAAGATAGCATGCAACTCCCCTATCCCGAAGAGTGGAGTCCCCGGCAACAGCGCCAGAAAATACTCCTTGATGGGCCTCTAACCCCTCGTTGGTTACCCCAAGTGGAAGGTGAAAGATGCAGTGTTGTGGAAGTGTTTTCCCTTAGCAAAGATGCTAAGGATCGAATCCCCAGAGACTCCTAGGTTCAACAAGTAGGTGTCAACTGCTAACGGCGCAAATTAGCAATCAACGTGGACCTGCACACTGATACAAATAACTTTGCTCCCAACGAGTACAGAGAGGTTGTCAATCCCTCCGGCCTTGTAGTTCACAAAGGATTAAACGCAAATGATAGTAGTGATAGATAATGTTTGCAATAGTAAATAAAAGCGAAAAGTAAATAGCGGATGTGATCAATGATGGTAATATGGACCGGAGTCTCATGATGTTCACTAGTGATGTCTCTCTCCCAAAAGACGATAAAACAGCTATGTGAGGTAAACGAATTACAGCTGGGCAATTGACAGGACCACGAACGCAAACCAATGCTAATTACATTGCAAGAAAGGTTGAGGTTCAAAGCATGGGCGGTACGCCAAAGTAAGTAGACCGAAATCCATCAATATCTACTACTAATCATCCACCTTGAGATATCTATCCTGAACATCTCGCTGGTATTAAGTTGCGAGTCCCACCCATAGTGTAAACTCAATGCAACAGACAACTGCATTAAAAGTACTTTGCGTAAAGTAAACAATCCTTGCACCCGCGGGCACAAGCACCGTTGTTTTCCCCCTTGTGGCAACAGCACATCCCCTAGACTCATGTTTCTGTCACTCAAGCTAGTCATCGAGGGGCATGAACCCACAATCGAGCATAACGTTCCCTCTTGGAGTCACTACGTATTACTTGGCCAAAGCAATAAATAACAACGGAGAACATGCAAGAATTACTTATGAACATAAATATAAAAGAGGTAGATCAAATATATTACTCAAGATCAATCTGAACATAATCTCATAATCCATCGGATCCCAGCAAACTCATCATAGCAACAGCATAAGGATTACATATGTGCCTCGATCATGTAGGACAGCTCACGAGGACTAATTAGTGAAGCACAAGAACGGGAGGAGAACATCACATAGCTACTGGTCATGGACTCATGGTCCAAGGGAGACTACTCA
>LR738712.1:501263941-501358324 GCA_902687465.1 Secale cereale
CCCCCCGGCGCGGCCCAGGGGGGCGCGCCGCCAGGGCGCCTGGAGCCCTGGTGCCCCCCCCCCGGCTGCCCTTCGGACGCAAGGTAGGTTCTGGAACGCTGATTTTTTATATGATTTTTCTGGATTTTTCCTGGCAGTTCTCGTAACGTGAAAACCTGAAATACAAAAACAACCGAAAACAGAAACTGGCACCGGGGTGCACCGGATTAGTAGGTTAGTCCAAATATGATCAAAAGTGTATGGAAGTGTATGAATATCGTAGCAATATCACCCAAAAGTGACATGGAGCAAGCAGAAATTATAGATACGTTTTGGACGTATCATGACTCAAAGTCACAAACCGGATATGTATTTTTATTGAACGGTGGAGCTGTCAGTTGGTGCAGTTCCAAGCAGAGCGTCGTGGCGGGATCTACGTGTGAAGCGGAATACATAGCTGCTTCGGAAGCAGCAAATGAAGGAGTCTAGATGAAGGAGTTCATATCCGATCTAGGTGTAATACCTAGTGCATCGGGTCCAATGAAAATCTTTTGTGACAACACTGGAGCAATAGCCTTGGCGAAGGAATCCAGGTTTCACAAGAGAACAAAGCACATCAAAAGACGCTTCAATTCTATCCGTGATCCAGTCAAGGAGGGATACATAGAGATTTTCAAGATACATACGGATCTGAATGTTGCAGACCCATTGACTAAGCCTCTTCCACGGGCAAAACATGATCAGCACCAAGACTCCATGGGTGTTAGGATCATTACTTTGTAATCTAGATTATTGACTCTAGTTCAAGTGGGAGACTGATGGAAATATGCCCTAGAGGCAATAATAAAGATGTTATTTGTATTTCCTTAAATCATGATAAATGTCTTTTATTCATGCTAGAATTATATTAACCGGAAACTTAGTACATGTGTGAATACGTAGACAAAACAGTATGTCCCTAGTATGCCTCTACTAGACTAGCTCATTGATCAAAGATGGTTATGTTTCCTAGCCATAGACATGAGTTGTCATTTGAACAACGGGATCACATCATTAGGAGAATGATGTGACGGACAAGACCCATCCGTTAGCTTAGCACTATGATCGTTTAGTTTTACTGCTATTGCTTTCTTCATGACTTATACATGTTCCTATGACTATGAGATTATGCAACTCCCGTATAACGGAGGAACACCTTGTGTGCTATCAAATGTCACAATGTAACTGGGTGATTATAAAGATGCTCTATAGGTGTCTCCGAAGGTATTCGTGGTGTTGGCATAGATCAAGAATATGATTTGTCACTCCGAGCGTCGGAGAGGTATCTCTGGGCCCTCTCGGTAATACACATCATAAT
This sequence comes from Secale cereale, assembly GCA_902687465.1. Lineage (NCBI taxonomy): Eukaryota > Viridiplantae > Streptophyta > Magnoliopsida > Poales > Poaceae > Secale > Secale cereale. Next base: position 501,265,278 of record LR738712.1, read on the forward strand.
AAGCCTTGCAAGCAAATGACTAATGAGTTAGTCACGAGATGATGTATTACGGAACGAGTAAAGAGACTTGCCGGTAACGAGATTGAACTAGGTATTGAGATACCGACGATCGAATCTCGGGCAAGTAACATACCGATGACAAAGGGAACAACGTATGTTGTTATGCGGTTTGACCGATAAAGATCTTCGTAGCATATGTAGGAGCCAATATGAGCATCCAGGTTCCGCTATTGGTTATTGACCGGAGATGAGCCTCGGTCATGTCTACATAGTTCTCGAACCCGTAGGGTCCGCACGCTTAACGTTTGATGACGATCGGTATTATGAGTTTATGAGTTTTGATGTACTGAAGGTAGTTCAGAGTCCCAGATAAGACCACGTACATGACGAGGAGTCTCGGAATGTCCGAGACGTAAAGATTGATATATTGGACGACTATATTCGGACACCGGAAGCGTTCGTAAAGTTTCGAAATTAACCGGAGTGCCGAGGGGTTACCGGAACCCCGGGGAAGCTATGGGCCTTAATGGGCCATAGGAGAAAGAGAGAGGGAGGGCCAGGGCTGGGCCGCGCGCCCCCACCCCTTGGTCCGAATTGGACAAGGAAGGAGGGGGCGCCCCTTTCCTTCTCCCTCTCCCTCTCCTTCCTTCCCCCCTTCTCCCTCTTGGTGATTCCTACTAGGAATAGGATTGCAATCCTATTCCTAGTAGGATTGCTCCTCCTAGGCGCGCCATAGAGGGAAGGCCGGCCTCCCCCTTGCTCCTTTATATACGGAGGCAGGGGGCACCCTAGAACACATAAGTTGAATTGTTTTAGTCATGTGTTGTGCCCCCCTCCACAGAAACACACCTCAGTCATACCGTTGCAGTGCTTAGGCGAAGCCCTGCACCGGTAACTTCATCATATCCGTCACCACGCCGTCATGCTGACGAAACTCTCCCGTGAAGCTCAACTGGATCAAGAGCTCGTGGGACGTCATCAAGCTGAACGTGTGCTGAACGCAGAGATGTCGTACGTTCGGTGCTTGATCGGTTGGATCGCGAAGAAGTTCGACTACATCAACCGCGTCACTTGACGCTTCCGCTTTCGGTCTACAAGGGTACGTAGACACACTCTCCCCTCTCGTTGCTATGCATCTGGTAGACAGATCTTGCGTGATCGTAGGAAAAATTTAAAATACTACGTTCCCCAACAATAGGTGGTAGCTCCCTCTGCAGAGCCATCAAGCTCCTCATCGGTATCGGCAGCGGGAACGGACTCCTCCTCTGACTCAGTCCACTTGTAACCTTGATTTGCCATCCACTCAACCTCCGGAGTGATGTTCCTCTCAGAGCCACTTGACACATTCTCGCCGAACATCCTCAAGATCTTTTTGTCACGCCGGCGAGCCTCCTTCTGAGCCACATGAGAAGTATATTGCCCCTTGGCCTGCATGCAGAACAACTTCTTCATCTTAGCCTTCAGCTTCTTAGCCCATGAGGGCTCAGATGAGGGAGGGGCATATCATGCAGAACTGTCGTCAGCCTTCTCCTCCTGAAACTAATCCTCATCCACATCCATCTTAGCAGCCTCAGCTTCTGCCCTGGTAGTGGTATTGGCCCACTTGTTCTTGTGGCGCAGCCTGATGGACTCATGACGGATCCACTCAGGAGCAACAAAGACCTCATCGGGGATGAGCTTATCCCAAGTCTTTGAGATCAACAGATCCAAGTACGGACCATAGATAGGGACTTTGCGATTGAAAATCACGAACCTGAGCTCAACCCACATGATGTGAGAGACATCAAGTGGGCCAGGCGCTTGAAGATGCGCCTCCTCACACAGAAGCATCATATCCACGAGATAAGAATGCACCTCGTCCTTGTCACCAACGCGCGGAAAGAGAGTGTTGCAGAAGATCCGATGCATGACATCAAGGAAAGGGTTGAGCACCCAAGATGATGAGCCATTAGGTAACTTCTTCTCCACAAGGTATGGTTGAAGCTTGTTCTTGTTGGTGGTCTCTGGGTTGGCATGAGGGCGAACACCAATGGGCGTATTGAGCCCGTCATCACGAACATGCAGCAAATCCATGAAATACTTCCATGTAGCAGACAACTTCCTCCCATGGGTCATCCAAGTCATAGTCCTCTCCTCACCGGAGAAGTGAACGGAGGCAAAGAACTGAGCCACAAGCTCCGGCTCAAAGTCCGTCTGGAACAAGACAAAGTCTTCAATATAGAACTGCTCCAACAGATCCAATGCCTCACCAAAGTATGCCTGGTCCTTCCTCATATGATCCAAGTCAATCCACTGCATCGGAACATAGATGGTTTGCTTGGACTTGATCACATCGAGGTAGGTGAGGTTTTGTTGCTTGGTCCAGAACAACTCATTTCCTTTAACAGTCTCACGAGGCTTCCCATAGGGGTTGAGCCTCCTTTGAGTGACAAACTCGGCTAGAGGCACCTCATCCATGCCCAAAGTGGGCTCCTTGAGCTTGCCAGCAGCTTTCTTGACGTGACGTTGGGGGCATTGGAGCCCTCTAAAGCATCTTGGTTGCGGAGACGCTTGGAACTGGTGTCACAGCTGGGATTGGAGCGCCTGACATTGGAATCGGAGCCACCACCTATGACACAAAACACAAACACGAGAGAAACCAAGAAGGATTAATGCAAAGACTAGGACAAAGCCAAAAGAAACAAGTGGAAATGAGAGTTGGAGGATGAAACAATGTAATTTGGATCACCACGGTAGTACCGCTCGACGGCGCGGTAGTACCGCACGGGGGTGCGGTAGTACCGCTTGGAGGGCGGATGTAAAATTTTAGGTCCGCTCGAGCCGCAGTAGTACCGTGGAACGGTAGTACCGCGCCTCGAGCGGAAGTAAAATTTTACTTCTGCGCTCCGAGCGGTAGTACTGCTCCAGCCGAGCGGCAGTAGCGTATGAAGCGGTAGTGCCGCTCCAGGCGAGCGATAGTACCGCACGGATTCAACAAGCACGCGAATCCCATCTACGGATCTGAAAAAATCTGCACAAACAGATCGGTACTACCGGTGATCAAAACTACACCGTTGCATCATACCAAATAGCATTTCTACTGCATTAGTACTCTCCTACACTCTTCTCTTGCATAGATTTAGACGAAAATCACATGAACTACACATGCATCTCCCCAAGACCTAGAAACACAAGACAAGGCAAAAAGAGAGAGGGACTAGGGGAGATACCGAGGTCCATGGCAAGAGGGCGAGGTGGGGAATGATCCCACCGGTCGGAATGCGAGGAGAGCGGCTGGAGACGGAGATCCGGCGAGGTCCTCCGGCGCCGTCCTTGGTCAGGGGAGAGAGAGAGAGACAAGATGGGGAATAATAGTTGAATGGGTATGGGGGAGTTGAAACTCCCCCTGCCCTCTCTTAACCCCCACCCGCTCGCGACGGCGCGGTAGTACCACGGGTCATCGCGGTAGTACCGTTCGGGTGGAAGTACCGCACGCAGGGCGGTAGTACCGCTCGTCCAGCGGCGATAAAAATTTACTACTGTGATGGGCACGGTAGTACCGTGCTCAACTCCTGCGGTAGTACCGTGGCATGCCGCGGTAGTACGGTAACCCAAGAAAAACTGCTAGTTTCAGAAATACAAGTAGACCGAGGCCTTGGCAATACATCCTTCAAACACAAGAACACGCAAAGGAGCACACACTCGAGGCAACTCAAAACACAAAAATGGTTCAAAGAGAAAGCAAAGGACAACAAAGAACAAGGGCACAACTCAACCTCTCGAAAGAGAGGGCGGTGGCCGGAGCCACCTATGTTTGAGTTACTTGGTATGGCACCGCAAAGAATTATCCTTGGGCCCATGACCAAAACTCGTCTTTGAAGCACAAGTACCATAAAAAATGGCTAATGTGAAAGAGTTGATCAATTTATGCATAATGGGGGAGGGAGAGTTCATTGAGAGAACAACACTCCCCCTATGTTCATGCCTACATCTAGACAAGACAACATGTTGAGTGGGGTGGGTGTGCAAGGTTTCAATCCACATTGCTCAAATCTATGATATTTAGCTCATGCCTTAACTCGCCAAATCTCGCGTCATCCAAAGGCTTCGTGAAAATATCTGCAAGGTTATCATGAGTGTTGACATAATGAAGTTCAATCTCCCCTCGCCGAATATGCTCCCGGATGAAGTGATACCGAATCTCAATATGCTTCGTCTTGAAGTGTTGCACCGGGTTGAGAGAAATCTTGATGGCACTTTCATTGTCACACCAAAGAGGCACTTTGTCACAAATGACACCGTAATCCTTTAAAGTTTGCCTCATCCATAAAAGTTGAGCACACCAACTGCCGTCCGTCACATACTTGGCTTCGGTGGAGGAGAGAGATACACAACTTTGATTCTTGGAAGACCAACTCACCAAAGAGCAACCAAGAAATTGGAACCCTCCGAAAGTTGATTTCCTATCCACTTTGTCTTCCGCCCAATCCGAATCAGAGAAACCTACAAGATCGAAGTTTGCTCCTCTTGGGTACCATAAGCCAAAGTTTGGGGTATGAGCCAAATATCGAAAGATTCGCTTGACCGCCACAAAATGACTTTCCTTAGGTGAGGCTTGAAACCGTGCACAAATTCCCACACTCAACATGATATCTGGTCTAGATGCACAAAGGTACAGCAAGGATCCAATCATAGAATGATATACCTTTTGATCCACCGCTTTACCATTGGGATCAATGTCAAGTTGGCATTTGGTAGGCATTGGAGTAGTAGCCGGCTTGACACCACTAAGATTAAATCTCTTGAGCATGTCTTGAATGTATTTGACTTGTTTGATGAAGATTCATTCTCGTCTTTGTTTGATTTCGAACCCGAGGAAGAACTTCAACTCTCCCATCATGGACATCTCAAACTCCGTGGTCATAAGTGCGGCAAACTCACCATTGAAAGCTTTGTTAGGTGAACCAAAGATAATATCATCAACATATAGTTGGCATACAAACAACTCCCCTTTGACCTTCTTGGTAAAAAGAGTGGCGGTCGATTCTCCCAATTTCAAACCCACGATCTTGTAGCAACTCGGTAAGATGCTCATACCACTCACGTGGGGCTTGTTTAAGGCCATAGAGCGCCTTATCGAGTTGATACACATGATTGGGGAACTTAGGATCCTCGAACCCCGGGGTTGTTTGACATATACCAACTCATTAAGAGGGCCATTAAGAAATGCACTTTTAACATCCATTTGTTGCAATTTAAAGTTATGATGATAAGTATAGAAAAGCAACAAACGAATAGATTCAATGCGAGCAACAGGGGGCAAAGGTTTCACCGTAGTCGATACCCTCGACTTGGGGGTATCCTTGTGCCACCAAACGAGCCTTGTTGCGAATGACTATCATGTGAGCATCTTGCTTGTTCTTAAATATCCATTTGGTTCCAATGACATTATGGTTCTCCTTCGGCCTTGGCACCAATCGCCACACCTTGTTGCGCTCGAAGTTATGGGGTTCTTCATGCATGGCATTGAGCCAATCTGGGTCTTCGAGTGCCTCATAGACCTTTTGGGGTTCAACACAAGAGACAAACGAATGATGAGCACAATAGTTTGCTAATTGTCTACGAGTGATTACCCCCTTTGTAATGCTTCCAAGGATATTCTCCATGTGATGCTCTCTAGAAGCGAGCCTGGAAGCAACTTTGGTAGCACGACGCTCCAATTGCTCCTCAAGTGAGAGTTGAGGGGCGAAAACTTGATCATCATGAGTGTCGCTTTGAGCTTGTTCTTGATCTTGAGGTTGCTCTTGATCTTGAACTTGCTCGGAAGAGGGAACTTGGCCTTGTGCATCACTTAGTGAATCGACACCATCTTGTGGTTGATCTTGCACTTGGCCTTGTTCATTTGGTTGAGGGCCTTCACTTTGTTCTTCGGAAGCGTGTGGGTCTTGGGTTGGTGATGGTTCCACATGAGTGGTACATTGTCCTTCTCCTTCAGCCACAAGGGGTTCCTCAATGGGTAGGATATGACCAACTCCCATTCTTCTTATGGCTTGAGGAGGAATTTCATCACCTACATCACAAGTACCACTTTGCTCCACTTGGAAGCCGTTATTCTCATTAAACAACACGTTACACGTCTCCTCAATTAGTCCAGTGGACTTGTTGAGGACACGGTAAGCATGAGAGTTTGTAGCATAACCAACTAATATGCCCTCATGTGCTCTAGCCTCAAATTTATACAAACGAATACCTTTCTTGCGTATGAAACACTTACAACCGAACACCCAGAAGTACTTGAGGTTGGGCTTGTTACCGGTAAGTATGTCATATGGAGTCTTGTTCAAGCCTTTGCGGAGATAGAGCTGATTGGATGCATGACAAGCGGTGTTGATGGCTTCGGCCCAAAAGTTGTACGGAGACTTGAACTCCACCATCATGGTCCTTTCCGCGTCCATCAATGTCCGATTCTTCCTCTCCGCCACACCATTTTGTTGAGGAGTATAAGGTGCGGCATATTGATGCTTGATCCCCTCATCACTAAGGAACTCATCCAAGGTGTGGTTCTTGAAGTCGGTGCTGTTGTCACTTTGAATCATCAAGATCTTTGCATCATGTTGACGTTGAGCTTCATTTGCAAAGTTGATGACGTTTTGTTGGGTCTCACTCTTCCTCTTGAAGAAAAATGCCCAAGTGTATCTTGAATAATCATCCACAATCACCAAGCAATACTTTCTACCCCCAAGACTATCAAAGGATGGAGGCCCAAAGAGATCCATGTGAAGGAGCTCTAAAGGCCTCGTCGAGTAGATGATAGTTGTGGGAGAGTGAGCCTTCTCATGTAGCTTTCCTTCGATACAAGCATTGCAAGCACGATCTTTGGCAAAACTAAAATTTGTTAGTACACGGACATGGTCCCCCTTGAGAAGACTTTACAAAGATCTCATATTAACGTGGGCTAAACGGCGATGCCAAAGCCATCCCACGTCAACTTTAGCCATTAGGCATGTCGCGGTCTTAGTGGGTCACTCCGAGAAGTTGACCACATAGATACCATTCACGACATGCCCAACAAAGGCTACTTTAAGAGTCTTGCTCCACAAGAGGGCCACAGAATCAATATCAAAGAAATTAGCAAAATCCATGAGTGCAATTTGATGAACAGAAAGTAAATTGTATGCAAGGGACTCAACAAGCATGACTTACTCGATCGTGAGGTCATGAGAAACGACAACCTTGCCGAGACCCAATACCTTAGAAGATGAAGCATCATCCCATTCGACATTGGTGGGCATAGATGAACCTTTGTGCACGTCCACCACCAAGTCTTTGCGTCCGGTCATATGATCTGTGGCTCCACTATCGAGCAACCATGATCCCCCACCGAAAGCAAACTCCTTTGATGTTAGTAACAACGGTCTTAGGAACCCAAATAGACCATTCAATGTACTCATAAGAAGAACCAACAAATTTAGCATAAACATGTCCATCACTAGCACGGCATAACACATAAGACGGGTTAAAGTCACCGGCTTTGTTGGAAGGAGTGGATATGTCTTTCTTGATCCCACTACCCTTCACATTGTTCTTCTTCTCCTTAGGAGTACCCTCTCCCTCCTTAACAAAGGTTTGCTTGAGAGGAGGAGGTTGCTTGGTCTTGTCATTCTTCTTCTTCTTGGGCTTGGGTGCAAACCCAATCCCCTCCTTGGTAACAACTTCCTTTTGATTGCTCAAGAGGTCATTGAGGTTCTTCTCACCTTGTATGCAAGACACAAGGCCTTTCTCAAGTTGCTTCTTTAACTTGGCATTCTCCTCAACAAGATGCACATGCTCACAACATGGGTTAGTAGCATTTGCATTATCAATTCAAACCATGCGAGGAAAAGTGGCTTTCTCCTTGGTGAGCGAAACTTGAAGTTGATCATGAGACTCTTTGAGGCTAGCATGAACACTCTTCAAGACCTTGTGAGCCTTGTCAAGTGTATCAAACTCCTCGTTGAGTCTAGCATGGTAAACCACAAGTTTTGCCTTTTCGGAATTGAGCACACGAGAGACAACTAAAGCATGATCAAGATATTTCTTTAATTTAGCATGATCATCGTTGTGTGACTCCTCAAGAGCCAAATAAAGACCACGCTCTTCCTCAAGCGCATTGGACAGATCTGATATCTCATCGGCATAGTCTCGACTATGACCCTCCATCTTAGATATGGTCTCTTCGTGAGCCTCGATCGTGTCATTGGCTTCACCAAGTTGTTCCAAGAGAGCAACAAAGTGCTTCTTGGGTTTACCTTTGAGCTTACACATAAAAGACTCAAATTCATTTTCCTCCTTCTCCGCCCCCTCACTTTCATCAATGCAATCAATCAATGAAGGATTAGAAGTGATGGTAGAATTAATGTTGGGGGTTACCTTGTTGGTGGCTTTCACCATGAGGCACTTGGCGGTGATGTTCTCATTTGGTGAGTCGAAGAGGGATGACTGTGGAGTTGTTGCAATTGCAACAGTTGCCATGGTAACCATCTCGTCATCTTCTTCATCATCATCATCCTCATCATATTCTTCTTGTGCCACCAATTCTTTGGGCTTCTTGGTGAAGTTGTTCTTGTTGGGGAACGACTTGGCCTTGTCTTTTCGGATAAGCTTGCCTCCATTGTCTTCCCTTTTCTCATATGGGTAATCCATAACAAAATGACTCACATTACCACAGTTGTAGCAAGTCCTCACTCATTACTTGCCCTTGAAACCACTTGAATTGTTCTTGTTGAAGTTGGGCCTTGAATTCTTCTTGTTGCCCCAAAATTGTTGTGATGCAAGAGCCATGTGCTCATGATAGGCATATTTGGTGTCTTCGTGGCAACACTCCTCTTCATCTTATTCTTCCACAGAAGCCTTGGCCTTAAAAGAAAGATTGGGCTTCTTTGATCGTTGAGCTCGCAACACCACATTGTTGGCGGTCTTGTCCAAGATCCTCATAGCAAAAAACTCATCCAACACTTCACTTGAGGACAAGGTGTGGAAGTCCGGCCTTAGGCGGATGACGGAAGACATGGCCTTGTGATAGGGCATCATGGCCTTGATAAACTTGTGCTTGATCGAATTGCCATCTGTATCCTTACTCCCATGATCTCAGAGTGAGACCGTAAGGGTAGTTAATCTCCGATAAAGTTCACGGGGTTCTTCATCTTCGATCATGGCAAACTCATCGGCCTCATCTTGCACAACTTCATAGTTTGAGCATTGAATGCTTGCGCTTCCCTTGTACAAGGAAACAACATGCTCCCATGCTTCCTTGGACACGGAGAAGGGTCGAAGATGGGCAATATCTTTGGGAGGAATGGCTTTTTTAAGAATGCAAAGGACGGACTCATTGAATTGATGATCCACGGCTTCTCTTGGAGTTAAGTTGTATGGATCATGCGGGTAGAAGCCTTGCTCAATGATTCTCCAAAGATTAGTAGAACAATGATTTAAATGACGCTTAAAGTGAAACGTCCAAGTAGTAAAATCAGCATTTCTCACATAGTTAGGGGGGGGACCAACGGAATTTAGATGCGGGGAGGGAACGGGTCCTCCATAATTAATGGGTGGTTCAACATGGGCAAAGATGCCACTCCCGGTATTAGACACGGGAGCTCGATCACTACTAGCGTCTCCCTTCTCCGGAAGAGCATCTGTCACCTTGTTAGTGGGACGAGCCACTTCCAACGGTGCGGTAGATATTTTAAGACTATGAAGAAATTCTTTGAACATGCCTTTGACCTCGGTCGTCATTGAGGTTTTCAATGTGTCCAAAGCCGCATTGAACTCCTCACTAGAGACTGAGGGTCCCCCATCAGACGTAGACAAGGACGGATTCCCATCAGGGTGCTCCTCCGTCTCGACTACGTTGTCACCCATACTCTTTGAATGGTAAAGTCCTTAATAAAGAGACGAGACTCTGATACCAATTGAAAGGATTGATATGGTTGACTAGAGGGGGGGTGAATAGGCAACTAACAATTTTTAGCTTTTCTTAACCAAATTAAACTTAGCAACAATATAGGTTGTCTAGATATGCAACTAGGTGGGCAACCTATATGATGCAACAATAACAAGCACACAAGCAAGCAAGATATACAGCACAACAAAAGCTTGCACACGTAAAGGTAAGAGATAACCACGAGTGGAGCCAGTGGAGACGAGGATGTGTTACCGAAGTTCCTTCCCTTTGAGAGGAAGTACATCTCTGATGGAGCGGTGTGGAGGCACAATGCTCCCCAAGATGTCACTAGGGCCACCGTATTCTCCTCACGCCCTCACACAATGCGAGGTGCCGTGATTCCACTAGATGGTGCCCTTGAAGGCAGCGACCGAAACTTTACAAACAAAGTTGGAGCTATCTCCACAACTTAATTGGAGGCTCCGAACGACACCACGAAGCTTCACCACAACGAACTATGGCTCCGAGGTGACCTCAACCGTCTAGGGTGCTCAAACACCCAAGAGTAACAAGATATGCAAGGGATTAGTTGGGGGAATAAAATTTCTCTTGGTGAAAGTATAGATCGATGCATTCTGAACCAATCCCTAGGAAATCAACAAGTTTGATTGGCTAGGGAGAGAGTTCAGGCGAAAATGGAGCTTTGAGCAACAATGGAGCTTAGGGATGGAAGAGGTAGTCAACTTGAGGAAGAAGACCCCCCCTTATATAGTAAGAGGAAAGATCCAACCGTTATCCACCAACTCAGCCTGCGACATGCAGTACTACCGCAAGGTCATGCGGTACTACCGCAAGGCAGTGCGGTACTACCGCTCGCGCGGCAGGAGCCAGATGTGGCCCTGTTGCGTATAGCAACGAACAGTAGTACTACCGGAGTGGTACTACCGCGCGCCCTTGCGGTACTACCGCAAGGCAGGGTTCAGTCTGGGCTGGGAGAGGCATGGATTAATAAAATTACATCTGTGGCTACTTCCGCTGAGTTTCGATCGATACAAAAACCCGGCACGGTACTACCGCTCACATGGAGCGGTACTACCGCGTAGGGTGCGAAAGTAAAAAATTACTTCCGCTCGTACTTCCGCGCTAGCCAAGGCCTTGGGTCAGAGGCCACGGTACTACCACGAACCAGGCGCGGTATTACCGCAATGTGCGGTACTACTGCAGCCACAGGTGGTACTACAGTGGGTCTCCGCGGTACTACCGCTCCCTTGAACGGTACTAACGCATGCCACAGAACAGTAGTAGTAGGAAGCCTCTGTCTTTACAACGACAAGGAAAACAGCCGGTGCTCCAAAAAAGCGAAGGAAAAGGTAGTGCAAAGGGATAGATGTGTACGTGTTGATTCCACCCTAACCTTTCCGAAGCGGACCCCTTCTTAATAGTACAGCTTTCCTATGACTCAATTCCACCTAAAGAAGCAAAAGAAAATGCCGTCTTCGATAGGCTCCGAGGGGCACTGAACCGTCTTGTGCCTAGACATGAGATATCTGGCATGCTCAATGCACACGATTAGTCCGCAAATGCATTGTCATCAATCATCAAAACAACTCAGGGAGAAATATGCCCTTACACCAACTGAACCTCCTGCAATGCATCACCACCCACAGATCAACTTGTCGATGAAGACTTTATGTTGTTGTGTCATGACGCTTTTGTTGGTTTGATTCTTCGGCGTTGGAAATTTCCTCGACACTGTAGTGAATTTTTTGTGATTGGATGACCTGCACTTCTAAGGAATTATACTTGGGCCAAGTATGTTCATCGATCATGGATTCCTATATATTTGGATGGGCGAATTGTGTGTTTTTAAGAAATGTTTATTGGTAATCAAGTTCCTGCGGGTGAAGAAATGTGTATGTCACTGCGATAAATCACGAGTGAACATGCAGCCACGTGAGGTCAAAATCAAAACCGCCCATTCCCACTTGATTCGTGCAGCTTTAATACATCAAGTGTGTATATTGAATTCCATTCACCGTATACGAGTAGTATAGCTCGCTTATTACCTCTGTCCTCTCCAGAAGATGCCCACAAGGCAGCCTCATGCATTGAAACGAGACGCTTGTTGATCACCTGTCATTTTCAATGGCATTGAATAGCTCCTATCCATCCATGCAAACTGACGACATGAGGAATGCCCTGCGCAAAAGCGAACCATCAAAAACTCCATCAGCCTGACCCCATTTGATTAATGAGTCACAATTTAATTCTGTTTAAATGGATGGCAGGACATTAAGGCACCTAGCATCTCTTAAATGCAACATGTAGGCCATCCCTTGTCCATCCAGTTGCTCCTCTCTCATTCATCCTGCTTCTCTAGTTCTTGCACGTTGTTCATGTGCATAGCTACCTAGAACTCATCCATGGAGATGTGGAGCTCCTTTTGAAAGAAAAATTGAAGATGTAGAATTTTAGTTGTACAGATATTCAGATATCTCTATCTCTTTCCATGGACATTGTAGTTGTACAGAAGTTCATCTACCCCCCTCTCTCTCTCTCTCTCTCTCTCTCTCTCTCTCTCTCGCTCCTTTAATGTTCATGCGCCACTCAATGTCTAAGAGTGCTTCATCAGCTCCTCCACACCAGTTTTTTATGTTTATGCCCCAGGTTCATTTATGAAAAGGATCAGCACACTCGAGCAAAGCATGAGAAAACCATGTTAGAAAACATTCAAAACCTGGAGTGGTGGATGATTAGATGAAACCATGCCCCAGGTTCTCTATTGATGTGTTATCTGTACTAGTTGTCTATGTTACACATTTAGCTCGCCAGATGTATAACACACCAAACAACATATCCATCGAAAAAATGTTATATGCCTCATACATATAAACAATAATTCAGTAAAAAAAATGAGCTCAGAATTAGTTCTGAGGATACACTGCACGTCATCACTTGTATTTACAGTTCATTAAAACACCACATTATGGGAATGTGCACATTCACTTGAATTGGCAGGGTAGCAATAAATGACAACACCATTAAAATAAACATTTAAGATGTCTAGCTCAACCCACATGTATCACAGACGCGTATTCGCCAAATTAACCAATGGTATCATTTTGGTATTCATTAATGTTATATTAAGTGCTAATCTCATAGCACATACGGACAGCCAGATTTCATCCTCGCGTAGCACCATGTCCCAAAAATCCGCGTCGTATGTCACTGCTCCAATCCAAGCTTTTTGTTTCTTTTCCTATTGTATTTTAATTTTCTCTAATTATTATTCTTTTTCAATATAAAAAATGAGCCTTTACAAATATGTACGGGCACTTTATGAATACATGGACATTCTTTTTAAATGCACAAAAACCTTTCAAAACTACATTAAACTTTTTGCAATACACGTTGAACAATTTTTAATCGACCACAAAAATATTTTAGGTGCACGATGAACAATATTTTAAAACATGATCAATATTTTCTTTATCAAAATATACCATTCAGATAAACATGATGAGTAATTTTTTAATACAATACTTTTTTTTGAATTACATTAACAACATTTTTGAAGTGCAAGAAGAATATTTTGAAATACACTATACATATTTTAACAGGGGAGAAATAATTTTTTAGTATACAATGAACCAGTTTGATAAACATGATGAACATTTTTCAAATAGACGATGAGTTTCTTTAATATCTGTAAAGAAAATCGTATTACACGATGAACACATTTTAAATATATGATGAATGATTGTGTAATATGTGACGAACTTTTGTTATATACATGATGGACATTTTTTAAATACAAGATGAACATTTTTGTAAAGTACGCATTAAATTTTTTAAATACGCAATGAACAATTTACATTACATGATGGACTTTTTTAAAAATATAAGATTACCATTTTTAACACATGAAAACATCTTTTAAATAGACAATTAACATTTGTTAATGCATGATGAATTTTTTTTAGTAGACGATCAACATTATTTGAATAAAATAAAAATATTTTCTTAATACTTGATGAACTTGTTTTATAGTGATAAACATAATTAAATACATGATCTAAATTTTGAAATATACAATGAACTATTTTCCAAACAAACGATGAACATTCTTTTATACGTGATAAAGATTTCAATACAAAATGATAATTTTGAATTAGATGTTGAACAAATATATAATATAACCAAAAGAAAAGAAGAAGAAAATGGAAAAGGAAAAAGTAAAGGTAAAATAAAAAATAGAGCAAACAAAAATTAAAACAAACAGAAAATAAAAAAAAGAACAATAAAGCAAAGGATAACAACAAAAAAAAGGAAAAAAACTGAAAGTGAAAAATAGCGTACGTCCCTGCCTCACAGGTCCATGCTGCGTGAATTGAGTGTGTAAGAAACACGGGACTAACGCGTAGGCGATCGTTCGGGGTGGCCCGGCCCGTTATGCGTTTTCAGCGATATCGATTTTGAGAACCTTTCAAGTGGTTCCATCCGGTTTTTTCCGATTAATAAAGCGGTTATTTTTTCTTTTCCTGTTTCTTTTTTGTTTTTACGTTTATATTTATATTTATATTTATTATCTCCTTTTTTCCTTTCTTATTTTTTTGTTTCTTTCCTTTTTATTTTTTATTTTCGTTCCTTTTGCTTTTCTTTCATTTTCATTTTTATTCTCTTTCAACAAATCTTCTTAAACTAGATAAATGTTTGAATTTCTTAAAAAATAATATTTTGCAAAATAAACCTGTTTCCAAATTTTTTGAGAAATTACAAAAATTATTTGATATTCTAAAGAAATGTTTTAAAATTCCAAAAGTTCACACCTACGAAATGAAAAAAAAACTTTGCTTTAACATTTTGTTTAGAACAAATGTTTGGGAATTTCATAAAAATGTTCCTATTTTCGAATTTCTTCACGCATTCGAAAACAATTCTTGCTTTCAAAATTCGTTCTTAATTAATAAAATGTTTGACGAATTTCGAATAACTTTCGCCTGTCAAAAATATCCATAAACTTGAAAAATGTTGGTGTTTCAAAAAAATCCATAAACCTGATTTTGCTCTCAATTTTGTTCTTGTTTCCTTTTTTATTAAAAAAATTAGTTTACAATATCGGGAAATGTTCGTGTTTGCGAAATTTGTTTCCGTTTTTTAGTTCCTGTTCACAAATAAACAATGTTCTTTTCGAAAAATGTTTCCTCTTTTCAAAAGTTTGTAATTTTACAAAAACGTTCAGGTTTTTTGGTTTTCGAATTTGTTTTGTATTTTCAAAAAATTGTTCAAAATTCCCAAAAACGTTCTCGTTTCCAATTTATTTTTCCATTTTCAAAATACTATCTGGGATTCTTCTATTTTAAGTAATTTGATAATGTTGGCATTTTTCAAAAAATCTTCACAATTTCAAAGAATGTTCTTGTTTTTTTATTTTGAACCTTTGTTATTACCCGAAATGTTTTTACAAAAGGTTCTAATTTTTAAAAATTGTTCACAAATTATATATTGGTAGCGTTTCAAAAGCAATTCAAATTCATTTTTTTAAACAATTCTCGCAGATTATTGTTCATATATGCAGTGCTACATTTTTCAGGAATTTCAGTTTAATATAATTTTGCAAACTCATATTTTCAATTTTGTTGCTACCATTAGTCTATATATTAACGCTACTAATTAACCACTAGAGCTAGGTAATCACAGTGGCTAGGACGATATGTTTCGATTCCCAGCGCTAGCGTACACTCTGTTTCCCTTTCGCTATTTTTCAGCTCGCGAACACAGCCTTGGTTAGCTGCTCCTGTGTGAAAAGCCGACTCCTTGCTGCAGTGAGAGGCATATAGGAGGGAATTTCCTAACGGACGCTCATTGCGTCAAGTTGTCACTGTTTCGCATAGAGGCGAGCGACCTAGCGATCAAGACGAGCCGGCCCAACTACGAGATAGCGCACGCTCTACAGTACCGGTTTCAGGTACTTTCTGGAAACTCTGGCCATCAGAGAAGCCTTGGATTTAGCTGATGATCTGTACGAGCGAAGGATTCAAGTGGCTTCAGACTGCAAGGGGGTGGTACAAGATCTGAAGATGGATAACTCTTCCAGCTATAGTGCTATCATACATGAAATAATAGAACACTCTTTATTATTTGATTCCTGCACCTTTAGTTATGAACCTAGGAGCTCAAATTATGAAGCTCACAACTTAGCGAGGCATGCTTTATCTCTCGAGGGTGGCCGACATGTGTGGTTGGGGCACCCCGGGAACCTACCTTCCGTTCCTGGAAACATTGTGACGATTCAATAAAGCTTCGCGAGGTTGTCTCAAAAAAAAAAAGGTACTTTCTGGAAGGTTCCTGCCGGTTTTGAAAACCTTCCAGAAGATTCTTAAACCTGTTCTTCATTGGGTTTTTTCTGTTTATTTTTTCTTTTTTTCCTGTTTCTTTTTAACTTTTTCATTTTTTCTTTCTCTTTCTTTGTTTTTCTGTTTCTTTATTTCATTTTTCAATTCCTTTTTCCTCGTTTCTATTTACTGTTTGTTCTTCAGATTTTCAAATTCTTTTCTAAAATTTGGAAATTGTTCAGAATGTCAAAACAATATTCTCTTTAGTAATTTTTGTCCTCAAATTAGAAAAATGTTCTTCATTTTCTGAAAAATGTTCGCATATTACAAAAAATGTTCACTTTTCAGAAAAATATACATAAGTTCTGAAAAATCACGTTTTAAAATTTTGTTTGGGAGTTTCAAAAAATCATCCCATTTCAAAATTTGTTCACCCATGTAAAAAAATGTTCATGTTTTCAAATTTTGTTGGGAGTTTCAATAAATGTTTTCATTTAAATAATTGTTCGAAAATTCCACAAAATGTTCACGTTTTAATATTTGTTTGGGAGTTTTAAAAATCTGCGCATATTAAAAAATTGTTCATGTTTGGAAATTTTGTTCAGGAGTTTCAAAAAATGTTCCCAATTTTAAAGAATGTTCTTGTATACAACTATTATTTTGAAATTTGAAAAATGTTCTGGTTTTCTAAAAAATGTTCTTGCTTTCTATTTTTGGGGGTATTTAAAAAATGTTCGGCTTTTCCAAAAATTGCTTGCATCTCTTGAAATATTTGAGTTTTTTTGAAATTTTATTCAAAATTTCGAAAATTGTTCGCTGTTTCAGACAGCCTTCACATGTTTTCTCAAAATAACGATTTGCGTACAAATTTATTAAAACGTTTGGATGTGCGCTGAGTTTGGTTCTTAAGACTTTGCGCTGCATTATCAACCAGGTTGGTATGTATCTCAACTGGCTAGCCATACTTGTTTGAAGCGTGTGGCCTCTGCGAGCGCTGTACTTCCCGTTTGTCGCTAGCCTGTGCGTTTGCTCGACATTCTGCCGCAGAGAGCGGCAGATAGGACCTCTCATATAGGAGCCCCCCTCCTATTGGGCGCTCTGTGCGCCATTTAGGGCTGCTGGCACCCATAGCCACGCAACTGGGCGGGCCCAACGTGCTCGTTTGCTCGGCTCGCAGCCGATTCCTTCGCTTGTTCACAGTTGAGCGGGTCCACTGTTGGTTGTTTGACCATTTGACTTGAAAAAGGAAGATTTGGGGAAAAATTGGAAATTTTAAAACTCATGAATTTGAAAAAAAATACAAAATTGAGAAAAGGTCATGGGTTTGAAAAAAGTTCACCTATTTTGACATTTAGCGAACATGAAAAAATTCATCAAACTTTTAAAAAGTTCACCAAACTTTAAAAAGTTCATCAAATATGGAAATGGTTCATTGATTTTAAAAAATCATCTAATTTGGAAAACTTTCATCAAGTTTGGATAAAAAGTTCATGATTTCGAAAAAAAACACAAATCCAAGACAAAAAGACAACAAAAAGAACAAACCGAATAGGAACAGAACGGAATAAAAAAAAGGATGTAAGTGTGCACAAGCAGGTGAGATGGCCTGGTGGTTGTTGCGCTTCCGAACGATGAGGTAGTGATTTCGAACCTGACTCCAACACCTTTTTTTTTAAGTTCAACGGAAAGAATAAGAAAAATGGGTCGGTCCATAGTGGTGCGGGTGTCTGCGCACATTTGCAATTAACGAAGAAAATGTCGCCTAAAGCGTCGAATAAGAAATGCCGGGAAATGCAAGAAGAAAACAAACTTAACTCTCACCGGAAGAGGGCACAACGCCTAGGAACGAAATAGACACATGTTTGTTTGATCGGACCTATTCTAATGTGAGGTCGATATAGATCTAGGAACGAAATAGACACATGTTTGTTTTTGAAACTAGAGGACTGTGTTTGATGGGTGTGTCTATGTCCCATATTGTGCGAGACAGTAGACCTCGTCGCCTACATGGAACCGAGTAGTGGGCCGGGCCAATAACCATGTGGGCATGTCAAGCTAACGTCGGACATTACGCAAGAAAAAAGAGCCGACGACGTTAGACACTTGTTTTTTTACTTTTGTCTATATTTAAAAAATAATGAATACATTTTATTATTATTTTACAAAATAATTCACCATACATCTCAAAAATATAAATTGGAGAGTGAAAATCTATCCGCTTAACATTTAAAAAATGTTTGTACCATAGAAAATAACGTATGTGACACTACAAAAATGCTCATATGGTTCAACAAAATATGTGTTACATATTTCAAAATGTTATACGATGTAAAACAATGTTTGTGTAATTCAAAAAATGTTTTGTACATTCCAAAGATGCATTTTACATTTTAAAAAGTGGTCATGGTTTCAAACAAAATGGTTGTGACATTTTAAAATATGTTCTCCAATATAAAATGTGTTTGCATAGTTTTTAAAAACATTTAGTATCATACAAATATATATTTCAACATATATTTGAAATTTTTTTAATGCATGTTCAATAAAAAATCAAACATCTGTTAGAAAATAATGTTAATCTTGTATTTCAAAATATTAAATGTATATAATTTTTTTAGATGTATATATTTTTAACACAGTACGATCAAAGTCGCTCACATACACGAGCATACATTACCCCTATGAACACACGCACGCACACCCCTACCCCAATGAGCACCTCCGAGAGACTGAGCCAGCACATCATCTTGAGATTGACGAAGTCATCACAGACACCTTCATAGTCGACGGGAATGTCTCCTTCAACTGAATGCACATCGCCGAACGTCCTAAAATAAATTCAGAAAAAATGCGAACAATGTCAATTCTAGGACTTGAACTTAGGTGGGCAAGGAATACCCGTGTCCTTCTAACCATCCAACTATGGGTTGGTTCACAATTATTTTAGATGTATATGAAAATTGTGCAATGTATATGAAAAAAAGTATACATAAAAACATGTATTTGGAGAAAAATATAGTCATGTATTTTATAAAAATTAACATGTATAAAAATTATCATCTATACAAGAAATTTAAAATGTGCATGGAATTTTAAAATTAATAAAAAATAGAAGGAAGGAAAGAAGACCAAAGAAAATCAGTGAAAACTGAAGAAAGAAACAAAGAAATCGAAAAAGGGAAAACTTAAGAAACCCAACGAAAACAAGAAGAAAACCGATGCAAAATTGAGAAAATCGAAGAATTCAATGAAAACCGAGAAAGATACAAAGAAAAATAAAAAGCCAAAAAAAGCTAAACAAAACCCGAAGAAACCAACGCAAAATCAATGACAAACAGTCCAAGCATGTGCTACAGTACTAGGCCAGCCAAACAATGCGGTAGTGTAGGCTATCCCTATTAAAAACAAGGGATGTTGCTTAAAAATTATTTAAAATAAGGGATAAGTATATTTTTCTTCCCGCGTGACACGAGGGTTTCGTTTAGGGCTGTAGCTGTAGCTGCCGTTGCCGCAGGGAATTTTTGTCGCCTCGACCTCGCATCATCAAGAGTTCTATGTTCTTCGTCATCATCTACTGGTTATCATTGTTTGTGAGAATAATTTTACTCTTGTTTTTTTGGCAGTTCCAGGAGATTAGAGAGTTTTATGTCCTCACATATCCGATTATTCGGATATTATGAGTTTGTATTGATGTGTCAAACTTTTTCTGTTGTTTGATTTTTTGGGGAATTGAAATCTTTTATCGACGCCATGGTAAATATAATGTAATCCAACAGCCTGCTCTTTTAGGGGATCATTCCTGGCCCAAGTACGTTCATCGATCAAGACTTCCCATCTTTTTAGATAAGAGACTCAAGGCGCTTTCAAAAAGCATTATTCGTAATGTTCGTGCGGGTGAAAGAGTGACAACATCCTTGCTCCTGTCCAATTGTAGCCTATTTTATCAAAGTCTTTGGAGTATTTCTTCTAGCAGATATTGATACCGCAAAGAAAGTGTTTACAAGAGATTTTATTGTAATTCTTAGTCATATGAGTTACTCCCTCTGTAAACTAATATAAGATCGTTTAGATAACTAAAGTAGTGATCTAAACACTTTTATATTAGTTTACGAAGGGAGTAATTTATATTTCTTGGATTTTAGGTCCAAATCAGTGTACATGTAATTGTAATGAGTATGAATAACATTACAGTTGTTTTGAAAACAAGCATATTTTCATCCTTGAACTCTAATGAAAGAATAGAAATCGTCCATGAACTCAAAAACCACCAAAACTTAGTCCCTCAACTATTTAAACTGCATGGTTTTCATCCTTGATAATGCTTAAGGTGGATTCAACGGTTTTGACTGCCACCTCACTCGAGTGACTAGGTGCACCCGCTGGCTCTCTCTCTCTCTCTCTCTCTCTCTCTCTCTCTCTCTCTCTCTCTCTCTCTCTCTCTCTCTGCGCATTCTCTTGATCCCCTTTTCACGAACCGTAGAGCAGCGGCGACGAATCTCCTGTGGGCAGCGGCAGCGAGTAGTGAAACGTGACTATAACTACTAGCCAGGAGGGATTTAGGCACGAAGTTCGCTGGGTGAGCACTACGGCCGCGGCACGACGAAGGTGATGACGATTTAGGCGGCGATAGCGATTCAGGCGAGGGTCGCGCGACGAATCTTTCTGTTAGGCAGGAAGATGGTAACCTAGGCCGATTCAAGCCGCTCTCATGGGTCTTATTGTTCTTCACCATCGATTTCTCTAGGTCACTCGTCCCCCATTGCGTAACATGAGGGGCCGCTGGATTATCTGACGACGATTTAGAACTGAATGTGATACGTAACCGGGGTCACTATCTAATATGACATTTGTTATATACTAGATGACCCGCTGCGCCCATGACGCAAAAGCTGAGCGCAAGCCAAGTATTGGAAGAGTGTGCATTGAAATATGTAGATACAAAATGAGACATATGGAAATAAACGCATAAGAGCCTTTTCAGTTGGCATACATCTGGACTTATTTGAGCTAATATTCTTAATAGAGCAAACAACACTATTTTTCTTTACACCAATAATTTCAAAAGGCAGAGCTTGCATACCTGCAGTGAGTAGAGAATATGCAATAAATAAAGGAGCATTTTTTTAAGTATCGTTGCTGCCAAAGCACAACTCATGATACTGCATGCATCAAGCGATAGTGATAGACAATTATACAGAGGCCCTTGGACGTGCACTTGAAGGCAGAATCATATATTTATTTTATCATAGCTCTTTCAAAATCATACCACACAACAGTCTAAAAAGAAAATGACCGTCAGTTAAATGCACATAATGGTCTTAGATGATTACATAAGATTCAAAAGGATGATAAACATAGAAGTCTTGGTAGGCATCTATACTAATGCTAAGTTATATAACAAGGGGCTCTTGCAACTTGCTTATATTGAGTAGACGATCAAGCACAGTCCCTTGAAAGTGCATTTGAAGGCGAAAGCATATGCTTGACCTTTCTCCATGCTAGATGACCCGTTGCGCCAATGACGCAAAAAGCGATAGCAAACCAAGTTTTCAAACCATGCAAGTTAGAATATTTAGAGACCCATATTCTTTAAACAAAAGGAAATAGTTCATACATAATGCTATATATTACATCGATGGTAGGTTCATGGGCTAAAATAACCATGAGATCAGTTTATGCTAAGCAAAGCTACATAGGCAGATATGCATCATGTAGATTGTTTTGATCACCCAACTTTTGTAAGAAAAGCTACATAGGCAGAGATATATCATGTAGATTGTTTTGATTACCCAGCTTTTGGTAACTAAGATATGTAGTTTTTCGCCGTCCTCATAATTAACTTTTTTGCCGCTTCTGCAGAATAAAATTGTACACTAAATGAATAGAAAAAACGATCGTAGTTGCACACACAAAAACATTTGGGGAAGAACTTTGTAAGGTGACTATTGTTCTATCTAATAAATAATTTCCCAAGAAAGAGCATCATCTTTCTCCGAACAAAATCAAAATGTTCAAAAAAAAAAACTGCAACAACATTAGCTTTCAAGAGACACAAACAAATGGAAGAAAACAAAGTGCAATAAGAAGAAAATCAACTTCCTCTCTCCACAAACTTTTTGAGTTTCCTCAAAATAATCGAAGGACCACAATTGTAACGCCCCGGATGTAGCAATTCCATTTATGGCAAAATATGCATCGTTGACTTAATCAATTCCATTCTGGGCTCTTCCTTTATTTCGGGTTTCTTCGTTTTTGCCTTGTGCGTGTGTTGCATGCCTCCATGTCATTTTCATTATGTGCATTGCATTGGCATAGTCTCACTTGCATTCGTGTGTAGTTGCATCGTCTCTGTTCTCTCCGTTGTCCATGTAAATTTATTGCCTCCTTCGTCATGTGGTAACTTTGTGCTCGGTGCTCCGTTTTGCGCATATGATATATCGAAATATTCGTCTCGTCATGCTCTACATGTTAGCATCAGTTTCATGCATGATAGGGATCATCTAGTTGGATTAATCTTCATGGCAAGAGTGCTTCATGATGTAACTATTTCATCACTTGTTGTCTGTGTAAATTTGTTGGCATGTTCGTGAGCTAGTAACTTTGTGCATATTGGTCCAAATGGAGTGTATGATATGTCCAGATGTTCGTCTTGTGATGCTCATCATGATGGAGGCTTTTGCATACATGATAGGTTGCATTATGCCATGTTTAACCCTGTTGCAAAAGTGCATGTGGCTGATAAGTTTCTGAACTTGTTATGAGATGATGTTTTGTCTTGCTTGTGTATATTAATCCATGTGTCATATGAGCTAGGTGTCAATATAATTTTTGCTCATTGGGATGTGCTCTACACGATAGATTCATTTTCATGCCACGGTATGTCTTGAGATGAGTGCATCAAGCTTGTTAACATGTCATCGTGATGTTAAATTTCTGCTAAGTGTGAATCTGTTAATTTTTATGCCAAGTTCCCATGATGCCACCGTTGTTGTTGTGCATGGTTAGAGTTGTCCAGTGGGTGTTCCTTGATGTATATGTTATGCTCTAGCTATCCATGCTCGTGTTTGCCATGATGCCTTGAAGTAGCTTGTTGTTTTCATGCTCTCAAGTTGCTATAAAATGTTTCTGTCAGCATGTTATCAACAAGTTCAGTTTTGTCATGTGAATAGCTAGTGTTCTATGCATCATATGACCATGTTCTTGCCATGAGTAGCTTCTAAAATATGTCTTCTTGCTGTTGGTTATATTCACATGCCATGATATGATTTGGGTTGAGTTGGACAAGCTTGCAAACATGCCTACTTGTTGTAATTGTTGCCATGCCCAGTTTTTCACCAAGTCTGGATAAACTTTTGCACTTTTGCCATGCTGTTTGTGACATGTTCCAGTATGTTGTAGAAGTAGCCATGTGGTTATTCTTGAAGAGCATGTTATGTATGTTATTGCCATGCCTTTTGCTTGCTTGTTGGGGTGCTGTAGCATACTTAAACTTGGTCACTTAGTGGGCAACTTGCTGTTTCTGGCAGATTGCATCGTGCAGTGTTTTGCTTGTCATTTGCGAACCGTGCATCCGTTTTCCATGAGCTTTATATCGATTTCGACTGAAATCTTCCCATCTATCAAGTGGCTTGCTTGGTTACCAAAGATGAAGCCATTTCCGTAATCTTCTCCTTAGGCTCAAGACCATCCTCATGCATACGCACATCATACTTGCATCGCATGACATGTCTTGCATCATGTTGATTGTTCATTGCACCGTGTTTGATATTGTGCCGTTGTTGTGCTCTTGTGTTGGGTAGAGTCGGGAGCCGATATCGAGTTCGAGGATCTTGTCGAGACTGAGTTTGATGAGCCGTCTTACCATCCCACTGACGACTTACCAGGCAAGATGATCGTTCCTCGATATCACCTCTATCTTTGCCTATGCTAGTTGTCTCGCTCTTTAGCTATGCCTCGATGCCTATTCCTGTTTTGTCAGCCTCCTATTGTTTCCATGAAACACTCTAACCGCCTTCCTAGCAAGCTGTTGATTGGCTAAGTACGCTTTTGCTCAGCCCCTCTTATAGCGTTGATAGTTGCAGGTGAAGTTTTGAAGACTGCTCCAAGTTTGGACTTGTTTATTGGGATAACAAAATATATATCTATGTTACTTAATGCACATATATATTGTCAATGGGTGGAAGGCTTGGCCTTCTGCTTGGTGTTTTGTTCCACTCATGCCATCTTAGGACCCGATAAACCGGTGTTATGTTCCTTGATTTTTGCGTTCCTAACACGATTGGGGTTTATGGCCCCCCCCATGATAATTCGCACTGCTTAAAGCTTTTCCAGCAAGGCCCAACTTTGGTTTTACCATTTTCCATAACTAAATAACTTGCATAGGGACTTTCCTCACCCCGAGGACTTAATTTTACAACCCGGGTCAGTGCTCCTAATGAGTGTTGGTCCAAACTGGGCAGACTGCAGGGCCGCCTTGGGGAAACCCGAGGTATCTGGTATTACCTGTAGGCTGACCTATCCGGTCGTGGCCTGAGACGAGATACGCGCGGCTACTATCAGGGTGTCGCCATGCCGGGAGGTCTTGCTGGATTAGTTTTACCTTTATCAAAATATCTTGAGCACAGGATTCCGAGGATACTCGGGTCTTCCCACTTTGGAGTTGCGACTCCGCAGATCGTGAGCTTGTGATGGGCTAAGTTGGGACACCCCTGCAGGGTTTGATCTTTCGAAAGCCGTGCCCGCGGTTATGTGGCAGATGGGAATTTGTTAATATACGGTTGTAGATAACTTGACACCATATCCTTAAGAATACACTACCTGTGTGAGTAACCGTGATGGTCTCTTTCCGAAAGGCTTCGGGAAGTGAACACGGTGGGGTTATGTATGAACGAAAGTAGCTAGGATCACTTCTTGATCAACTTGGCGACCGTTGGCACCTGTTCTCATCTCGCTCTGAATTCGTAAGCTAGTTGCTTAGTGCATGCTGCAAACACTTTATAACCTTTCCACACCTAAGGCTTTGTTAGTTTTGATACCCGGGAATGTGATTGCTGAGGCCTTGTGGCTCACAGTTTACAACACACACCAGATGCAAGTACTTACAAGTACAATGCAGGAGATGGATCTGAACTTCACTGGGAGTTCGATGAAGAGCGTGGTCGTTACTATGTATCATATCCCGACTATCGGTAGTGGTTCCTAGTAGGGGTGATCAGGCCTTGTGTTGTGGTATCTTTTCTCGTTTGGATTTCGTCCGTAGTCGGACCCAGTGTTATTTGGATGAATGTATGTTATTGTATTCATTGTGTGACGTGGTGAGTGTAAGCCAACTATCTTTTACATTTTCACCCCTGGATTTTTACATGAGTTGTGCAAAGATACCATGCTTGCGATCATTCCAGAATGCACTTATGTCTCTAAGTCGTGCCTCGACATGTAGAAGATATAGTCGCATCCTGGGCATTACAAGTTGGTATTCAGAGCCTTCTCCGACCAATGAGCCCCCTGATTGATCGAACCGCTGACGGTTGAGTCTAGGCACACACACAAAATGTTTTGAGTCCTATATATATATATATATATATATATCAAAGAGTAGGATTTCTTTTTACTCCTCATCCCTTTCATCGCTCTGGTGAGGACTCCTGACGTTGTTCTATCTCCTCTACTCTCAAAATTTCACCAATTTTTTTAGGATCACGCGGGTATTGTTTGGATTGTTCCGATATCTTTGTGACAAGAACATTGTTCTCGATGCCTCCTATCATTTAGGGGTTGTGGCAGTGTCCCGGGGAGTTGAGCTCTGAGGTGTTGTCGTCACAAATGTATCATAGCGATTCTAGAATACCAGAGGCGGCCGACATCGAAAACTCTTCTATGCATGTCTGGTGGTGAGATAACCCCGACGTCACCCAGTACTGGGGGGGGGGGGTAGTTCGGGAGTATTGCCACAACTAGTATAGCAGATGCGTTTCAAAGGTCCGAGGTAAACAGTTTCCGAAGATGACTGGTTATGTGTTGACGGATGGATACAGCTGGATGTAGGTTTAGAGTTGAGTGCGTGGTGCTTCCCCTGTATCCCCAACACTAGATTGCATAACCGGAAAGCTTCGGGAATTAATAGGTGGGTTTCAAGTAGCTTGTAGGTAATCTTCCTACAGGTGCATGGTATGAGGTTTGGGGTTCAACATCTAGTGAAGAGGTTTCATGGGCGCTGTTCCAATTGGGAGTTGCATCTTAAAGGATCCTTGGCCATGCTGATCCGAGGATTGCAAGGCCCTTTGTAACACGTGCCATGGGGCATTCATCACGAACATGTGGGATGAAACCTCTATTATGTATTTGTTCCATCTGTACCTTGTTGTTTTTATTCTATCATTTTGTTCTCCCAAGTGGCTTCTCAACAACTTGTTGTACCATTAAGCTATGAAATTCATTCGTTCATTTTGTTCGGATGTTCAATGTGAAGACTATATGTTGCAAATATCTAGCCGTTGATTCATCTTATCTATTATTTGCTTCAATGGCTAACAGTTGTCATCATCTTCAGGATGGCACCTAAGAAAGTTCCCAACCCAAACCAAGAGGGTGAAGAAGAGCGTCCTCCTTCCCCTCCTCCTCTGTCTGAGGCATGGAGAGTGATTATGCAGGCAACCAACCAGAACACTCAGATGCTCATGCAAATGATGCAGAGTTTTCAAGCAAATCAAGGCAATCAAGGGAACCAAGGCCAAGCAAATCTGTTCAATCTGTTTGGGGAACGTAGCAGAATTCAAAAAATTTCCTACGCTTCACCAAGATCAATCTAAGGAGTCATCTAGCAACGAGCATACTGGAGTGCATCTACATACCCTTTTGTAGATCACGTGCGGAAGCGTTCGAAGGAACGTGGATGAAGTAGTCGTACTCTTCGCGTTCTTCGTCACCGAAGATCCTAGCGCCGAACGGACGACACCTCCGCGTTCAACACACGTACGGTACATCAACGTCTCCTCCTTCTTGATCCAGCAAGGGCGAAGGAGAGGTCGTCGGAGATCCAGCAGCACAACGGCGTGGTGGTGGATGCAACAGGAAAACCTGCAGGGCTTCGCCGGCCCCCTGCGGAGGAGTAGGAAGTGTGACGGGAGGGGGGAGAGGCGCCAGAGGCTTGGGGTGCGGCTGCCCTCTCCCCCCCACTATATATAGGGGCCAGGGGGGCGCCGGCCCTGGGAGATCTGATCTCCAGGGTGGGGCGGCGGTCAGGGGGGCAGACTTGCCCCCCAAGGCATAGGGGGCGCCCCCTCCCCCTAGGGTTTCAACCCTAGGCGCATGGAGGGGGGCCCATATGGGTGCGCCAGCCCACCAGGGGCTGGCCCCCTTCCCCTTGCAGCCTAGGGGCCCCACCGGGATGGGTGGCCCCACCCGATGGACCCCCGGGACCCCTCCGGTGGTCCCGGGACACTCCCGGTGACCCCCGGAGTTCACCCGATGGCCGAAACTGTACTTCCTATATATCATTCTTTACCTCCGGACCATTCCGGAACTCCTCGTGACATCCGGGATCTCATCCGGGACTCCGAACAACATTCGGGTTTCCATGTGCATGTATCTCTACAACCTTAGCGTCACCGAACCTTAAGTGTGTAGACCCTACGGGTTCGGGAGACACGTAGACATGACCGAGACGACTCTCCGGTCAATAACCAACAGCGGGATCTGGATACCCATGTTGGTTCCCATGTGTTCCTCGATGATCTTCATTGGATGAACCACTGTGTCGGGGATTCACTCAACCCCGTACGTTATTCCCTATGTCCATCGGTACGGTACTTGCCCGAGATTTGATCGTCGGTATACCCGATACCTTGTTCAATCTCGTCATGGCAAGTCTCTTTACTCGTTCCGTAATCCATCATCCCGTGACTAACTCTTTAGTCACTTTGAGCTCATATGATGATGTCTTACCGAGTGGGCCCAGAGGTACCTCTCCGTCACACGGAGTGACAATATCCCAGTCTCGGTTCGTACCAACTCAACACACACTTTCGGAGATACTCGATGCGTACCTTTATAGCCACCCAGTTACGTTATGATGTTTGGCACACCCAAAGTATTCCTACGGCATCCGGGAGTTGCACAACCTCATGGTCTAAGGAATAAATACTTGACACCGGAAAAGCTTAGGCATTACGAACTATACGATCTCGTGCTAGGCTCATGATTGGGTCTTGTCCATCACATCATTCTCCTAATGATGTGATCCCGTTATCAATGACATCCAATGTCCATGGTCATGAAACCGTGACCATCTGTTGATCAACGAGCTAGTAAATAGAGGCTTACCAGGGACTCATTGTGGTCTATATATTCACACATGTATCGCTGTTTCCGTACAATACAATTCAAGCATGAATAACAGACAATTATCATGAACAAGGAAATATAATAATAATACTTTTATTATTGCCTCTAGGGCATATTTCCAACAGTCTCCCACTTGCACTAGAGTCAATAATCTAGTTACAATGTGATGAATCGAACACCCATAGAGTTCTGGTGTTGATCATGTTTTGTCCGTGGAAGAGGTTTAGTCAACGGGTCTGCAACATTCAGATCCGTATGCACTTTACAAATATCTATGTCTCCATCTTGAACATAATTCCGGATGGAGTTGAAACGACGCTTGATGTGCTTGGTCTTCTTGTGAAACCCGGGCTCCTTGGTAATGGCAATAGCTCCAGTGTTGTCACAGAAGAGAGTCATCGGGCTTGACGCGCTTGGAATGACTCCTAGGTCGGTGATGAACTCCTTCATCCAGACTCCTTCTTGTGCTGCTTCGCAAGCAGCTATGTACTCCGCTTCACATGTAGAATGCGCCACGACGCTCTGCTTGCAACTGCACCAGCTGACTGCTCCACCATTCAAAATATACACGTATCCGGTTTGTGATTTCGAGTCATCCAGATCTGTGTCGAAGCTAGCATCGACGTAACCCTTTACGACGAGCTCTTCGTCACCTCCATAGACGAGAAACATATCCTTAGTCCTCTTCAGGTACTTTAGGATGTTCTTGACCGCTGTCCAGTGTTCCATACCGGGATCACTTTGGTACCTCCCTACCAAACTTATGGCAAGGTTCACATCAGGTCTGGTACACAACATGGCATACATGATAGAACCTATGGCTGAGGCATAGGGAATGACACTCATCTTTTCTCTATCTTCTGCCGTGGTCGGGGACTGAGCCTTGCTCAATCTCATACCTTGCAAAACAGGCAAGAACCCCTTCTTGGACTGATCCATATTGAACTTCTTCAATATCTTGTCAAGGTATGTACTTTGTGAAAGACCAATGAGGCGTCTTGATCTATCTCTATAGATTTTGATGCCTAATATGTAAGCAGCTTCTCCAAGGTCCTTCATTGAAAAACTCTTATTCAAGTAGGCCTTTACACTTTCCAAGAATTATATATCATTTCCCATCAGCAATATGTCATCTACATATAATATGAGAAATGCTACAGAGCTCCCACTCACTTTCTTGTAGATACAGGCTTCTCCATAAGTCTGTATAAAGCCAAACGCTTTGATCACATCATTAAAGTGAATATTCCAACTCCGAGATGCTTGCACCAGCCCGTAAATCGAGCGCTGGAGCTTGCACACCTTGTTAGCATTCTCTGGATCGACAAAACCTTTTGGCTGCATCATATACAACTCTTCCTTGAGGAAGCCATTAAGGAATGCCGTTTTGACGTCCATTTGCCATATCTCATAATCATAGAATGCGGCAATAGCTAACATGATTCTGACTGACTTCAGCATCGCTACGGGAGAGAAAGTCTCGTCGTAGTCAATCCCTTGAACTTGTCGATAACCCTTAGCGACAAGCTGAGCCTTATAGATGGTCACATTACCATCCGCGTCTGTCTTCTTCTTAAATATCCATTTATTTTCTATGGCGTGCCTATCATCAGGCAAGTCCACCAAAGTCCATACTTTGTTTTCATACATGGATTCTATCTCGGATTTCATGGCTCCAAGCCATTTATTGGAATCCGGGCCTGCCATCGCTTCTTCATAGTTCGAAGGTTCACCGTTGTCTAACAACATGATTTCCATGACAGGGTTGCCGTACCACTCTAGTGCGGAACGTGCCCTTGTGGACCTTCGAAGTTCAGTAGTAACTTGATCTGTTTCTTCATGATCTCATCATTAACTTCCTCCCTTGTCGGTGCAGGCACCTCAGGAACAATTTCCCGCGCTGCGCTACTTTCTGGTTCGGGAGGGGTGACTGTCACCTCATCAAGTTCTACTTTCCTCCCACTCACTTCTTTCGAGAGAAACTCTTTCTCCAGAAAGGATCCATTCTTGGCAACAAAGACTTTGCCTTCAGATCTGTGGTAGAAGGTGTACCCAATCGTTTCCTTTGGGTATCCTATGAAGACACATTTTTCCGATTTGGGTTCGAGCTTCTCAGGTTGAAGTTTCTTGACATAAGCATCGCAACCCCAAACTTTCAGAAATGACAGCTTCGGTTTCTTGCCAAACCAAAGTTCATACGGTGTCATC
Source organism: Secale cereale (assembly GCA_902687465.1). Lineage (NCBI taxonomy): Eukaryota > Viridiplantae > Streptophyta > Magnoliopsida > Poales > Poaceae > Secale > Secale cereale. The sequence goes on from LR738712.1 coordinate 501,296,061, forward strand.
TCTACGGATTTCGACGGAGCCCTATTTAAAGTGAATGCGGCAGTCTCTAAAGCATAACCCCAAAAAGATAACAGTAAATCGGTGAGGGACATCATAGATCGCACCATGTCCAACAGAGTACGATTTCGACGTTCGGACACACCGTTACGCTGAGGTGTTCCGGGCGGTGTCAATTGTGAAACAATTCCACAGTTCCTAAGGTGCGTTCCAAATTCATGACTTAAATATTCACCCCCACGATCCGATCGCAAGAACTTTATTTTTCTGTCACGTTGATTCTCAACCTCATTCTGAAATTCCTTGAACTTTTCAAAGGTCTCAGACTTGTGCTTCATCAAGTAGATATGCCCATATCTACTCAAGTCATCTGTGAGGGTGAGAACATAACGATAGCCTCCGCGAGCCTCAACACTCATTGGACCGCACACATCGGTATGTATGATTTCCAATAAGTTGGTTGCTCGCTCCATTGTTCCAAAGAACGGAGTCTTGGTCATCTTGCCTAAGAGGCATGGTTCGCACGTGTCAAATGATTCATAATCAAGAGACTCCAGAAGTCCATCTGCATGAAGCTTCTTCATACGTTTGACCCCAATATGACCAAGGCGGCAATGCCACAAGTATGTGGGACTATCATTGTCAACTTTACATCTTTTGGCATTCACACTATGACTATGTGTATCATCACGATCGAGATTCATCAAAAATAAACCATTGACCAGCGGGGCATGACCATAAAACATATCTCTCAAATAAATAGAACAACCATTATTCTCGGATTTAAATGAGTAGCCATCTCGCATAAGATGAGATCCAGATACAATGTTCATGCTCAAAGCTGGTACTAAATAACAATTATTAAGGTTTAAAACTAATCCCGAGGGTAGATGTAGAGGCAGCGTGCCGAGGCGATCACATCGACCTTGGAACCATTCCCGACGCACATCATCACCTCGTCCTTCGCCAGTCTCCGCTTATTCCGCAACTCCTGCTTAGAGTTACAAATATGAGCAACTGCACCAGTATCAAATACCCAGGAGCTACTACGAGCGCTGGTAAGGTACACATCAATAACATGTATATCACATATACCTTTGACGTTGCCGGCCTTCTTGTCCGCTAAGTATTTGGGGCAGTTCCGCTTCCAGTGACCCGTTCCCTTGCAATAAAAGCACTCAGTCTCAGGCTTGGGTCCATACTTTGGCTTCTTCCCGGCAACTGGCTTACCGGGCGCGGCAACTCCCTTGCCGTCCTTCTTGAAGTTCTTCTTACCCTTGCCCTTCTTGAACTTAGTGGTTTTATTGACCATCAACACTTGATGCTCTTTCTTGATCTCCACCTCCGCTGATTTCAGCATTGAATACACCTCGGGAATGGACTTCTCCATCCCCTGCATATTGAAGTTCAACACGAAGCTCTTGTAGCTTGGTGGGAGCGACTGGAGGATTCTGTCAACGACCGCTTCGTCCGGGAGATTCATTCCCAACTGAGACAAGTGGTTGTGCAACCCAGAAATCTTGAGGATGTGCTCACTGACAGAACTGTTTTCCTCCATCTTACAGCTGTTGAATGCGTTGGAGACATCATATCTCTCAACTCGGGCATGAGCCTGGAAAACCATTTTCAGCTCTTGGAACATCTCATATTCCCCGTGGTGCTCAAAATGCTTTTGGAGCCCCGATTCTAAGCTGTAGAGCATGCCGCACTGAACCAGGGAGTAATCATCACAACGCGACTGCCAAGCGTTCATAACATCTTGGTTTGCCGGGGCGGGAGCGTCACCTGGCGGTGCTTCTAGGACATAAGTTTTCTTGGCAGCTATGAGGATGATCCTCAGGTTACGGACCCAGTCCGTGTAGTTGCTACCATCGTCTTTCAGCTTGGATTTCTCTAGGAACGCGTTGAAGTTGAGGGTGACATGAGCGTGGGCCATCTGATCTACAAGACATATTGTAAAGAATTTAGTCTAAGTTCATGATAATTAAGTTCATCTTAATCAAATTTTAATGAACTCCCACTCAGATTGACATCTCTCTAGTCATCTAAGTGATACATGATCCGAATCGACTAGCCCGTGTTCGATCATCACGTGAGACGAACTAGTCATCAACGGTGAACATCTTCATGTTGATCGTATCTTCCATACGACTCATGTTCGACCTTTCGGTCTTCCGTGTTCCGAGGCCATGTCTGTACATGCTAGGCTCGTCAAGTGAACCCTAAGTGTATTACGTGTGTAAATCTGGCTTACACCCGTTGTATGCGAACGTTAGAACCTATCACACCCGATCATCACGTGGTGCTTCGGAACAACGATCCTTAGCAATGGTGCACAGTTAGGGGAAACACAATTCTTGAAATTTTAGTGAGAGATCATCTTATTTACTATCGTCGTTCTAAGTAAACAAGATGCAAAAACATGATAAACATCACATGCAATCAAATAAAGTGACATGATATGGCCAATATCATCTTGCTCCTTCGATCTCCATCTTCGGGGCACCATGATCATCTTTGTCACCGGCTCGACACCATGATCTCCATCATCATGATCTCCATCATCGTGTCTTCATGAAGTTTTCACGCCAACTATTACTTCTACTACTATGGCTACCGTTTAGCAATAAAGTAAAGTAATTACATGGCGTTATTCAGTGACACGCAGGTCATACAATAATTAAGACAACTCCTATGGCTCCTGCCGGTTGTCAAATTCATCGACATGCAAGTCGTGATTCCCTATTACAAGAACATGATCAATCTCATACATCACATATATCATTCATCACATCCTTTTGTCCATACCACATCACATAGCACATGCTGCAAGAACAAGTTAGACGACCTCTAATTGTTGTTGCAAGTTTTTACGTGGCTTCTATAGGTTTTCTAGCAAGAACGTTTCTTACCTACGCCAAGTGATTTGTCAATTTCTATTTACCCTTCATAAGGACCCTGTTCATCGAATCCGATCCGACTAAAGTGGGAGAGACAGACACCCGCCAGCCACCTTATGCATCTAGTGCATGTCTGTCGGTGGAACCAGTCTCATGTAAGCGTACGTGTAAGGTTGGTCCGGGCCGCTTCATCCCACAATGCCGCCGAATCAAGATTGGACTAGTAACGGCAAGAAAATTGAGCAAACTCAACGCCCACAACTTGTTTGTGTTCTACTCGTGCAAGATGCTACGCAAAGACCTAGCTCAGATGCCACAGTTTGGGGAACGTAGCAGAATTCAAAAAATTTCCTACGCTTCACCAAGATCAATCTAAGGAGTCATCTAGCAACGAGCATACTGGAGTGCATCTACATACCCTTTTGTAGATCGCGTGCGGAAGCGTTCGAAGGAACGTGGATGAAGTAGTCGTACTCTTCGCGTTCTTCGTCACCGAAGATCCTAGCGCCGAACGGACGGCACCTCCGCGTTCAACACACGTACGGTACAACAACGTCTCCTCCTTCTTGATCCAGCAAGGGAGGAGGAGAGGTCGTCGGAGATCCAGCAGCACGACGGCGTGGTGGTGGATGCAACAGGAAAACCTGCAGGGCTTCGCAGGCGCCCTGTGGAGGAGTAGGAAGTGTGACGGGAGGGGGGAGAGGCGCCAGAGGCTTGGGGTGTGGCTGCCCTCTCCCCCCCACTATATATAGGGGCCAGGGGGGCGCCGGCCCTGGGAGATCTGATCTCCAGGGTGAGGCGGCGGCCAGGGGGGCAGACTTGCCCCCCAAGGCATAGGGGGCGCCCCCTCCCCCTAGGGTTTCAACCCTAGGCGCATGGAGGGGGGCCCATATGGGTGCGCCAGCCCACCAGGGGCTGGCCCCCTTCCCCTTGCGGCCTAGGGGCCCCACCGAGATGGGTGGCCCCACCCGGTGGACCCCCGGGACCCCTCCGGTGGTCCCGGGACACTCCCGGTGACCCCCGGAGTTCACCCGATGGCCGAAACTGTACTTCCTATATATCATTCTTTACCTCCGGACCATTCCGGAACTCCTCGTGACGTCCGGGATCTCATCCGGGACTCCAAACAACATTCGGGTTTCCATGTGCATGTATCTCTACAACCCTAGCGTCACCGAACCTTAAGTGTGTAGACCCTACGGTTTCAGGAGACACGTAGACATGACCGAGACGACTCTCCGGTCAATAACCAACAGCGGGATCTGGATACCCATGTTGGTTCCCACGTGTTCCTCGATGATCTTCATCGGATGAAACACTATGTCGGGGATTCACTCAATCCCGTACGTTATTCCCTTTGTCCATCGGTACGGTACTTGCCCGAGATTTGATCGTCGGTATACCCGATACCTTGTTCAATCTCGTCATGGCAAGTCTCTTTACTCGTTCCATAATCCATCATCCCGTGACTAACTCTTTAGTCACTTTGAGCTCATTATGATGATGTCTTACCGAGTGGGCCCAGAGGTACCTCTCCATCACACGGAGTGACAATATCCCAGTCTCGGTTCGTACCAACTCAACAGACACTTTCGGAGATACCCGATGCGTACCTTTATAGCCACCCAGTTACGTTGTGACGTTTGGCACACCCAAAGTATTCCTACGGCATCCGGGAGTTGCACAACCTCATGGTCTAAGGAATAAATACTTGACACCAGAAAAGCTTAGGCATTACGAACTATACGATCTCGTGCTAGGCTCATGATTGGGTCTTGTCCATCACATCATTCTCCTAATGATGTGATCCCGTTATCAATGACATCCAATGTCCATGGTCAGGAAACCATGACCATCTGTTGATCAACGAGCTAGTAACTAGAGGCTTACCAGGGACTCATTGTGGTCTATATATTCACACATGTATCGCTGTTTCCGTACAATACAATTCAAGCATGAATAACAGACAATTATCATGAACAAGGAAATATAATAATAATACTTTTATTATTGCCTCTAGGGCATATTTCCAACACAATCAACCTCACTTTGCTACTCTGAACCATTTCCTGGCAAATCAGCCCAAGTCTTTCAGTTGCTGTGTGGACCCGCTAGATGCTGAAGATTGGATCACAGACATCAAGAAGCATTTTTAATGCAGTAACGTTAGACCTGAGGATTATGTCAAGTTTGCCACTTTCCAACTCAAAGATCAAGCTGCAGATTGGTGGCAACAGTACAAAGACTCTAGAGGTGGTCGTGAGATCTCGTGGACTGATTTCTGCCGCGATTTCCGTTCTCATCACATTCCTACGAGTGTCATTGAAGGTATGCGTGAGCAATTCCGCAATCTGAAGCAAGGCACCATGTCAGTCTAACAATACAATGTCAAGTTCCAGAATCTTGCCCGTTATGCCAAGCAAGACACCCCCGATGCCAAGAGCAAAATCTACCAGTTCCGAGGTGGTCTGAAAGATGAACTCCAACTTGCTCTCACCTTGTTCGAGCCGGATGAATTTGACCAATTCTACAACATGGCTCTCAAGCAAGAGGCAGCTCAGCTCAAGTGTGAAGCTTCCAAAAATAGGATAAGAGATGTTGTTCACTCCTCCTCTTCCTCTCAAGTGGTTGCCAAGCAGCAGAAGTTCTGGCTACCGCCTCCTCCAGTGCTCTGTTCTCCAAGAAACAACAAGCACTCAGGTGGTCGTGGATTCTCCCACCCACCCAACCCAAGCAACCAGTCCAAGTCTCAGTTCCAAGCTCCAAGACCAAGTGGTCCTTATCATCGGCCTCTATCAGAGGTTACATGCAACAAGTGTGGTCAAAAGGGTTACTATGCGAACAAGTGTACTCAAAGGCGCCTTCTGCCTCCTCCACCTGTCAGCAATGCTATTGTCAAGCACAACCCCAAGGCTGCAAGGGTGAATCTGATGAATGCAACTCAAGTAGAGAATTCTTCTGATGTGATTATTGGTAATCTTCCAGTTAACTCAATTCCTGCAAAAAATTTGTTTGACTCTGGTGCATCACTCAGTTTCATACCAAGACCATTCTTTACCAAGCATAATTTCACTTCGGCATTTCTGGCTAAGAAGTTATCAATTATTTCTCCGGGCAAGCACATGACTTCTAATTTGATTGCTCCGGATATATCTATTCACATGGGTGATTATAGTTTTCTAGTTTCCCTGGTTGTTCTTGGTAACTCCGACATTGATCTTATTCTTGGGATGGATTGGCTCTCCAAGCATGATGCAAATATTGATTGTGCAAACAAGGAGGTCAAGCTAACTCATCCTGACGAAGACGTGATTATCTTCGCAGTTCGGGATAACACAATCAGGCTATTCTTTCTCAATGACAAGGGCGAGATTAATGCCATTTCCCAGGTTCCGGTGGTTTGTAAATATGAGGATGTTTTCCCTGAAGAGCTTCCAGGCATGCATCCCAACCGTCCAGTTGAATTCGTTATTGAACTTGAACCTGGTACGGACCCAGCCTGTCGGCAACCATACAAGCTTTCTCCTGATGAGTTGAAGGAGCTGAAGAAACAACTTGATGAGCAAAAACGAATGGGTCTAATCAGACCAAGTACTTCTCCTTGGGGCTGTGGCGTTCTTTTTGTCAAGAAGAAGGATGCTATGGAACGATTGTGCATTGATTACCAGCCATTGAACAAGAAGACAATAAAGAATAAGTACCCACTCCCCAACATCAATGAATTGCTCGAGCAGCTTAAAGGAGCCAAGGTTTTCTCGAAACTTGATCTCTCAATGGGTTACCATCAGATTCGTATCTGTGAAGAGGACATTCCCAAGACCACATTCAGAACGAGTTATGGCTCTTATGAGTATACGGTCATGTCTTTCGGGCTTGCTAATGGTCCACCCACTTTCTCTCGGATGATGCACTTCATATTCAACCCCTACACCAATGAATTCGTGCTTGTGTACCTCGATGACATCTTGGTATTCTCCAAGAATAAAGAAGACCACGCCAAGCACCTCCATTTGGTCCTTGACAGGCTCCGTGAGCACCGTTTCTATGCGAAATTCTCCAAGTGTGAATTCTGGCTTGATAAAGTCCTCTATCTTGGCCATATTATCTCTCCAGAGGGCATTTCTGTTAACCCCAAGAAGGTTGAAGCTATTGTCAACTGGGAACCTCCTCAGAATGTCAAACAACTCCGAAGTTTCCTCGGTCTCGCAAGCTATTGCAGAAGGTTCATTGAAAACTTCTCCAAGATTTCCAAGCCTCTTTCCAACCTGTTGTAGAAGAATGTCAAGTACTCGTGGACTCCTGATTGTGATGTGGCATTCAATACCCTCAAACAGAAGCTCATTTCTGCTCCGGTTCATACTCCTTCGGATGTCCAAGCCTTATGAAGTCTTTTGTGATGCTTCATTGCAAGGTCTTGGGGGTGTTCTCATGCAAGACAAGAAGATTGTTGCATGCACTTCATGTCAGCTTAAACCAAATGAGAAGAATTACCCCACACATGATCTTGAGCTAGCAGTAGTTGTTCATGCCTTGATCACGTGGAGACACCTTCTGTTGGGCAGAAAAGTGGACATCTTCACCGATCACAAGAGCTTGAAGTACATCTTCACTCAGCCAAACCTTAACCTTCGCCGGACACGTTGGGTTGAAATGATTCAAGAGTACGATCCAAGCATTGAGTATACTCATGGCAAGGCCAATGTAATTGTAGATGCCTTGAGCAGAAATGCTTATTGCAACAGTCTCCTTCTCAAACCGTTCCAACCTGAACTTTGTGAATCATTCAGGAAGCTCAACCTCCAAGTTGTTCGCAAGGATTTCTTGCCAAACTTCAAGTTGCTCCTACCTTGGAAAATCAAATCTGTGAGGCCCAACCCAGTGATGCTATGGTGCAGAAAGTGAAACATGGTATTGCAAAGGGTACTCCTAAGTACAAGTGCTATCGCATTGATGAGAGAGACACTTTGTTCTTTGAGGACAGAATTGTGGTTCCCGAAGGTGATCTCAGGAAGCTCATAATGAACGAAGCACATGACTCACTCCTCTTGATACATCCAGGAAGCTCCAAGATGTACCATGACCTCAAGCAATCATATTGGTGGACTCACATGAAAAGAGAAATTGCTCAATTCGTGAACGAGTGTGATGTCTGCAGAAGAGTTATGGCAGAGCATCAACGTCCAGCCGGACTCCTTCAAACTCTACCTATTCCCGAGTGGAAATGATGCTATCTTTGTGGTGATTGATAAGCTCACTAAAGTGGCTCATTTTCTTCCAGTCAAAGAATCCATCAACGCAACTCAACTGGCAGAGCTGTACACCTCCAGAATTGTCTCTTTGCAGGGCATCCCTCAAGTAATCTCCTTAGATCATGGAAGCTTGTTCACTTCCAAGTTCTGGGATTCCTTTCAGTCAGCTATGGGCACCAAGATTCGCTTCAGCACAGCTTTTCACCCTCATACTAGTGGTCAAGTCGAAAGAGTGAACCAAATTCTCGAAGATATGCTCAGAGCTTGTGTAATCTCCTTCGGTATGAAATGGGAAGATTGCCTTCCATTTGTCGAATTCTCCTACAACAACAGCTTCCAAGCAAGTGCAGGCAAAGCTCCGTTTGAAATTCTATATGGCAGAAAGTGTCGTACCCCTCTCAACTGGTCCGAGACTGGTGAACGCCAACTCCTTGGAAATGATTTGGTCTCAGAGGCCGAAGAAATGTGCAAAGTCACACGTGAGAATCTCAAGGCCGCGCAATCGCACCAAAAGAGCTACTATGACGGCAAGCATCGTGACTTGGCTTTCGACATTGGAAATCATGTCTATCTCCGTGTTTCTCCCATGAAGGGCACTCAGAGGTTCGATATCAAGGGCAAGCTTGCTCCAAGATTTGTTGTTCCTTTCAAGATTCTTGGCAAGAGAGGCGATCTAGCCTACCAACTCGAGCTACCCTCCAACTTTGCAAATGTGCACTATGTGTTTCACGTGTCACAACTCCGCAAGTGCTTCAAGACGCCTGAACGCACCATTCCTTTCGAAGAGATTGATCTTCAGCATGACTTGTCTTATCGTGAGCACCCCGTTGCTATCCTTGAAGAAACTGGGCGCAAGACCCGCAACAAGTCCATCAAATTCTTGAAAGTGAAGTTTTCACAACATATCGACCGAGAAGCTACATGGGAACGAAAAGATCTTCTATGTTCCGAGTATCCCGCTTTCTTTCAGTCCTAGATCTCAGGACGAGATCTTTTTGTAGTGGAGGAGAGTTTGTAACGCCCCGGATGTAGCAATTCCATTTATGGAAATATATGCATCGTTGACTTAATCAATTCTATTCTAGGCTCTTCCTTCATTTCGGGTTTCTTCGTTTTTGCCTTGTGCGTGTGTTGCATGTCTCACTTGCATTCGTGTGTAGTTGCATCGTCTCCGTTCTCTCCGTTGTCCGTTTCGAGTTCGGACACTCACACACATGCCCGTCGCACCTCTCAAGCCTTTGTTTTGTGAGTGGGTTTAAAACATCATCAGAATGGGCCGAGACTTGTCGAGTGGTCTTGGTATAGCACCGGTAGACCGCCTGTCAAGTTTTGTCTCGTTTGGAGGTCGTTTGGTACTCCAACGGTTAACCACGTGGGCTAGAAAACCCTAGTTCTTTTGGCCCAACACCCCTCCACAACAGCCCACTAGCCTAGCACAACCACCTCCATCCTCTCGGTCGTCGGATCGTGATCGTGCAGGCGAAAACCGCACCCCATTTGGACACTCCTAGCTCCCTCTATCTATAAAAACGTCTCCCCCGTCCAAAATTTCGAAGGAAAACCCTAGCCCCCTTCTTCCTCCTCCGTCGCATCGAAATCTGTGTCGGGCGGACGTGTCCGTCCCCGCAGGACACACCCGCGCCAGCTAGATCCGCTGTCCACCGCGCGGGCCCGCGAGGCCCGACTCCGGCCCGCCCGACCCACGACCGCCGCCTCCCGCGCGCCTCGGCGCCCGACCACCATCCCGCGCCTCGGCCCGACGCCGGCTCCGCCGCCGCACGACGCCGGACCGCGCTGCCCCCGGTCCCGCTCCTCCTCGCCGACAGTCGTCGGCGCCTCGCCTCCATCTCCGCCGGCCACCGCGACGTCCCGCCGCCACGCGCCTCGGCGGCCGCATCACCACCGCCGCCGTCGCCGGACCACGCCGGCCGCCACGGGACCCGCTCCGGCCGCCGTCTTCGGCCACCACCACCAGTCGCCATCGCCTCGCCATCTTCCTCTTCTCCGTCTCCGGCGAGCCGCCGGCCCGATCCAGATCTGGACCAAGGTGGACCAGATCCACCACTTCCACGAACCAAACGGAACCGCTCCGCCCAGATCTCTCCATCTCACACGGATCCATCCCGCGTTGACTTTCGCGGAGGTAAAAATCCACCAAGTCCCAGATCCGTGTAAATTTATTGCCTCCTTCGTCATGTGGTAACTTTGTACTCAGTGCTCCGTTTTGCGCATATGATATATCGAAATGTTTGTCTCGTCATGCTCTACATGTTAGCATCAGTTTCTTGCATGATAGGGATCATCTAGTTGGCTTAATCTTCGTGGAAAGAGTGCTTCATGATGTAACTGTTTCAGCACTTGTCTGTGTAAATTTGTTGGCATATTCGTGAGCTAGTAACTTTGTGCATATTGGTCCAAATGGAGTGTATGATATGTCCAGATGTTCGTCTTGTGATGCTCTTCATGATGGAGGCTTTTGCATATATGATAGGTTGCATTATGTCATGTTTAACCCTGTTACAAAAGTGCATGTGGCTGATAAGTTTCTGAACTTTTTATGAGATGATGTTTTGTCTTGCTTGTGTATATTAATCAATGTGTCATATGAGCTAGGTGTCAACATGTTTTTTGCTCATTGGGATGTGCTCTACATGATAGATTCATTTTAATGCCATGATATGTCTTGAGATGAGTGCATCAAGCTTGTTAACATGTCATCATGATGTTAAATTTCTGCTAAGTGTGAATCTGTTAATTTTTATGCCATGTTCCCATGATGCCACCGTCGTTGTTGTGCATGGTTAGAGTTGTCAAGTGGGTGTTCTTTGATGTATATGTTATGCTCTGGCTATCCATGCTCGTGTTTGCCAAGATGCCTTGCTGTAGCTTGTTGTTTTCATGCTCTCAAGTTGCTATAAAATGTTTCTGTCAGCATGTTATCAACAAGTTCAGTTTTGTCATGTGAATAGCTAATGTTCTATGCATCCTATGACCATGTTCTTGCCATGAGTAGCTTCTCAAATATGTCTTCTTGCTGTTGGTTATATTCACATGCCATGATATGCTTTGGGTTGAGTTGCACAAGCTTGCAAACATGCCTACTTGTTGTAATTGTTGCCATGCCCAGTTTTTCACCAAGTCTGGATAAACTTTTGCACTTTTTCCATGCTGTTTGTGACATGTTCCAGTATGTTGTAGAAGTATCCATGTGGTTATTCTTGAAGAGCATGTTATGTATGTTATTGCCATGCCTTTTGCTTTCTTATTGGGGTGTTGTAGCATACATAAACTTGGTCGCATAGTGGGCAACTTGCTGTTTCTGGCAGATTGCATCGTGTAGTGTTTTGCTTGTCATTTGCAAACCGTGCATCCGTTTTCCATGATATTTATATTGATTTCGACCGAAATCTTCCCATCTATCCAGTGGCTTGCTTGGTTACCCAAGATGAATCCATTTCCATCATCTTCTCCTTAGGCTCAAGAGCATCCTCATGCATACGCACATCATACTTGCATCCCATGACATGTCTTGCATCATGTTGATTGTGCATTGCACCGTGTTTGATATTGTGACGTTGTTGTGCTCTTGTGTTGGGTAGTGCCGGGAGCCGATATCGAGTTCGAGGATCTTGGCGAGACTTAGTTTGAGGAGCCGTCTTACCATCCCACCGACGACTTACAAGGCAAGATGACCGTTCCCCGATATCACCTCTATCTTTGCCTATGCTAGTTGTCTCGCTCTTTAGCTATGCCTCGATGCCTATTCCTGTTTTGTCAGCCTCCTATTGTTCCCATGAAACACTCAAACCGTCGATTGGCTAAGTACGCTTTTGCTCAGCCCCTCTTATAGCGTTGTTAGTTACAGGTTAAGTTTTGAAGACTGCTCCAAGTTTGGACTTGTTTATTGCGATAACACAATATATATCTATGTTACTTAATGCACATACATATTGGCAATGGGTGGAAGGCTTGGCCTTTTGCTTGGTGTTTTGTTCCACTCATGCCACCTTAGGACCCGATAAACCGGTGTTATGTTCCTTGATTTTTGCGTTCCTAACACTATTGGGGTTTATGCCCCCCCTCGATAATTCGCACTGCATAAAGCTTTTCCAGCAAGGCCCCGATGACTTAATTTTACAACTCGGGCCAGTGCTCCTCATGAGTGTTGGTCCAAACTAGGCAGACTGCAGGGCCGCCTTGGGGAAACCCGAGGTATCTGGTATTACCTGTAGGTTGACCTATCCGGTCGTGGCCTGAGACGAGATACGCGTGGCTACTATCAGGGTGTCGGCACGCCGGGAGGTCTTGCTGGATTAATTTTACCTTTGTCAAAATATCTTGAGCACGGGATTCCAAGGATACTCGGGTCTTCCCACTTTGGAGTTGCGACTCCGTAGATTGTGAGCTTGTGATGGGCTAAGTTGGGACACCCCTGCAGGGTTTGATCTTTTGAAAGCCGTGCCCGCGGTTATGTGGCAGATGGGAATTTGTTAATATCCGGTTGTAGATAACTTGACACCATATCCTTAAGAATACACTACCTGTGTGAGTAACCATGATGGTCTCTTTCCGAAAGGCTTCGGGAAGTGAACATGGTGGGGTTATGTATGAACGTGAGTAGCTAGGATCACTTCTTGATCAACTTGGCGATCGTTGGCACCTATTCTCATCTCGCTCTGAACTCGTAAGCTAGTTGCTTAGTGCGTGATGCAAACACTTTATAACCTTTCCACACATAATACTTTGTTAGTTTCGATACCCGGGAGTGGGATTGCTGAGTCCTTGTGGCTCATAGTTTACAACACACACCAGATGCAGGTACAGCCGAGTACAATGCAGGAGATGGATCTGAACTTCACTGGGAGTTTGATGAAGAGCGTGGTCGTTACTATGTATCGTATCCCGACGATAAGTAGTGGTTCCTACTAGGGGCGATTAGGCCTTGTGTTGTGGTATCTTTTCTCATTTGGATTTCGTCCGTAGTCGGACCCTGTGTTATTTGGATGAATGTATGTTATTGTATTCATTGCGTGCGTGGCGAGTGTAAGCCAACTATCTTTTACATTTTCATCCCTGAACTTTTACATGAGTTGTGCAAAGATACCAGGCTTGCGATCATTCCAGAATGCGCTTATTTCTCTAAGTCGTGCCTCGACACGTAGAAGATATAGTCGCATCCTGGGCGTTACAACAATAAATCCCTAAAAAGTAGCATTTCAATGTGATTATCTTTTTTCTCAAGGATTTCGGCACACCTATCCCAGGTTACATTTTCTTGCTGATGGTTTGTTCTTTGCTAAAGTTGGTTGTTGAATATGAACTATTGAAGAAAGATAAAGAAGTCTCAAATTCTTTGCTCTTTTTTATATGAACGGCCCCCTCAAGAGCAATGGTCAAGCTGGTCATAACAACAGACACACACACAAAATACCGAGAAAAGTAAATTAGTAAAGGAACAACAAATGTATGTGAACAATGAAGAAGGGGTTAGTGCTTTTAAGCACCATATCTAGATCCTTGCTGCTCACAACAAACATTTTTTTTACTTTTATTGTCAATTCCAAAGTGCTTTTGAGATTTTGTACACCACATAATTTTGGACCATATTTTTATTAGGTATTGGCGCATAATAGTACCAGGAGGAAGCTATTAAAAAGAAACCTGAAATGCAAACAATAGTGTAAACCCTAAATGACTAATTTCAAGCTTAATATCTTATCCTTGGTATAGACAGAATTAATTTCCAACAACAGTCACATCACAGGTGGAGTCGCATTCTCCAACGCCGCAATGGGTGTCCGGCGACCCCTAGCGCCGCAACCGCGTCATGGTGAATGCGTCCATCCATCGCCGATCTCACTTCTACCGACTACGTGCAGAATTTGGGTTCTGACGAGGAAGAGTATGGCATGGGAGCCGTTGGCGCGTCAAGCCCCGTGTGTCCCATGTCCTACTCTTCCTCCCCGGTGATCGCACTTCCACTCCGAGGGGCGCCGCCGGCTGCTAGACATGGACACAAACAGAACAATAAGGACTGTCGCCAGCGAAAATTTAGAGTAGTTTAGTTGCATGTAATTGTATGTATTTAATGATTTGCAAATGAGGTATATGATCATGAATACACTATTTTTGTGCTGGCTAATCACTGTCCGCGGACGCGCGTCCGCAAACGCTATTGTATTCTAAGATTAGCTGTTGGAATAAATTAGACAAAACAATACAGATCATACAAGTGCTACAAATTAGCACCAAGATAAAATTACAATTGTGCCACTGTGACGAAGAACCACACATTCTGGACACCTATACACACGCGTGGCACATATAGCATAAAGAGGCGTTGTGACAGTTGGAATTTTGCTAGTAGGCCTTTGCTTAGAGGCGTTGCGTCTGTTGGAATTTTGCTAGTAGGCCTATGGCCCAAAGCCCAACTAAACTTATGAAATTCTCTTGGCCCAATCATGCACACATGTGAGTGAAGCGAGTGGCACTAAAGTTTAGTCCCACCACGGAAGTTGAGAGAGAGTTGCACCTCTTTATAAGGTTAGCTCTTCTACCACTTGTATGAGCATGAGAAGATGAGACCTACACGCGCGCTCCTCCTCCTCGCTTGCCTCGCCGCGCCGCGGGTTGCGGGAATGAGTCGAGCTGAGGACAAAGCTATGCAGTGGGGCTGTTACTTGGACGTGGGGTTTTCTCCACGACCTACCCAGTCCGCATTATATAGCCAGGCAGACGTCTACCCTAGCCGCCGCCACCACATATGGTTTCGCACCACCGTTCCAAATCATTGCGCCACCACGCAAGTCTTCTCCATCCCTCCTTCCGGCGTTGATACGTCTCCAACGTATCTATAATTTTTTATTGTTCCATGCTATTATTTATGATGTTTTGGATGTTTAATGGGCTTTGTTATACTCTTTTATATTATTTTTGGGACTAACATACTAACCCAAAGGCCTAGTCCAGATTGCTGTTTTTTGCCTATTTCAGGGTTTTACAGAAAAGGAATATCAAATGGAGTCCAAACGGAATGAAACCTTCGGGAGAGATATTTTTGGAGAAAATCACGCACAAGAGACTTGAGAACCACGGAGTAGGGCACACGTGGCGCCCATGAGGGTGGGGGTGCGCCCCCCCTACAGGGCGAGCCCCCTGCCTCGTGGGCCCCATGTTTGGCCCCCAGTACCCTCCTTCCTCCTATATATACCTACGTACCCCGAAACCATCAGAACAACAGAGAAACCCCTAGTTCCACCGCCGTAACCTTCTATTCCCATGAGATCCCAACTTGGGGCCTGTTCCGGAGCTCCGCCGGAGGGGGGGATCTACCATGAAGTGCTTCTACACCATCATCCTCGCCTCACCATGAGTTGTGAGTAGTTTACCACAGACCTTCGGGTCCATAGCTAGTATCTAGATGGCTTCTTCTCTCTCTTTGGATCTCAATACAAAGTTCTCCTCGGTCTTCGAGGAGATCTATTCGATGTAATCTCTTTTTGCGGTGTGTTTATCCAGATTCGATGAATTGTGGGTTTATGATCAAGATTATCTATGCGAAATATTTGGTTCTTTTCTGAACTCTTTATGTATGATTATAATATCCTTGGAAGTCTATTCGAATTATTGGTTTGGTTTGGCCTACTAGATCTATAGTTCTTGCAGTGGGAGAAGTGCTTGGCTTTGGGTTCAATCTTGCGGTGTCCTTTCCCAATGATAGTAGGGGCAGCAAGGCACGCATTGTATTGTTGCCATCGAGGATAAAAAGATGGGGTTTATATCACTAAGTTTGAGTTTATCCCTCTACATCATGTCGTCTTGCTTAAGGCGTTACTATGTTCTTATGAATTCAATACACTAGATGCATGCTGGATAGCGGTCGATGTGTGGAGTAATAGTAGTAGATGCAGAATCGTTTCGGTCTACTTGTCTCGGACGTGATGCCTATATATAATGATCATGCCTAGATAGTCTCATAATTATTCGTTTTTCTATCAATTGCTCGATAGTAATTTGTTTACCCGCCGTAGAATATCGCTATCATGAGAGAAGCCACTAGAGAAAACTATGGCCCGCGAGTCTATTCTCAACATATCAATCTACAATTTACTTTACTTTTCTGCTTTTACTTTCTATTCTTATATCCAAAAATACCAAAAATATCAAACTATCATCTCTATCAGATCTCACTTTCGTAAGTGACCGTAAAGGGATTGAAAACCCCTTATCGCATTGGCTGCGAAGTTCTTATTTGTTTGTGCAGGTGCAAGAGACTCGTGCGTGGTCTCCTACTGGATTGATACCTTTGTTCTGAAAAACTGAGGGAAATACTTACGCTACTGTGCTGCATCACCCTTTCCTCTTCGAGGGAATACAACGCAAGCTCGAGAAGTAGCAAGAAGAATTTCTGGCGCCGTTGCCGGGGAGGCTTACGCAAAAGTCATATACCAAGTACCTATCACAAACCCTTATCCTTCGCATTACATTTTTTGCCTCTCGTTTTCCTCTCCCCCACTTCACCCTTGCCGTTTTATTTGCCCTTCTTCTGCCGTGTGTTTATCGTTCGCTTGCCTCTTGTTTGCTTGTGTGTGTTGGATTGCTTACTTGTCACTATGGGTCAGAACAATACCAAATTGTGTGACTTCTCCAATACCAACAATAATGATTTTATCAGCACTCCGATTGCTCCTATTACCGAGGCTGAATCTTGTGAGATCAATGCTGCTCTGCTGAATCTTGTTATGAAAGATCAATTTTCCGGCCTTCCTAGTGAAGATGCCGCTACCCATCTAAACAACTTTGTTGATCTGTGTGATATGCAAAAGAAAAGGGATACGGATAACGATATTGTTAAATTGAAGTTATTTCCGTTTTCACTTAGAGATCGTGCTAAAACTTGGTTTTCCTCTTTGCCTAGAAATAGTATTGATTCGTGGAAGATGCTTTTATATCTAAGTATTTCCCTCCTGCTAAGATCATCTCTCTTAGAAACGATATTATGAATTTTAAGCAACTAGATCATGAGCATGTTGCACAAGCTTGGGAGAGAATGAAATTAATGATCCGTAATTGCCCTACACATGGTCTGAACTTATGGATGATTATCCAAAACTTTTATGGCTTGAATTTTGCTTCTAGAAATCTTTTAGATTCGGCCGCAGGAGGCACTTTCATGGAAACTACCTTACGAGAAGCTACCAAACTCCTAGATAATATTATGGTTAATTATTCTCAATGGCACACCGAAAGATCTACTAGTAAAAAAGTGCATGCTATTGAAGAGATTAGTGTTTTGAGTGGAAAGATGGATGAACTTATGAAATCATTTGCTGCCAAGAGTGCTTCTTCTGATCCTAATGATTTGCCTCTATCCACTTTGATTGAAAATAATAATGAATCTTTGGATGTGAATTTTTTCGTAGGAATAATTTTGGTAACAATGCTTATAGAGGGAACTTTAATCCTAGGCCTTTTCCTAGTAATTCCTCTAATAATGATGGTAATTCCTACAACAACTCTTATGGAAAGATGCCTTCTGAATTTGAAACTAGTGTTAAGGAGTTTATGATTTCGCAAAAGAATTTCAATGCTATGGTTGAAGAAAAATTGCTTAAGATTGATGAATTGGCTAGAAGTGTGGATAGAATTACTCTTGATGTTGATTCTTTGAAACTTAGATCTATCCCACCTAAGCATGATATCAATGAATCTCTCAAAGCCATGATAATTTCCATTGATGAATGCAAAGAAAGAACCGCTAGGATGCGTGCTAAAAGAGAGGATTATATAAAAGCGTGTTCTTCTAGTTATCATGAAAATAAAGATGAAGATCTGAAAGTTATTGATGTGTCTCCTATTAGATCCTTGTTTTCTAGTATAAATCTTGATGAAGATAGGATTGGAGATGATTCTACTTTTAAGGTGTCCCAATGATTCGGAGTTTTTAGATCTTGATGCTAGAATTGTTAAAAGTGGGAGTGAAGAGATTAAAACTTTGCATAGTGATGAACCACTACTTTGGATTTCAAGGGATTCAATTATGATAATTGATCTTTGATTGATTGTATTTCCTTTTTGCATTCCGTACTAAAATCTCCGCATGCTTATAGTCAAAATGAAGCTTTTACCAAACACATAGTTGATGCTTTGATGCAATCTTATGAAGAAAAACTTGAGCTAGAAGTTTCTATCCCTAGAAAGCTTTATGATGAGTGGGAACCTACTATTAAAATAAAAATTAAAGATCATGAATGCTATGCTTTGTGTGATTTGGGTGCAAGTGTCTCTACTATCCCAAAAACTTTGTGTGATTTGCTAGGATTCCATGAGCTCGATGATTGTTCTTTGAATTTGCATCTTGCGGATTCCACTATTAAGAAACCTATGGGAAGGATTAATGATGTTCTTATTGTTGCCAATAATAATTATGTGCCCGTAGATTTCATTGTTCTTGATATAGATTGCAATCCTTCATGTCCTATTATTCTTGGTAGA
The DNA here is from genome assembly GCA_902687465.1 of Secale cereale. NCBI lineage: Eukaryota > Viridiplantae > Streptophyta > Magnoliopsida > Poales > Poaceae > Secale > Secale cereale. The sequence goes on from LR738712.1 coordinate 501,314,701, forward strand.
CCTTTCCTTAGAACGATTGGTGCAATTATTGATATGAAGGAAGGAAATATTAGATTCCAATTTCTGTTAACGAAAGGCATTGAACACTTTCCTAGAAAGAAAATCAAATTACCATATGAATCTATTATGAGAGCCACTTATGGATTGCCTTCCAAAGATGGCAATACCTAGATCTATCCATGTATCGTGCCTAGCTAGGGGAGTAAAATGATAGCGCTTGTTGGGAGGCAACCCAATTTTATATTATTTTTTGTTTTTGCTTCTGTTTAGGAATAAATATTGCATCTGGCTTCTTCTTAGATGTGATTTTGTGTTTTTTTAGTGTTTGTGCCAAGTAGAACCTTTGGGAAGACTTGTGTGAAGTTTATATGATCTTTATATGAAAAACAGAATCGTTAGCGCTCGCTAGAATGGTCATAAGATTTTACTAGAGCATGCTATTTAGTTGATTCTTTTTGCAGATGATTAATATACAAGTTCCTCATGTTTAACAATTTAGTTTGAATTTTTTGGAGTCACAGAAGTATGCGAAACCTGCAGATTACTACAGACTATTCTGTTTTTGATAGATTCTGTTTTTCGTGTGTTGTTTGCTTATTTCGATGCATCTATGAGTAGTATTTTGAAGTATGAATCATAGAGAAGTTGGAATACAGTAGGTTTAACACCAATATAAAACAAATAATGAATTCATTGCAATACCTTTGAGTAGTGGTTTGTTTTCTTATACTAACGGAGCTCACGAGATTTTTGTCTAAGTTTTGTGTTGTGAAGTTTTCAAGTTTTGAGTATTGCTTTGATGGACTATGGAACAAAGAGTGGCAAGAGCCTAAGATTGGGGATGCCCATGGCACCCCAAGGTAAAATTCAAGGACAACCAAAAGCCTAAGCTTGGGGATGCCCCGAGAAGGCATCCCCTCTTTCATCTTCTTCCATCGGTAACTATACTCGGAGCTATATTTTTATTCACCACATGATATGTGTTTTACTTGGAGCGTCTTGTATGATTTGAGTCTTTGCATGTTAGTTTGCCACAATTATCCTTGCTGGAAAAACCTATTTGAGAGAGTTAAATATGTCCTAGGAATTGAAAGAACACTCTATGTGCTTCACTTATATCTTTTGAGTTGAATAGTTTTTGCTCTAGTGCTTCACATATATCTTTTAGAGCATGGTGGTGATAATATTTTGTAGAAATTGTTGAACTCTCATGCTTCACTTATATCCTTTTGAGAGTCTATTAAAATAGCATGGTAATGTGCTTAGGCTATAAAATTAGTCTTCAAATGATAGACATCCAATATCAATGTAGTAAAAACTTTCACACTAAGTGCACTGAATATGATGAGAAGTTGGATGATTGATAATAGTTTTGAGATATGAGGATAGTGATATTAGAGTCATGCTAGTGGAGTTATTATGAAATTTAGAAATGCTTGTGTTAAGGTTAGTGATTCCCGTAGCATGCACGTATGGTGAACCGCTATGTGACGAAGTTAGAGCATGAGGTATTTGTAGAGTGTCAACCTTTGTGTAGAGGTCGGGGGCGCGCGATGGTTAACTCCTACCAACCTCCCCCCTAGGAGCATGCATTGATTGCTTTGTTTTGATGACTCGTAGATTTTTGCAATAAGTATATGAGTTCTTTATGACTAATGTTGAGTCCATGGATTATACGCACTCTCACCCTTCCACCATTGCTAGCCTCTCTTGTATCGCGCAAATTTTGCCAGTACCATACACCCACTATATATCCTTCCTCAAAACAGCCACCATATATATTCCTCAAAACATCCACCATACCTACCTACCATGGCATTTCCATATGCATTTCGAGATATATTGCCATGCAACTTTCCACCGTTCCGTTCATATGACACGCTTCATATTGTCATATTACCATGCGTGATCATGTAGTTGACATCGTATTTGTGGCAAAGCCACCATGCATAATTTTTCATACATGTCACTCTTGATTCATTGCACATCCCGGTACACCGCCGGAGGCATTCATATAGAGTCATACTTTGTTCTAGTATCGAGTTGTAATATCGAGTTGTAATGAAAGTGTGATGATCTCATTATTAGAGCATTGTCCCATGTGAGGAAAGGCTAAATCAATAAAGCCCCTCCAAAAAAAGAAAAAAAAGAAAGGCCAAAGAAGAAAAAAAGAAAGGCCCAAAAAAAGGAAAAGAAAAAGGGACAATTGCTACTATCTTTTTCCACACTTGTGCTTCAAAGTAGCACCATGTTCTTCATGATAGAGAGTCTCATGTTTAGTCACTTTCATATACTAGTGGGAATTTTCATTATAGAACTTGGCTTGTATATTCCAACGATGGGCTTCCTCAAATGCCCTAGGTCTTCATGAGCAAGCAAGTTGGATGCACACCCACTAGTTTCTTTTGTTGAGCTTTCATACATTTTTAGCTCTAGTGCATCCGTTGCATGGAAATCCCTACTCACTCACATTGGTATCTATTGATGGGCATCTCCATAGCCCGTCGATACGCCTAGTTGATGTGAGACTATCTCCCTCCTGTTTGTCTTCTCCACAACCACCTCTCTATTCCACCCATAGTGCTATGTCCATGGCTCACGCTCATGTATTGCGCGAAAGTTGAAAGGTTTGAAAGAATAGAGTATGAAAACAAGTGCTTGGCTGAAATCGGGGTTGTGCATGATATGAATATTTTGTGTGATGAAGAGGGAGCATAGCCAGACTATATGATTTTGTATGGATAACTTTCTTTAGCCATAGTATTTTGAGAAGACATGATTGCTTTGTTAGTATGCTTGAAGTATTACTATTTCTTATGTCAATATAGACTTTGAACTCTAACTGATTTGGTCAACGCCATGTTAGACACATAGGGTCTCTCCAAGGCATGATGGGGGGGGGGGAGGCGCTAATGACTGCATGTCATGTCCTAAACCGAGTTCCCACAAAGCATACAACCATGACTCCTTTTGAGGATTGGGAAAGGAAAAGATTGAAACTCTCCTACCTACGTACTTGGGGTTGTTTGGCAAAATTCAATATACCAATTTCCAAGAAGCGCAAGCTTGGACCAAAAACCGTGGATTGTGTTCTTCTGGGCTATGCTTTTCATAGCATTGGCTATAGATTTTTGATAATAAAATCTGAGGTATCCGACATGCATGTTGGTACAATTATGGAGTCGAATGATGCGACTTTCTTTGAGGACATATTTCCTATGAAGGGTGTGTCAAGTTCATCAAATCAGGAGATACCTACTCCATCTAGTGAGGAATTTGCTGTAATTCCTGAACCCACCATTGCGGTGGAACACGTTGAGAATCCTATTGAGGATGACAATGAAACTCCTGTAAGGAGTAAGAGATAGAGGACTGCAAAGTCCTTTGGTGATGATTTCATTGTGTACCTCGTGGATGACACACCCAGGACTATTTCATAAGCCTATGCATCTTCTGATGCTGACTACTGGAAGGAAGCAGTCCGCAGTGAGATGGATTCCATCTTATCTAATGAAACCTGGGAAATCGCTGATCGTCCTTATGGGTGCAAACCTGTAGGATGTAAGCGGGTGTTAAAGAAAAAGCTTAGACCTGATGGTACGATTGAAAAGTACAAGGCACGGCTTGTGGCTAAGGGTATACCCAAAAAGAAGGTGAAGACTATTTTGATACTTACTCACATGTGGCTAGACTGACCACCATTCAGGTGCTACTATCACTGGCTGCCTCACACGGTCTTCTCGTTCATCAAATGGACGTTAAGACGGCTTTCCTCAACGGAGAGTTGAAGGAGGAAATTTACATGGATCAGCCCGATGGTTTTGTAGTGCAAGTTATTAAAGTCTTTATATGGACTTAAACAAGCTCCTAAGGAGTGGCATGAGAAGTTCGAAAGAACATTAACTGCTACAGGCTTTATAGTAAATGATGGTGACAAGTGTGTGTACTATCACCATGGTGGGGGCGAAGGAGTTATTCTTTGTCTGTATGTCGATGACATACTGATCTTTGGAACCAAACTTGATTTAATCAAGGAGGTTAAGGATTTCTTATCTCGTTGTTTTGAGATGAAGGATCTAGGAGTGGCTGATGTTATCTTAAACATCAAGCTATTGAGAGATGAGAGTGGTGGGATTACACTGCTTCAGTCTCACTATGTGGAAAAGGTCTTGAGTCGTTTTGGGTATAGCGACTGCCAACCTTCTCCAACTTCATATGATGCTAGTGTGTTGCTTCAAAAGAATCAACGGATTGCTAGAGACCAACTGAGATACTCTCAGATTATTGGCTCGCTTATGTATTTGGCGAGTGCCACGAGGCCTAATATCTCGTTCGCTATGAGCAAATTGAGCCGGTTTGTGTCAAAACCGGGAGATGATCATTGGCGTGTGCTTGAGAGAGCTTGAAAGGCACTGCGAGCTATGGGATTCACTACATCGGGTATCCAAGGGTACTGGAGGGTTATAGTGACTCAAACTAGATATCTGATGCTGATGAGATTAAGGCCACAAGTGGTTATGTTTTTACACTTGGTGGTGGCGCTGTTTCCTGGAAGTCTTGCAAGCAGACCATCTTAACAAGGTCAACTATGGAAGCAGAACTCACAGCATTAGACACTGCCACTGTTGAAGCAGAGTTGCTTTGTGAACTCTTGATGGACTTACCTATGGTTGAAAAACCAATACCCCCTATCCTGATGAACTGTGATAATCAAACTGTGATCGTTAAGATAAACAGTTCTAAGGATAATATGAAGTCATCAAGGCATGTGAAGAGGAGATTGAAATCTATCAGAAAATTGAAGAACTACGAAGTTATTACATTGGATTATATCCAAACGTCGAAAAACTTGGCAGATCCCTTCACAAAGGGTTTATCATGTAATGTGATAGATAATGCATCGATGGAGATGGGTTTGAGACCCACCGCATGAGTTGTCCACAGTGGTAACCCACTCTATGTGATCGGAGATCCCGTGAAGTAGAAGTGGGAGACAAACTGTTGGTCAGCTGGGAGGAGAGTATCCTTGTATTAGTTATCCCACTCCGTGAAGATGCAATACTCTCCTAATCTGCATGGCAGGTTGATACTTATCGTAATGTGTTCCAAGTGTCTTATTCGGGTAAGCAGAGATGTTGCCCTGCAGAGCAACTCCTGAGGAACACACCTATATGAATTTGACTATTAACGTCGCAGTCCGTGAGAATTGGGTGTTCTCTAATAAATTCATTAAAGGCCCTGGAGTATGACGTATACGCTCCACCCGCAGGGAAGCCTTGCGGCAGCCCAGTATCGGTCAAGAATTTGTGTGAAACTAGTCTCGCAGAAAACTTGCAGTTCAAGGCATAGTCCACTATTCAAGTTGTGATATAGTGTAGCATAAATCTCCGAGTGGAAGTTCAACTTTACAGTCTCCACTGAGAACCGGTATATAAACAATGTTTTGGAAATAAATGATGAGATGTGCCAATGAGACTTTGTGGAGGATTGTTGGAATTTTGCTAGCAGGCCTTTGGCCCAAAGCCCAACTAAAATTCTGAAATTATCTTGGCCCATTCATGCACACATGTGAGTGGAGTGAGTGACACGAAAGTTTAGTCCCACCACGAAAGTTGAGAGAGAGTTGCACCTCTTTATAAGGTTAGCTCTTCTACCACTTGTATGAGCATGAGAAGATGAGACCTACATGCGCGCTCCTCTTCCTCGCTCGCCTCGCCACGCCATGCCACGACGCGCCGTGGGTTGTGGGAATGAGCCGAGCTGAGGACAGAGCTATGCACGTTGTCTATATTTTTGCTGCTCGGGAATAATTAATAAATCGTAATTAACGGACGCGTTAATTGCTCAGTCATTTTTGATCCTTTTGGATCGTGGGGCTATTACTTGGACGTGGGGTTTTCTTCACGACCTACCCGGTCCGCATTATACAGCCAGGCAGACGTCTACCCTAGCCGCTGCCACAACATATGGTTTTGCACCACCGTTCCAGATCATTGCGCCGCCACGCAAGTCTTCTCCATCCCTCCTTCCGGCGTGTACCGCGAGAAGGGACAGCAGGCCTCCGGAACTCCGCCTCTTGTGATCCTATACGGGAGAGGGACGATCAGGTCTTTGGGAAGTGCACTCACGCGACTACTGGCAGCGACAACTTCACCAACGACGACATCTTCCCCGACCTCGACAACCTCATCCTCAACGACATGGGCGACAACACCGGCGGTGCTGCTCCCGCTACATCGTATGTGTTTCTATCCTTCCCGTTCGAGATTTTGATAGAATTCATGTTTCTAGTATGTGCCCTAGGATATGTTCATCTAATATGCTAGTTTGCATGATTAGTTTAATCTTTGCTTTTGCTGTCATGATTTACCTTCTGTTTATTCGGATTAAATCTCGTAATAATTTGCTCATATTTCCAACAACAACTACATCTACATCTCGGTGGCCCGACAACTTGGAGGCGCAACGGCTCGTCTGCTCCATCTGCATCTCGACGGACCAGCAGCTCCCGCAACAACTCGGAGCTGCGGAAGGGGGTATGGCGCCGCCGTTGCTCGTATCAGCGAGGCAAATCCTCGCAGTTGCTGCTGTTGCTCCCCGCCGAAGGTGGCATCTATTCTGGCTATGCCGGCACTCCCTGAAGCCGATGACTTTCGACTGCAAGCGAGGCTCCAGCAAGACCACGGTGGCCGCCGTTTCCGCTTAGGTAAAAACTAACCTCCTTCATTGTTTGATGAATCCGTAGAATGTTTTTTGATTCAATTCCATTGTAGCACGAGGGGCACCATAATCTACTCTTTCGCCGAGATTAGTGGAACGACAAAGTACATCTTCAAATTCTAAAAAATAGAACAAAAAACAAAACAAGATGCAGGGAGTGAGCACTCGTAGAAGTAAACTCCAAAAGGAGAAACTTGTAACTTCACTAAATAACTATACCAGGAGCAACATTACTGATTACATCCTCATGGTCTTGTCATTTACGATAGTCCCAGTTGGAAAATAGCCTATCAGGTCGTCGACGTTGCTGACATGGTACACCGGCCCACATTATCGATGAACCGTTGTCGGAGTTGAACTTGTTGATAGATAGTGATGGTGGAATGCATCCCTAAGGCCTGAACGAACTGAGCATTTTCCTGTTTGTTTATCTAGCCTCCCATTCTTAACTTAGACATACAAATAAAAAAATAGGTACTAGATAAAGAGGGTGGAGACTAAACAAAGATAAACCGAGATACCTAATGAATAGTGATAATGAAAATAGAAAGCGAAAAGTGAATAAAGAGAAACCAAATTCTCGAGAAAATAGAGAGTAAGAAGGAACGCCGAGGACCTAGCACTACTTTGCTAATAGCCAAGTCTCGAGGGAGTGTTGATACTTAGCTGAGTGGTTCAACACTGGAGTACTAATTAGCATTAATTAGCGGTTGGGGCTGCTCCAATCATCAAGTTGGGTATATTGTATAATATACTTAGTCGAGTGATCGCCTTTAGATGTTTCAGATGCTGAAGAGTATTTTCCAATTAAATCATAGATGATTTTGAGTTCATCCCTTCCTGGATCTCCTCCAGTCACAGGGTCAAGCATATATATATATATATATATATATATATATATATATATATATATATATATATATATATATATATATATATATATGAATACTAACACATGCACCTCCTTGGAATTGTTGATATGTATATATCATTGCTAGCAGCCGTCATTGGCCTAGTTGGAGAATAGACAAGCATTTAACATAAGGGCATCACATCATTAGTTACAAAATCTGAATACAAAAACTAAGCTAGATCTGAAGTTTTTTCATACATCATCCAAGTTTACTGTACTTTATGTGCAACAACAGCCTGAAGCCAAAAGAACACAAAACTGTACAAACTAAAGTAAAAACATGTCCATATCCTAATAACTTTGAAAGTCCGAGTCTTAATAGAACAGTTCAAATAGTTAATAGTGAGAAGAGGATAATTAAGGTACTTGTAGAAGGTACTTAACTCGGCATACATAATATCTAGTATGAAAGAACTTAGAAAAAATGCCAAAGATTCTTCGGTCTATAAATGGCACTCACCCGAATACAAAGCCATGGTTGTCATTGCATAGCTCTAGACCAAATAAAAAGGGCATAACCAAAAGATTTATGCATTAGTGCATGAATGAAGAGGAAACAAATTAAGTCTATAATGTCCCATGCTATATGCACACCAAATCAGGGCAACAGAAGATCACCCATATGAAAAAGAAACTATGTGAGTATAATTTTTTAGGAAAACGATAGAATGGTGAGATTCATTGTGTAATAAGGATTATAAGCTTGGTTATGTACATTTGAAGAAATGGAAGATTAAGAAAGGGGAACATGCAACAAAAAAAGCTTTTGAAAAGTAGTAATAATTTTACCTCTATAACAAGGAAGTACAAAAATGCATTAGTTGGCATTTCCTCCGGGTGATGAATTGCTTGGAAAAAAGAGAGCAGTAGATATAATGATGATGTTACTTTCTTGCACAAGCACCAAAACTTCACCAAAAAAGTAAAATATATTGGGAGCATTGAACCTTTATTTTCCCTATAATCCTTGCCCTCGCTTCTAGACTATATGATGGTGGTGCAAGGATTATAGGGAAAATAAAGGTTCAGATTAGTCCATCTAGAAAGCACACCAAAGGTAATAGTTGGATTGATTGTATCATCCCTGAAACATTCTTATCATAAATTCAGTTGACACTTAATAGTATATAGAAGTGCAGGACTTGCTTATCACGCTGACTTAGGACTCACATGCCTTATCTAACACCTTTCCAAAGCAAACCATCTATCTATGAAAAATAGGCAAGTGGTAGGCAAAAATGCTACCAAAGAGTATATGTCAATCTAAACTCAAGAACTGCTCACAAGAAACTGGGTATGATAACATGTCGCTGCTCACTCTAATAATAAATAAGTTGTTGGAAAGGAGGGGGTTATATTTTATTTATACATTTTAGTTTAGTGATTTAGTACAAATAAGGACATGTCCAAACCTGACAGGCACGACAATCTCAAATCCACGGGGTCAGCTTAGTTAGATCAGGATGAGCACAAATGAAACGCACCATATACATTTTTTCATGCATCAACATATATCGTGAAAATACAGAGAACCGTTTCTACGCATCCACGTATACTCACTAAAGAAATAGAGAATAGGTATTGCTCCTCAACTATTTGTATGCATCCACATACACTCATTAGAAAAACAGAGTAATATGTGCATGTTATATAAGTTAGTCGGCTACCAATCATACTCCTTTAGAGCACAATGTTGCAATATCTTATGTACGTACAAGATAGAATTATGTTCCAGAGACCAACATGCATGCGTGCATAGCACAAATGAATAATTAAAGGTACATCGTTGATCATTCTAATAAGTAGCAATTTACAAATAATTTTTTTATTTGGGGCAGGAATTTTCTCGAATTACTATATGTTAGATTTTAATATAGAAGACATAATATCGATTCATTTTCTACATGAACTTTCTTGCAAAAACACGTGACTTTGTTGTCATATAGGATTTAGTGGGGGGGGGGTCCATATTTACAAAGAAAATACAAACCTAGAATAGCCACTATATTATTCAAAAGTATGCAATGCAAAAGAAAATTAGTTACCTGGCTTTTGCACTAAGTGGAGATCTCTAATAGACTCGCACCATTTGTACAGGGAAAGAGGCTGTTAAGGTGTAGTATACTACAGAAGATTGCACTACATAGTTCCAATGTTAGGTCAATGAATTTTAGAAATCCATAATCATAGAAACACAACAAATCAGCCTTTGACCCGAGTCTTTAACATGTAGGCCTTTTTCCCCTTCCCAAACAAATATCACAACAAAACTGTAGTAATAAGTGTCCCTTAAAGATCACAATTGTTTTTATCAATTATTATGGTGAGGTTAAACTACAAAATTTATTAGATTTGGACATATTCTACCTAGGCTTATAGGTGCATTGGCACATAGGTACATGCAATTAAAACTTCTGCCCATCATGAGGAAAGGGGGATATGACCATGGATGTTGTAGAACATACAAACTGCAAGAGCTAAGACCTCCCAGCCTGAACAAAGGGAGGACTTGACCACTTCAGAACATACAAACTGCAATAGTTAAGACCTCTGGCTAGCCTAAAGAAAGGAGCACTACAAAAATATACACTTCCGTGATGATACGTGTTTGTCATAGTAGGTCACGTTTTCTGTCATGCGTGTACATCCATGACAAATTTATGACAGAATGAAGATAGTCATACCTGTGTTGTCGTAGAAGTGTTCCATGACATTATGAAAATTATCATCACGGAAGTGTCCACTTCCATGACGATAAATCACGCGTCACGGAAGTGCTTTCGTCAAGGGCGACCGACACGTGGCATCCACCGTAACGGAACGCCATTAAGCTATCGGGTCCGGTTTTGGATCCCATAACCTGTTAACAGCCCTGACCAATGGGGATTTTCCACATGTAAAATTCTGATTGGCTGACGGAAACACGTGTCAGCTCCGCGTTGGCACAGGTGTCACTCATCCAATGGGCGAGATGCGCCTATGATATGTTGACACGTGGACCGGCCCAAAAGTGGCCCATAAAGTTTAAATGGGCCGGCCCAACTAAAGGCCCACAAGATTTTACGCTCCATAATGGGCCAGCCCAGCAAAAGGCCCACGAGATTTTGCGGTCCATAATGGGCCAGCCCAGCAAAAGGCCCACGAGATTTTGCGGTCCATAATGGGTCGGCCCAGCAAAAGGCCCACGAGATTTTGCGTATGATAATGGGCCGGCCCAGATAAAGGTCCAAGAGATTTTGCGGGCCTTAATGGGGCGGCCCAACTAAAGGCACGCGAGATTTTGCGGACCATAATGGGCCGGCCCAGCTAAAGGCCCAACATTCTCAGTTAAGGCCCGTACGGCTAGTGTCAAATTGGCCCGTCAGCGGCCTGTCCTAAACTTGTCATCATCGTGGCCCATGGTCACTTCTGGACCGTTAACAATCTGCTAAGTATATGGGCCGAATTACGGCTCGGTGTATTTTCGGCCTGTTAAAGGTCCTGCTTCATTTGGGCCCATTTACAGGCCATTGAAACTTTCGGCCCATAAACGACCGTGAAGGATTTGGGTCATATTCGGCCATGTCTGACATTCGGCCTGTTAGAGGCCCACTACAGATTTGGGCCACTTTCGGCCTGTTGTGATTTTCGACCTGTTAACGTCGGACGAAATCCATGGGCCATATGTGGCCCAACGTCACTCCGGTCCCATTAACGGCCCATATAAAAATGACGATAATCTAGCCCGACCGAACTTCTGGCCTGTTAAAGGCCCATGTATTAGGTCAGCGCATTTACTATCCGTCCGAATTTTAGCATGTGAAAGATCCGTATCGTAAATGGGCCCAATCTCACTTTTGGTCTTTTAAAGGCCCATGTTTTTATGGGCTCGAGATATTTACACCTGTAAACGGCCGATTGTTAATGAGGGCCCAAATTATGTTTAGGCCTGTTAAAGGCTCACTACGGGCACATGCCTACTAGAAAAATATGAAATCTTATGCTAATTTCGGCCCAGATATTTTTAGTGGGCTACATGCAAATTTCGGCCCATAATCGTTTTTAGCCCAAATGGAATGGGCCCGTCGAATGTTGGCATGTTGAGCTCCTACGAAGCTTTCGGCCGAATACATTACTAAGATAAACCTACACTATAAAAAAATAGCGTCGTAATTATTGCAGCTTTTGGCCGCATCATAAATGTTGTATCACAACAAAAGGCCTGTTGGCATAAAGTTTACGGTCCTTGTAGATAAAAGCACCATCAAATGTATAGAAGCACATTTTTCCATTTCGAGATTCTATTGCAGCCTTTGGCAGCATCATAAATGATGTACATTTTTAAAACACATGAAACTGGCAATTAGTTTCAAATTTCTTTTTTTCATTTCGAGATTTTAAATTGCATTGATTTTTATGCATGGACAAATTATTGGACTTTATATTGATATACATTTATTTTTAAAATCAGTTTGAATGTGACTCAAAATTTCGGGATTAAAAACAGTTCGGACCGCACCGAAATATGCAAAGTTTCGTATAATTTTATAACCGTGGCCACAATATGGGCTGTAATGCTAACAAAAAAATATGGGCTCCAAAAAAACATTAAGAATTATCAAATGGGTTGTAAATTATTATTAATAATGGCAGATGGGCTGTATGATGTTTTCCACAGATTTTAGGCTTTCCTAAAAAAAGGTTGACGCACAAGCAGTGACTGTTGGATGCCCATCCAACGGCCTTCGTGCTTCTTCAATCTCTGCTCTTACTGCTCCAGCCGCTCAAACAAGCGCCGGCGGGACTGCCTGCTCTCTCCTCCCCGCAGCCGGCTGTGCTACCGCGCAGGCCTCACCGCCCCACCGTACTCCCATCTCTGGCCTAGCCATCCCTCTACTCACCCACACCTGCTGTTATTCTCCGGTGACGGGAGACGAACCAGTAAACCCTCGTACAGTCGCACTCCCCTCCGCGTGGGAAACAACTGCCGAGTCTTCTGTGCCTCCGTGTCGTTCCCTTCCTAGGCCTCGCCGTCGTCCACCGCCCTGGTGCTCTCGGTGCGGCCTGGTCAATGTGGTCAACGACCGACATGCGTCTGAAGTGGACTGTACGTGGAGAGGCTAACAGCTGGGTCCACGGTCGCACGCAAGGAAATGCCTCCTTATTACGCGCAAAATAATGATTCCTACACCTGACATCTGGGACCCACCGAAAGGGCCTTTGTATTTCGCGAAAAAAACTTTACCGCCACTGGCAGCTCGAACCCATCAGCTATATCTTCGCACGCAAGGAAGTGCCTCCTTATTACGCACAAAAAAATGAATACTCCCCCTGTTAGTTGGGACCCAGTATAGTGGCAGGCTGACTTGTGGGCCTACTAAGTTGACGGGGACGGAGGGCTTTGTCAACTTAGTCAATATGCACGATTCTCGCTCCAGTGACCGTAACATGTCCATCCAACGGCGGTCGTGCTTCTTCAACCTCTGGTCTTCTTGCTCCAGCCGCCCAAACCAGCTAGCAAACCAGCGCCGGTCGTGCCTCGTGCTCCTGCCTCCCGTGGCCGGCTATGCTGCCGCGGAGGCGTCACCACCCCCTACTACTCCCACCGCTGGCCAGGCCATCCCTCCACTCACTCACACCCCCTGTTATTCTACGGCGACGGCAGCCTCACACTTGCAGCCGAACCAGTGAACCCTCGTACTCCTCTCCGCGTGGGCTTCCACTGCCGCGTCTTCCCCGGCTCCGTGTCGTCCCCTTCCTAGGCCTCGCCGTCGTCCATAGCCCTGGTGCTCTCGGCGTGGCATGGTCAACATGGTCAAGGAACGGCTTTGCATCGGACGTGGACTGTACGCGGAGAGGCTGATAGCTAGGTCCACGGCCGCAGCAAGGAAGTGCCTCCTTATTACGCGCAAAATAATTATTCCTCCACCTGACATCGAGGACCCACCGGACGGGCCACCGTATTTCGCGAAAAAAATGTTTCCCCATGACTGCTGGGACCCACCAGCTACATCTTCGCACGCAAGGAAGTGCGCCCGGGCAAAAAAAACAATTCGTCCCCTGACTGCTGGGACCCACCAGCTACATCTTCACACGCAAGGAAGTGCCTGAAAGTCGGGACCCACCTGGTCGATGCGTGCGTAGCGTTGTCATTCTGGTCGCGAACGTCTACGTACATATTGGTCGATATAGAGGCGCGCACGTGTCGTAGTAGAGGCGCGCGTGTAGCATGTACACGTACGTACAGCGGCAAGTGTGCAAGAAAGAAAATATGACCACGTACGTACATACAGGCAGGGTCTCGAACGCCTACTCGCGCATACGTACGACCAGGGCTCGTGTACATGGCTGGGTCCAACGGAGAAACAACTCGTCATCGTGTTCATGGGGAGCCAACCGGTTGGGTCGGAACAGAATGTGTCGTCGTGTTCATCGGGAGGGCTTGGACGGAACAACCAATGGAAAGAAGGCCTGGCGTACCGTAGAACGGAGGAAACGTCCTTGTGTTCGACCGACCATGTTCAAAACGGGATCCTGTTCATCGGTAGGGGTCTGGCGTACCGCAAAACGGAGGAAACGGACCTCCTACGGTCAAAATGGGGGTCCTGTTGATCGGGAGGGGTGTGGCGTACCGCAAAACAGAGGAAACAGACTTGTGTTGGAGCGCTACGGTCAAAACAGGGGTCCTGTTCATCGGGAGGGGTGTGGCGTACCGCAAAACGGAGGAAACAGACTTGTGTTGGAGCACTACGGTCGAAACGAGGGTCATGTTCATCGGGAGGGGTGTGGCGTACCGCAAAATGGGACTCCATGGGATACTGTTCATCACCACCGTCGACCCCCTCTAGTCTCCACGGGCTACTGTTCATCCACCGTCGACCCCCTCCAGCCTCCACCTACGACTGTTCAGCCTCCACCACGCGCTACTCCACCGGCTACTGTTCAAACAGCCCTCTCCACGGGCTCCTGTTCAACCACCCCTCCACGGGCTACTGTTCATCCAGCCCTCGACCGTCTACTGTTCATGTAGCCCTCCACGGGGTGGTGCTATTCATGCAACCCTCCACGGGGTCCTGTTCATGCAGCCCCAACCGGCTCGATCGAACGGTGTCCTGTTCATGCAGAGGCAACACCACGGGGTCCTGTTCAGCCACCCCCACCGGGACTGTTCATCCAAACCCCCCAGCAACGCTCACTGTTCATGTAGAGGCAGCATCGATCGGCTTCAGTTAGCAGCAGTAGCGAAGGAATCGCTCGATCGGGTTCAGTTAACAACAATCGATCGATTGCTCAGGTTCAGTAATGTGCAGCCTGCTGTGCAATCGCTCGGGTTCAGTTAGAGCCCAACGCCTGGCTCGGGTTCAGTTAGAGCCCAATGCCCCGCACCCACGCGCGTGTGCGTATGAGAGAAACGCGCATTGCTCGGCCCTGACCACCCACCGTAACCGGGAACACCCCGATATTTTCCTCGCCCACGCTTCTACCACGTTTTTTTCCGTCATGGACGGCCCAAAGAATGTCATGCAGCTGCGTCTCCGGCCCGCCCAGGACGAAAAGCCCATTTTCTGTCATGATTTTTTATCATAGAAATAGGACCCCACCACATCTATGATGATACCGTGTTTTGTCACAATTATTGTCATAGAAGTGTCATAAGTATGACAGGACAAAGTTCCGTTCGGCCCAAAATGTCACGGATGTGTCTTTTTTTTGTAGTGGAGGACTTGACCATGGAGGCTGTAGAACATACAAAATGCAGCAAATAGTTCACTAGAAAGAACAGTACGCCGTAGAATAAACAATGCAATGCATGTAGCTAAATCAATCAATATTGGCATTCGCAAAAAAATATCAATCAAAATTGGCACGTTCATAGAAACATTTTTCTCTACTACCCTGCAATCATTTTCAACGCACCTTTTGTCAGTATGAGGCTATGAGCAGACAACATCAGCTAAAAGAAATCGTACAAATGTAGGAACGATAGTAAATCCAAAGAGTGAACGAATCAGCACTACAACCTATTCCTTGGTTGATTATTCACTATGGAATTAATCAGTTACCCTACATAGATCCATAGTATTTGAGTTGTACGACAACACTCTATAATGTAAACATCAGACCCGTGATTATTTTTGTAGAAACTATCGAAGATTTCTTATGATGCATATTATAAGCCTGAACTATACACTGGTACAGCGAGGTGCTACACAAACGATTTTAACCCTTTTCACGATGGCATTTGGAATCATCGTCAAGTGAGTGTGGGTGATAGTGGGTCCTTCCCTCACGACCCAGAAATCGTGCCCTCCTGGCACACACGCTCGACAAAATGAGGTCGTGTGCGACCGACGAGCGATCAAATATGGTTATACATACGACCGACGAGCGATCAAATATGGTTATACATACAACAGTGCTAAAAAAATACAATTATACATGCGAAATCGTTTCCGGTCGTAAGTACATTTCACACAGCCAGTCCCTGCTAAACGTTTCTGTTTGTATATACATCCCACATAGTGGCTCCAAGGGTAACGTTTCCGTTCGCAGGTACATCACACACAATTTTTCCCGTTAAATCGTTTGTGATAGCGTTGCCATTGCACATGATATTAACAATTTTATAGTTTGCATTATTGAATGCATCACACACGGTGCATAGAAGAAACTATGTGGCAAAGTTTGTCCATCACACATACTTTTTATGTGGTAAATGTTTGCGCAAGGTGGCCTAACGCAAACAATTTTCAAGTGAATGTTGTGTGTGATTGTTCATTAATCCAACACGGTTTATTCATGTTGAAGGTCTTTGTAACTTTAGGCCAGTGCATGTGGATGATTGAACGTCCATCCTTCGTCCTCTTTAGGAACACTTCAATATTGAACCATGTGTGTTGTATGAAAACCTTCCTCGCCTCCTGACCATAAAGGTGGTTTGAGAGGTAATCATCAGTGGACTGCTTTGGAAAGGCCTGGAAACAGGGATGTGCATAAATATATTATCTATATCGGAAATGGGGGAAAATAATAAAAAAAAGTCAAGGTATAATAGTTAGTACCATCTTGTAGTGAACTGATGTCTTCTTGATTGTGCAGACAAAGATCCTGTTGTTTATTGTCGCTAATTTCTTTATCCTAACGATCTTTCTGAGTTTCTTGACTTGATTGATATTCATGGACAATTCATTTCCCCATATGCAAAAAGGGTCAAACAGCGGGTCAAAACCTTTGACAGCAGGACCTACATGTGCAAGACCAAATTGTTAAAAACCTAAATATTAGAATGGTTCCTACAATTGCACAACAATGTGCTATTAGACAACGGACCATGCACATGCTAGCAAATGACAAGGTGCTCCTCCAACATCTGGGGGTCATCACGAATTGCAGCCATCGTGACCTCATCCGCACGTGCGGCCACGATTTTCTTCTCTGCTGCCAAATGCTCCTTGAGCTCCTGGCTATACTGCGTGCACCATGGCTTAGCGTGGTGCTTATTTGGTGGAGGGGTCGTGTGACACCCCCGATTTGACCGTACACTAATCATGCACGCAAATGCGTACTACCAAGATCAGGGACTCACGGGAAGATATCACAACACAACTCTAGAAACAAATTAAAATAATACAAGCTTCATATTACAAGCCAGGGGCCTTGAGGGCTCGAATACAGAAGCTCGAAAGCAACAGAGTAAGTGGAAGCAACAATATTTGAGTACATACATGAGTTAAACAAGTTTTGCCTTAAGAAGGCTAGCACAAACATCATTGATTGAAGAGGCAAGGCCTCCTGCCTCAGACCTCCTAACTACTCCTGGTCATCAGTGGCCTCCACGTAGTAGGAGGATCCGTCGGGGTAGTAGTAGTAGTCGACTGGGGTGGCATCTAGCTCCTAGGATCCGCCATCTGGTTGCAACAACAAGAAAGAAGGAAGAAGGGGAAAAAGCGGGAGCAAAGAAACCGTGAGTCTCATCCAAAGTACTCGCAAGCATCAGATCTAGACTAAGTATGCATCGGTATCAAAGGAATGAGCTATATTTGTGGACTGAACTGCAGAATGCCAGAATAGAGGGAAAGGCCTAGCCTATCGAAGACTAGCATCTTCTGGAAATGACCATCTTGCATCACTTACAAGGGGTAAAGAATAGCATTTTATAATTAACAACCTTTTTATAACAATATCCATCACATAGCTCAAGTATCCATTTCAAGTTGTAATAGATCAGGATATAAGACCAAATGTCTGTTGCCGTGGACACGGCTATTCGAATAGATAACTTCCCTGCAGGGGTGCACCACGTTACCCTCACGCTTGATCATTTCTGGGCGAACAGACTTTTCAGGGTCAATGCCCGGCCTCGGAAGATCAACACGTCGCAGCCCTACCTAGGCTTAACAGAGAGGTCCCCGCTGGTCTGCATCCTAAGCACTCCGGGGTCATGGGCTATCGCCTGTTGCACTATGGGTCGTTATGCGACGAGCAAGGACGAGCACCACCTCATACTTGATGGCACTGGCCCGACAGGCCCACAATACTGAACAAGTCCTCTGACAAAGCTTCAGTTGATACCACGACGCCGAGGCCCATCACTATTCTTGCGTGGCGGTTAGTGCGTAAAGGCCAGAGGCCAAATCAGATCAAATACCCAAACCTGTTAGTGCATTATTAAAAGAAGTGACGGCTGTCGGGACAAGTCCGGAGCTACCACCCATCCTGGGTGATACCGCTAAACAGCCAGCCGCCACCGTAACATCTTGCGGGTGCTCTCCGGGCCCGCCGTCTTTCACATAAACTCGCGGGTACCCCTCAGGGCCGACCCGACTTCAACTATGGTCTCCAGTAAAGTCAAGGTAACGGTGTGTCCAAACATCAAGGGGGGAAACCCCGAGGAATCACCCACGGTGGATTCCACTCAATGTAATCATCAAGGTGAACGTAGGAGGAATCACCCTCGAGGTTCACACTTGAGGGGCTGCACGACAGAGTCGTATTGGGAGTGGTGAAGGAGAAATCACCCTCGATGACCATGACCGAATAGCTACACTACAGAGTTATCATCTGGAATGCGTTACGAAGTATCACCCTCAGCACTCGATAGTAACTATGCAGAGTTGTACAACTAAGGGGGTGTGCGGTGATGTGTCGGTCTCTGGTCGCCGATCACGTTGATCGAGTCGTTGATGATGAAGCAGGGGCAACAAGGACAAGGTGGGGGTCACTGACGGATCACTATCCAGCCTATACTAAGCAGTTTAGGATAAGCATGTAAGGTACAATAGTAGGTTACAAAAACAGGCTATGCATTAGAATAGGAGCAAACAATAAGGATTGCAAAATCTAATGCAAGCAATAGAAAGAATGAAATGGGTGATATCGGGATGATTGCTAGGTGGCTTCTCACCCCTCGTTGGTTACCCCAAGTGGAAGGTTTGAGATGCAGTGTAGCAGAAGTTTTCCCTTGGTATTACCAAGGATCGATTTCCCAGAGACTCCCAGTTTCAACAAGAAGGTGTCAACTGCTAATGGCGCTGGATATTAGCAATCAACGTGGACCTGCACACAGATACAAATAACTTTGCTCCCAACGAGTACAGAGAGGTTGTCAATCCCTCCGGCCTTGTAGTTTACAAAGGATCAAACGCAAGTGATAATAGTGATAGGTATAATTTGCAATAGTAAGTAAATAGCGGAAAAGTAAATAGCGGATGTGATCAATGATGGTGATATGGACCGGAGTCTCATGATGTTCACTAGTGATGTCTCTCTCCCAAAAGACGATAAAACAGCTATGTGAGGTAAACGAATTACAGCTGGGCAATTGACAGGACCATGTGCGCAAACCAATGCTGACTACATTGCAAGAAAGGTTGAGGTTCAAAGCATGGGCGGTACGCCAAAGTAAGTAGACCGAAATCCATCAATATCTACTACTAATCATCCACCTTGAGATATCTATCCAGAACATCTCGCTGGTATTAAGTTGCGAGTCCCACCCATAGTGTAAACTCAATGCAACAGACAACTGCATTAAAAGAACTTTGCGTAAAGTAAACAATCCTTGCACCCGCGGGCACAAGCACCATTGTTTTCCCCCTTGTGGCAACAGCACATCCCCTAGACTCATGTTTCTGTCACTCAAGCTAGTCATCGAGGGGCATGAACCCACAATCAAGCATAACGTTCCCTCTTGGAGTCACTACCTACTACTTGGCCAAAGCAATAAATAACAACGGAGAACATGCAAGAATTACTTACGAACATAAATATAAAAGAGGTAGATCAAATATATTACTCAAACACAATCTGAACATAATCTCATAATCCATTGGATCCCAGCAAACTCATCATAGCAACAGCATAAGGATTACATATGTGCCTCGATCATGTAGGGCAGCTCACGAGGACTAATTAGTGAAGCACAAGAACGGGAGGAGAACATCACATAGCTACTCGTCATGGACTCATGGTCCAAGGGAGACTACTCACAACTCATCCGGGAGGCGTCCATGGTGGTGGAGAGGCTCCCGGTGGTGATCCTCCCCTCCGGCAGGGTGCCGGGAAGAGTTCTCCTGGTGCTCCCGATCTTGGAAGCGGCGGCGGCGGCGGAACAGAGATGGGATCGCGAAAAGAGTTCCTGTTTCGAGGGTTTCGGGGGACGCTTTAAATATATGCCAAAGGGGGGCATCGGAGGAGCCTCGGGGGGCCCAGGCGCCCCCCCCGGCGCGGCCCAGGGGGGCGCCGCCAGGGCGCCTGGAGCCCTGGTGCCCCCCCGGCTATCCTTCGGGCGCACGGTAGGTTCTGGAACGCTGATTTTTTATATAATTTTTCTGGATTTTTCCTGGCAGTTCTCGTAACGTGAAAACCTGAAATACAAAAACAGCCGAAAACAGAAACTGGCACTGGGGTGCACTGAGTTAATAGGTTAGTCCAAATATGATCAAAAGTGTATGGAAGTGTATAAATATCATAGCAATATCACCCAAAAGAGGCATGGAGCAAGCAGAAATTATAGATACGTTTTGGACGTATCAACATCCCAAAGCTTAATTCCTGCTCGTCCTCGAGTAGGTAAATGATAACAAGAATAATTTCTGTGGTGACATGCTATTAACCATATAGGACTTTTTCATAGTCATATGACAAAAGCTTACTGAGACAATGAATCTGTAGTAATTAAGTTGCCTCATGAGAAAATCACAAAGGACTGAAAGTTTTACAATATGATACTGAAACATCAAAAAGATTTGCAATGAATATGATGTGCAAATATGATAAAGTGATATCTAGCTTGCCCCCTTTAGTGAAGCAAAACATAAATGCAGGGGCACCTCCAAGGTTTAAGTGATGACTAGATACAATGATTTCAAAATAAACAATATCACAATCATGCAAAAGACAATGCTACTTTGGGACAATGCACATTACAATCAGAATGACAATCATGCTCTCAGTAGTTGGTGCTTTTAAAAGAAGGTGGAGACTCAACATAAAAGTAAAAGAATGGCCCTTCGCAGAGGGAAGCAGGGATTACTCATGTGCTAGAGCTTTTTATTTTGAAAACATAGAAACAATTTCGTCAACGGTAGTAGTGAAGGAAATATGCCCTAGAGGCAATAATAAAGTTATTATTTATTTCCTTATATCATGATAAATGTTTATTATTCATGCTAGAATTGTATTAACCGGAAACTTAATACATGTGTGAATACATAGACAAAACAGTATGTCCCTAGTATGCCTCTACTAGACTAGCTCATTGATCAAAGATGGTTATGTTTTCTAGCCATAGACATGAGTTGTCATTTGATCAACGGGATCACATCATTAGGAGAATGATGTGATGGACAAGACCCATCAGTTAGCATAGCACTATGATCGTTTAGTTTAACTGCTATTGCTTTCTTCATGACTTATACATGTTCCTATGACTATGAGATTATGCAACAACCGAATACCGTAGGAACACCTTGTGTGCTATCAAACGTCACAACGTAACTGGGTGATCATAAAGATGCTCTACAGGTGTCTCCGAAAGTATTCGTGGTGTTGGCATAGATCAAGATTAGGATTTGTCACTCCGAGTGTCGGAGAGGTATCTCTGGGCCCTCTCGGTAACACACATCATAATAAGCCTTGCAAGCAAAAGACTAATGAGTTAGTCACGAGATGATGTGTTACGGAACGAGTAAAGAGACTTGCCGGTAAACGAGATTGAACTAGGTATAAAGATACCGACGATCGAATCTCGGGCAAGTAACATACCGTTTGACAAAAGGAACAACGTATGTTGTTATGCGGTTCTGACCGATAAAAGATCTTCGTAGAATATGTAGGAGCCAATATGAACATCCAGGTTCCGCTATTGGTTATTGACCGGAGATGAGTCTCGATCATGTCTACATAGTTCTCGAACCCGTAGGGTCCGCACGCTTAACGTTTGATGACGATCGGTATTATGAGTTTATGAGTATTGATGTACCGAAGGTAGTTCGGAGTCCCGGATGAGATCACGGACATGACGAGGAGTCTCGGAATGTCCGAGACATAAAGATTGATATATTGGACGGCTATATTCGGACACCGGAAGTATACCGGAAAAGTTTCGGATTTATCGGGAATGCCGGAGGGGATTACCGGAACCCCCTACGAGAGGGGATGGTCCATAGTGGGCCTAAAGGGTGAGAGAGAGGCAGCCCATAGGGCTGGCCGGCGCCCCCACCTAGGAATCCTAGTTGGACTAGGATTGGGGGGGGCGCCACCTCTCCTATTCCTTCCCCCCTTCTTCCTTTCGGTGAATCCTACTAGGAATAGGATTGCAATCCTATTCCTAGTAGGACTCCTTCCCTAGCCGCACCAGGAGAGGTTGGCAGGCCTCCCTCCCTTGCTCCTTTATATACGGGGGCAGGGTGGCACCCAAAGACACACAAGTTGAATTGTTTTAGCCGTGTGCGGTGCCCCCCTCCACAGAATCACACCTCGGTCGTACCGTCGCGGAGCTTAGGCGAAGCCCTGCGCCGGTGAACACATCATATCCGTCACCACGCCGTCGTGCTGACGAAACTCTCCCGTGAAGCTCAACTGGATCAAGAGCTCGTGGGACGTCATCAAGCTGAACGTGTGCTGAACGCGGAGGTGCCGTACGTTCGGTGCTTGATCGGTTGGATCGCGAAGAAGTTCGACAACATCAACCGCGTCACTTGACGCGTCCGCTCCCGGTCTACGAGGGTACGTAGACACACTCTCCCCTCTCGTTGCTATGCATCTGGTAGATAGATCTTGCGTGATCGTAGGAAAATTTTAAAATACTACGTTCCCCAACAGTGGCATCTGAGCCAGGTCTATGCGTAGATGATATGCACGAGTAGAACACAATGAGATTGTGGGCGATACTAGTCATACTGCTTACCAGCATGTCATACTTTGCTTCGGCGGTATTGTGAGATGAAGCGGCCCAGACCGACATTACGCGTACGCTTACGCGAGACTGGTTTCACCGTTACGAGCACTCATTGCTTAAAGGTGACTGGCGGGTGTCTGTCTCTCTCACTTTAGCTGAATCAAGTGTGGCTACGCCCGGTCCTTGTGAAGGTTAAAACAACACATACTTGACGAAACATCGTTGTGGTTTTGTATGCGTAGGTAAGAACGGTTCTTGCTAAGCCCGTAGCAGCCACGTAAAACTTGCAACAAACAAAGTAGAGGACGTCTAACTTGTTTTTGCAGGGCATGTTGTGATGTGATATGGTCAAAACATGATGAGTTATACGGTTTTGTATGAGATGATCATGTTTTGTAAAGTTATCGGCAACTGGCAGGAGCCATATGGTTGTCGCTTTATTGTATGAAATGCAATCACCATGTAATTGCTTTGCTTTATCACTAAGCGGTAGCGATAGTCGTGGAAGCAATAGTTGGCGAGACAACAAACGATGCTACGATGAAGATCAAGGTGTCAAGCCGGTGACGAAGGTTATCATGACGGTGCTTTAAAGATGGAGATCAAAAACACAAGATGATGATGGCCATATCATGTCACATATTTTGATTGCATGTGATGTTTATCTTATTATGCTTCTTATTTTGCTTAGATCGACGATAGCATTATAAGATGATCCCTTACTAAATTTCAAGGTATAAGTGTTCTCCCTGAGTATGCACCATTGCGAAAGTTCGTCGTGCCGAGACACGACGTGATGATCGGGTGTGATAAGCTCTACGTTCAAATACAACGGGTGTAAGCCAGTTTTGCACACGCAGAATACTCGGGTTAAACTTGACGAGCCTAGCATATACAGATATGGCCTCGGAACACTGGAGACCGAAAGGTCGAGCGTGAATCATATAGTAGATATGATCAACATAAGATGTTCACCATTGAAAACTACTCCATCTCACGTGATGATCGGACATGGTTTAGTTGATTTGGATCACGTGATCATTTAGATGACCAGAGGGATGTCTATCTAAGTGGGAGTTCTTTAAATTAATATGATTAAATTGAACTTTAATTTATCATGAACTTAGTCCTGGTAGTATTAGCATATCTATGTTGTTGATCAATAGCTCGCGATATTGCTCCCCGTTTATTTTTCATATGTTCCTAGAGAAAACCAAGTTGAAAGATGTTAGTAGCAATGATGCGGAATTGTTCCGTGATCTGAGGATTATCCTCATTGCTGCACAGAAGAATTATGTCCTTGATGCACCACTAGGTGACAGACCTATTGCAGGAGCAGATGTAGACGTTATGAACGTTTTTACAAAAGCTCGATATGATGACTACTTGATAGTTTAAGTGCACCATGCTTTACGGCTTATAACCGGGACTTCAAAAACGTTTTGAACGCCACGGAGCATATAAGATGTTCCAAGAGTTGAAATTAGTATTTCATACTCATGCCCATGTCGAGAAGTATAAGACTTCTGACAGTACTTTGCCTACAAGATGGAGGAGAATAGCTCAACTAGTGAGCATGTGCTCAGATTGTCTGGGTACTACAATTACTTTAATCAAGTGGGAGTTAATCTTCCAGATAAGATAGTAATTGACAAAGTTCTCTAGTCACTATCACCAAGTTAGTAGAACTTTGTGATGAACTATAATATGCAAGGGATGACGAAAGGAATTCCCAGCTCTTCGCGATACTGAAGTAGGCGAAGGTAGAAATCATGAAAAAGCATCAAGTGTTGATGGTTAACAAGACCACTTGTTTCAAGTAAAGGGCAAAAGGATAGAAAGGGAACTTCAAGAAGAATGACAAGCAAGTTGTCACTCCCGTGAAGAAACCCAAAGCTAAACTCAAGCCTGAAACAAGTGCTTATAATGCAAAGGAAATGGTCACTAAAAGTGGAACTGCCCTAGATAGTTGGCGGATAAGAAGGATGGCAAAGTGAACAAAGGTATATTTGATATAGAGATTATTAATGTGTATTTTACTAGTGTTCATAGCAACTCCTCGGTATTTGATATTGGTTCAGTTGCTAAAGAGTAGTAATTCAAAGTGGGAGTTGCATAATGAACATAAACTAGTTAAAGGATGAAGTGACGATGTGTATTGGAAGCAGTTCCAAGATTGATATGATCATCATCGCACACTCCCTATACTTTTGGGATTAGTGTTGAACCTAAATAACTGTTATTTGGTGTTTGTGTTGAGCATGAATGTGATTTGATCATGTTTATTGCAATACGGTTATTCATGTAAGTTAGAGAATAATTGTTGTTCTGTTTACATGAATAAAACCTTCTATGGTCATACACCCAATGAAAATAGTTTGTTGGATCTCGATCGTGTGATACACATATTCATAATATTGAATCCAAAAGATGCAAGGTTAATAATGATAGTGCAACTTATTTGTGGCACTGCCGTTTAGGTCATATTGGTGTAAAACGCATGAAGAAACTCCATAATGATGGACTTTTGGAATCACTTGATTATGAATCACTTGGTGCTTGCGAACCATGCCTCATGGGCAAGATGACTAAAACTACGTTCTCCGGAACTATGGAGCGAGCAACAGATTTGTTGGAAATCATACATACTGATGTATGTGGACCAATGAGTGTTGATGCTCGCGGCGGGTATCGTTATTTTCTGACCTTCACTGATGATTAGAGCAGATATAGGTATATCTACTTAATGAAACACAAGTCTGAAACATTTGAAAAGTTCAAAGAATTTCAGAGTGAAGTAGAGAATCATCGTGACAAGAAAATAAAATTTCTACGATCTGATCGTGGAGGAGAATATTTGAGTTACGAGTTTTGGTATTCATTTGAAACAATGTGGAATAGTTTCACAACTCACGCCACCTGGAACACCACAACGTAATGGTATGTCCGAACATCGTAACCGTACTTTATTGGATATGGTGTGATCTATGATGTCTCTTACCGATTTACCACTATCGTTTTTGGGTCATGCATTAGAGACAGCTGCATTCACGTTAAATAAGGGCTTCATCTGAATCCGTTGAGACAACGCCTTAAGAACTATGGTTTGGCAAGAAACCAAAGTTGTTGTTTCTTAAAGTTTGGGACTGCGATGCTTATGTAAAAAAATTTCAACATGATAAGCTCGAACCCAAACCGGAGAAGTAAATCTTCATAGGATACCCAAAAGAGACTGTTGGGTACACCTTCTATCACAGATCCGAAGGCAAAATATTCGTTGCTAAGAACGGATCCTTTCTAGAAAAAGAGTTTCTCTCGAAAGAAGTGAGTGGGAGGAAAGTAGAACTTGATGAGGTAATTGTACCTTCTCCCATATTGGAAAGTAGTACATCACAGGAAATTGTTCCAGTGATTCCTACACCAATTAGTGAGGAAGTTGATGATAATGATCATGAAACTTCGGATCAAGTTTCTGCTGAACGTCGTAGATCAACCAGAGTACGTTCCGCACCAGAGAGGTACGACAACCCAGTTCTGGAAATCATGTTACTAGACCATGATGAACCTACGAACTATGAGGAAGCGATGATGAGCCCAGATTCCGCAAAATGGCTTGAAGCCATGAAATCTGAGATGGGATCCATGTATGAGAACAAAGTGTGGACTTTGGTTGACTTGCCCGATGATCGGCAGGCCATCGAAAATAAATGGATCTTCAAGAGGAAGACCGACGCAGACGGTAATATTATTGTTTACAAAGCTCGACTTGTTGCGAAAGGTTTTCGACAAGTTCAAGGAGTTGACTACGATGAGACTTTCTCACCTGTAGCGATGCTTAAGTCTGTCCGAATCATGTTAGCAATTGCCACATTTTATGATTATGAAATCTGGCAAATGGATGTCAAAACTGCATTCCTAAATGGATATCTCAAAGAAGAGTTGTATATGATGCAACCAGAAGGTTTTGTCGATCCAAAAGGTGCTAACAATGTATGCAAACTCCAGCGATCCATCTATGGACTGGTGCAATCATCTCGGAGTTGGAATATACGCTTTGATGAGGTGATCAAAGCATATGGTTTTATACAGACTTTTTGGAGAAGCCTGTATTTACAAGAAGTGAGTGGGAGCACTACAACCTTTCTGATAAGTATATGTGAATGACATATTGTCGATCGGAAATGATGTAGAATTTTCTGGAAAGCATAAAAGAGTGTTTGAAAAGAATTTTTCAAAGAGAGACCTCGCTGAAGCTGCTTACATATTGAGCATCAAGAATCTATATAGATAGATCAAGACGCTTGATAAGATTTTCAATGAGTACATACCTTGATAAGATTTTGAAGTAAGTTCAAAATGGATCAGTCAAAGAAGAAGTTCTTGCCTGATTTGTAAGGTGTGAAGTTGAGTAAGACTCAAAGCCAGACCACGGCAGAAAAATATAGAGAGAATGAAAGTCATTCCATATGCATCAGCCATAGGTTCTATAAAGTATGCCATGCTGTGTACAAAACACGTTGTGTACCTTGCCAAGATTTTGACAGGGAGGTACAATAGTGATCCAGGAGTAGATCACTGTACAGCGGTCAAAATTATCCTTAGTAATTGGATGACTAAGGAAATATTTCTCGATTATGGAGGTGATAAAGAGTTCGTCGTAAAGGGTTATGCCGATGCAAGCTTTGACACTAAATCCAAATAACTCTAAGTATCAATCTGGATGCATATTGAAAGTGGGAGCAATTAGCTAGAGTAGCTCCATGCAGAGCATTGTAGACACAGAAATTTGCGAAATACATAGGGATCTGTATATGACAGACCCGTTGACTAAACTTCTCTCACAAGCAAAACATGATCACACCTTATTACTCTTGGGTATTAATCACATAGCGATGTGAACTAGATTATTGACTCTAGTAAACCCTTTGGGTGTTGGTCACATAACGATGTGAACTATCGGTATTAAATCACATGGCGATGTGAGCTAGATTATTGACTCTAGTGCAAGTGGGAGACTGAAGGAAATATGCCCTAGAGGCAATAATAAAGTTATTATTTATTTCCTTATATCATGATAAATGTTTATTATTCATGCTAGAATTGTATTAACTGGAAACTTAATACATGTGTGAATACATAGACAAAACAGTATGTCCCTAGTATGCCTCTACTAGACTAGCTCATTGATCAAAGATGGTTATGTTTTCTAGCCATAGACATGAGTTGTCATTTGATCAACGGGATCACATCATTAGGAGAATGATGTGATGGACAAGACCCATCCGTTAGCATAGCACTATGATCGTTTAGTTTAACTGCTATTGCTTTCTTCATGACTTATACATGTTCCTATGACTATGAGATTATGCAACTCCCGAATACCGTAGGAACACCTTGTGTGCTATCAAACGTCACAACGTAACTGGGTAATCATAAAGATGCTCTACAGGTGTCTCCGAAAGTATTCGTGGTGTTGGCATAGATCAAGATTAGGATTTGTCACTCCGAGTGTCGGAGAGGTATCTCTGGGCCCTCTCGGTAACACACATCATAATAAGCCTTGCAAGCAAAAGACTAATGAGTTAGTCACGAGATGATGTGTTACGGAACGAGTAAAGAGACTTACCGGTAAACGAGATTGAACTAGGTATAAAGATACCGACGATCGAATCTCGGGCAAGTAACATACCGTTTGACAAAAGGAACAACGTATGTTGTTATGCGGTTCTGACCGATAAAAGATCTTCGTAGAATATGTAGGAGCCAATATGAACATCCAGGTTCCGCTATTGGTTATTGACCGGAGATGAGTCTCGATCATGTCTACATAGTTCTCGAACCCGTAGGGTCCGCACGCTTAACGTTTGATGACGATCGGTATTATGAGTTTATGAGTATTGATGTACCGAAGGTAGTTCGGAGTCCCGGATGAGATCACGGACATGACGAGGAGTCTCGGAATGTCCGAGACATAAAGATTGATATATTGGACGGCTATATTCGGACACCGGAAGTATACCGGAAAAGTTTCGGATTTATCGGGAATGCCGGAGGGGATTACCGGAACCCCCTACGAGAGGGGATGGTCCATAGTGGGCCTAAAGGGTGAGAGAGAGGCAGCCCATAGGGCTGGCCGGCGCCCCCACCTAGGAATCCTAGTTGGACTAGGATTGGGGGGGCGCCACCTCTCCTATTCCTTTCCCCCTTCTTCCTTTCGGTGAATCCTACTAGGAATAGGATTGCAATCCTATTCCTAGTAGGACTCCTTCCCTAGCCGCACCAGGAGAGGTTGGCAGGCCTCCCTCCCTTGCTCCTTTATATACGGGGGCAGGGGGGCACCCAAAGACACACAAGTTGAATTATTTTAGCCGTGTGCGGTGCCCCCCTCCACAGAATCACACCTCGGTCGTACCGTCGCGGAGCTTAGGCGAAGCCCTGCGCCGGTGAACACATCATATCCGTCACCACGCCGTCGTGCTGACGAAACTCTCCCGTGAAGCTCAACTGGATCAAGAGCTCGTGGGACGTCATCAAGCTGAACGTGTGCTGAACGCGGAGGTGCCGTACGTTCGGTGCTTGATCGGTTGGATCGCGAAGAAGTTCGACAACATCAACCGCGTCACTTGACGCTTCCGCTCCCGGTCTACGAGGGTACGTAGACACACTCTCCCCTCTCGTTGCTATGCATCTGGTAGATAGATCTTGCGTGATCGTAGGAAAATTTTAAAATACTACGTTCCCCAACAAGTAGTACTTCATATGTGCTATGCATAAGACATCCTATAAGTTGCAAGCCTCATGCATCGAATACCAATAGTGCTCGCACCTTGTCCTAATTAGCTCGGATTTCCATGGATTGTCATTGCATTACATATGTTTCAACCAAGTGTCACAAAGGGGTACCTCTATGTCACCTGTACAAAGGTCCAAGGAGATAGATCGCATTTGATTTCTCGTTTTTGATAGATCTCAACTTGAGGACATCCATACCGGGACAACATAGAAAATAGATAATGGACTCCTCTTAAATGCTTAAGCATATTCTCATAAGAGATTGAGGATTAATGTCCAAGCTAAAACTTCCACCATGATACATGGCTTTGGTTGGCGGCCCAATGTTCTTCTCTAACAATATGCATACTCAAATCATTCAACTCATGGCAAATCACCCTTACTTTAGACAAGACGAGCATGCACAGCAACTCACATGATATTCAACAAAAGTGTAACAGTTGATGGCGTCCCCAGAAACATGGTTACCGCTCAGCAAGCAACTTATAAGAAAATAAGATACATAAGCAACATATTCTTTACCATAATAGTTTTTAAGCTACTTTCCCATGAGCTATATATTGCAACTGAAGGTTTTAAAGGTAGCACATGTAAATTTACTTGGAGTGGCAGTGAAATACCACATATAGGTAGGTATGGTGGACTCATATGGCATAACTGGTTTAAAAGGATGTGGATGCACAAGCAGTCAGTCCGCTTAGTACAGGTGGAGGTTAGCGAAAGACTGGGAGCGACCAACTAAGAGAGCAATGACGGTCATAATCATGTAGAGCGACAAAGCAACATTGAATCAGGCATGGAAGTTATATCGCTACTCAGAAATAAAAGATCATCAAGGCTTGACAGACTTTCTTTACAGTCTTAAATATGCGTGAGCATACACCAAGTCAATCAAAATAAATTCTTGAGGGAAGATATTACTAAACCATACCACATCATTGGCAAACAAATCATGTTGGTACTCCAATAACACATTGGGAACCCTCCAGCTATTTGAGACTAACCATAAGAAAACCTGAACTACTAAGCGCCATTATGCACGTAGCATCTTTATCATAGACATATTAACCAATGCAACGGAAGCAAACTCTCTTAATAAGATAAGCATGATAATTAAAGAGAGTTCAAGCAACCAACTAAACACAAGCTCTTTAAAAAGATAAGCATGAATACTAAGAGCAGAGCATGATAGTAGCTATTTAAAAGACAAAGAACACACACAACAAAGATAGACATGAAAATTCTATGTTATGTTCTAGGTAGAAGTGGAGCGTGTTTCTCTCCCACATAAAGAATGCTGAGTTCTGACTCGTTATGAAAAACTAAAAAGGAAAGTAAAAGCAAGACGCTCCAAGCATAGCACATAACACATGAAGTGATTAAAATATAGTGGAACGAAAGACGAACTGATAATGTTGATGGAGAAGGGGATGCACGGGGGCATCCCCAAGCTTAGACGCTTGAGTCTCCTTGAATATTTCTTGGGGGTGCATGGGGGCATCCCCAAGCTTGAGTGCTTGACACTCCTGAATCTATTTTATCATCTTCCCTCGCACACTTGAAAACTCCCTTCATACATAACTCATCATAATCTGATTAGCGAGGTTAGTACCCATAATAAAATAATTATACCTTGCTGGAAATAAAGATATTCTTGAAGGTCTACTGTTTCTCAAGATTGCCAAAAGGTTTTTGCAAAGAAAAAGCAAGCTCTTGGTTTGCAAAATGAAGGAAAAGCAAAACAGGACAAAATCTGTGAAAAATAGAACAGCAGGTAGTAATTGATTTGGTCGGGGCCCTTCTGCAACTCAAATAAAAAAACTCAGAACAGACGCACGAAAGAAAATTATATAGAGAACGCTGTCGAAAAAATTCAGACCAAAAAGATGATCTGGTGATTTTATACGAATTTTTCTATCCAAGGACAGAATCTGTTTCCTGGACAGCACCTCACAACTTTTGAACTTTCTAGCAATCAGAGGCTATACTTGGCACAAATATGAAAAGCAAAGATACAATGATAATGCGACAGTAGTAAACAACATCAAGACACAACAAAAGCAAAATAAATTTATTCATTGGGCTGCCTCCCAAAAGCGCTTTCTTTTATGCCTTTAAGCTAGGCATAATGCATATAGATCAAGTTTTATCAAGAGTAAAAGAATAGCTAGCCCGTACAACAGACTCAAAAGGTAACTTGATCTTCTTTCGAGGGAAGTGTTACATCCCTTTCTTGAGAGGAAACTGAAATTTTATATTACCCTCTTTCATGTCAATGATAGCACCAACGGTGCGTAAAAAAGGACGTCCCAAAATAATTGGACAAGAAGGATCACATTCAATATCCATAATAGTAAAATCAACGGGAACATAATTATCATTGACAACGATAAGAACTTCGTCGATCATCCCCAAAGGTTTCTTTATGGAAGAATCAACGAGATGAACACCAAAAGAACAAGAATCAAAAGGTTTCAATTTAAGCATATCATATATTCTTTTGGGCATAACAGAGGTACTAGCTCCAACATCACATAATGCATAGCAAGAGAAGTCATTCAATTTAATTTTTATCATAGGATCCCAACCATCTTCTAGCTTTCTAGGTATGGAGGCTTCTACTCTAAGTTTCTCCTCCCTAGCTTTGATGAGAGCATTAGTGATATGCTCTGTGAAGGCAAGGTTAAGCGTGCTAGTGCGGGGGTCTCTAGACATCTTGTGAAGGAAATCAATAACTTCGGTAAGAGTGCAACTATCAAAATCAAGGTCACTAGCATCAAGTAAAGTGGTAGTGGTGTCCTTTAGGTTCACATGTTTGGTAGTTTCTATAGTCATAGCATCACCATTAATAGGTCCATCGGGACCAGGAGTACATTGGGTGCTAAGAGTTTGGATATCCTCAACAACTTGGATAGTAGCAACAGTGTGGTGGGTAGGAAGGCTCTTAATTCTATCCTCTTCCTCCCTTTCTCTAGCCCATCTCTCTTTAAGTTTAGCCATCATCCTAATATTTTCATTAACTTGCACTTGAATAGCATTCATAGGAGTGACCTTCCTCTCCTCAAGAGGAGAAGTTCTAATTTTAAGCAATTCTACCTCATTGGCTAAATTGTCTACCTTTGAAGAGAGATCACCTAGTTTGTTTAGTTTTTCTTCTACACTATTATTAAAAGCTTTTTGGGTAGTAATGAAATCTTTAAGCATAATCTCTAGTTCAGTAGTGGAGTTCCTGGTGCTAGGATAAGCATTGTTGTTCCCATAAGAATTAGAGGGGAACGGTCTAGGATTGCTACCAAAATTACTCCTATAAGCATTGTTGTTAAAATTGTTTCTAGAGATAAAGTTCACATCTACTTGTTCTTGAGCAATCAAAGAATTTAAAGGAACATCACGAGGATCAACAAAGGATTGCTTCGAAAGTAGAGACATAATCAAGTCAACTTTTTCATTTAAGGAGGAAATCTCCTCGACAAAGTTTACCTTCCTACCTGTTGGAGCGCGTTCGGTGTGCCATTGGGAATAGTTGGTCATCATCTCATCGAGAAGTTTTGTGG
Organism: Secale cereale; assembly: GCA_902687465.1. NCBI lineage: Eukaryota > Viridiplantae > Streptophyta > Magnoliopsida > Poales > Poaceae > Secale > Secale cereale. The sequence goes on from LR738712.1 coordinate 501,348,059, forward strand.
CAGCACCAAGTGTAGTTGACATAAAAGTTCCTCCTGCGGCCGAATCTAACAAGTTCTGCGAGGTAAAGTTCAAGCCTGCATAAAAAGTTTGGATAACCATCCAAGTAGTCAAACCGTGAGTAGGGCAGTTCTTGATAAGAGATTTCATACGTTCCCAAGCTTGGGCAACGTGTTCATTATCCAATTGTTTAAAATTCATTATGTCACTTCTTAGTTGGATAATTTTAGCAGGTGGATAGTATTTTCCGATAAAAGCATCTTTGCACTTGTCCCATGAATCTATGCTATTTCTAGGCAAAGACTGAAACCAAATTTTAGCTCCTCCTCTCAAGGATAAAGGAAAAAGCTTAAGCTTAACAATATTACCATCTATTTCTTGGTACTTTTGCATATCACAAAGTTCAACAAAGTTGTTCAAGTGTAAAGCAGCATCATCTCCAGCACCGGAGAATTGATCTTTCATGACTAAGTTCAGTAAAGCAGGTTTGATTTCATATGAAGGTGCTGAAGTGGCAGGTGTAGTGATAGGTGTGTTGATAAAGTCATCGTTGTTGTGACTAGTGAAGTCACACAACTTGGTGTTCTCGGTGGAACCCATTGTAGCAAGCAAGCAAGATAACTATTTTTGTGATTTTCGATAAAAGATACTAAAGCAAAACTGAAAAGTAAACCAACAAGACTAAAAGCAAAGGTAAAAGATAGCGTGCAACTCCCCTATCCTAAAGAGTGGAGTCCCCGGCAACGGCGCCAGAAATTGCTTTGCTAGGTGGCTTCTCACCCCTCGTTGGTTACCCCAAGTGGAAGGTTTGAGATGCAGTGTAGCAGAAGTTTTCCCTTGGTATTACCAAGGATCGATTTCCCAGAGACTCCCAGTTTCAACAAGAAGGTGTCAACTGCTAACGGCGCTGGATATTAGCAATCAACGTGGACCTGCACACAGATACAAATAACTTTGCTCCCAACGAGTACAGAGAGGTTGTCAATCCCTCCGGCCTTGTAGTTTACAAAGGATCAAACGCAAGTGATAATAGTGATAGGTATAATTTGCAATAGTAAGTAAATAGCGGATGTGATCAATGATGGTGATATGGACCGGAGTCTCATGATGTTCACTAGTGATGTCTCTCTCCCAAAAGACGATAAAACAGCTATGTGAGGTAAACGAATTACAGCTGGGCAATTGACAGGACCATGTGCGCAAACCAATGCTGACTACATTGCAAGAAAGGTTGAGGTTCAAAGCATGGGCGGTACGCCAAAGTAAGTAGACCGAAATCCATCAATATCTACTACTAATCATCCACCTTGAGATATCTATCCAGAACATCTCGCTGGTATTAAGTTACGAGTCCCACCCATAGTGTAAACTCAATGCAACAAACAACTGCATTAAAAGAACTTTGCGTAAAGTAAACAATCCTTGCACCCGCGGGCACAAGCACCGTTGTTTTCCCCCTTGTGGCAACAGCACATCCCCTAGACTCATGTTTCTGTCACTCAAGCTAGTCATCGAGGGGCATGAACCCACAATCAAGCATAACGTTCCCTCTTGGAGTCACTACCTACTACTTGGCCAAAGCAATAAGTAACAACGGAGAACATGCAAGAATTACTTACGAACATAAATATAAAAGAGGTAGATCAAATATATTACTCAAACACAATCTGAACATAATCTCATAATCCATCGGATCCCAGCAAACTCATCATAGCAACAGCATAAGGATTACATATGTGCCTCGATCATGTAGGGCAGCTCACGAGGACTAATTAGTGAAGCACAAGAACGGGAGGAGAAAATCACATAGCTACTGGTCATGGACTCATGGTCCAAGGGAGACTACTCACAACTCATCCGGGAGGCGTCCATGGTGGTGGAGAGGCTCCCGGTGGTGATCCTCCCCTCCGGCAGGGTGCCGGGAAGAGTTCTCCTGGTGCTCCCGATCTTGGAAGCGGCGGCGGCGGCGGAACAGAGATGGGATCGCGAAAAGAGTTCCTATTTCGAGGGTTTCGGGAGACGCTTTAAATATATGCCAAAGGGGGGCATCGGAGGAGCCTCGGGGGGCCCAGGCGCCCCCCGGCGCGGCCCAGGGGGGGCGCGCCGCCAGGGCGCCTGGAGCCCTGGTGGCCCCCCCGGCTATCCTTCGGGCGCACGGTAGGTTCTGGAACGCTGATTTTTTATATAATTTTTTTGGATTTTTCCTGGCAGTTCTCGTAACGTGAAAACCTGAAATACAAAAACAGCCGAAAACAGAAACTGGCACTGGGGTGCACTGAGTTAATAGGTTAGTCCAAATATGATCAAAAGTGTATGGAAGTGTATAAATATTATAGCAATATCACCCAAAAGAGGCATGGAGCAAGCAGAAATTATAGATACGTTTTGGACGTATCAATGATCAAAGGGGGGGGGGCTTGCCTGGAAGCTCCACTGAAAAGGAAGGAGGGTCGTCGTCAACGTAGTCGATCACTGGGACATCTACAATGGTCTCGGGGTCTACCAAAGAAGAAGAGGGGGAAGAAACGGTAAATATAAAGCACACAGGTGCATGAAAAAGCATAACACTGCAATACGCGGAGCTAGGGGTGTTATAACGCAATGCTACACGATACGGCGAAGGGGGATAACATTCGGGAAAGTTTTCCTGGGGTTAGGCATTTCGGACATATGAAACGGAGGGGGAAGGTTGCATGTTGGCTATGATAGGGATGTGTGGCGGACGAATGGGCCGCGTATCCGGATTCGTCTCGTCGTTCTGAGCAACTTCCGTGTATAAAACTTTTTCATCCGAGTGACAGATTATTTTATATGATTTTCAAAGATTTAACAATATTCTAAAATTAATTTTAAATGTAAAATTGGGTTATTGCATCAGCATGATGTCATCATGACGTCAGCAGTCAACTGAGTTGACCAAAGTCAACCCTAACACGTGGGGCCGTTCTATCATAGACTAGTAACTAATTAACAGTTTTAGTAAACTAATTAGTTGATTAGGTTAATTAACATGATTAATTAAGTTAATTACTTAATTAATTAATATATATTTTTAAATTCTTTTTTTAACAGGGCACTAGGGCCCCCCCTGGGCAGTAGCCCATAGGCCAAGCGGGGCGGGCGGCTAAACGGGGCAGAGCGAATGGGGCGGGCGCTCGGCGAGCACCCGAGGCCACGGCGAGGCGCCGGTGGGTACAATGTCGGCCAGGGGAGGGCGAGCGACGGCGTGGCAGGGAGCCGGGTACGGCGGCCGGTGCGGGGTGTAGTGCAGTGCGGGCAGCGGGGCGAGGTGCGGCCAAGCGAGGTCGCCGCTGGCGCGAGTGCGCTAGGAGGCGGTGGCGCGAGCGAGGGCGAGCAGCCGCGGGCTGGGTGATGTCTACTACACAACCTTCTTCTCAAAAACGTTGTTGGGCCTCCAAGTGCAGAGGTTTGTAGGACAATAGCAAATTTCCCATAAGTGGATGACCTAAGGTTTATCAATCCGTGGGAGGCGTAGGATGAAGATGGTCTCTCTCAAACAATCCTGCAATCAAATAACAAAGAGTCTCTTGTGTCCCCAACACACCCAATAAAATGGTAAATTGTATAGGTGCACTAGTTCGGCGAAGAGATGGCGATACAAGTGCAATATGGATGGTAGATATTGGTTTTGGTAATCTAAAATTATAAAAATAGCAAGGTAACTAATGATAAAAGTGAGCACAAGCGGTATTGCAATGCTTTGAAACAAGGCCTAGGGTTCATACTTTCACTAGTGCAAGTTCTCTCAACAATAATAACGTAATTGGATCATATAACTATCCCTCAATGTGCAACAAAGAGTCACTCCAAAGTCACCAATAGTGGAGAACAAACGAAGAGATTATTGTAGGGTACGAAACCACCTCAAAGTTGTTCTTTCTGATCGATCTATTCAAGAGTTCGTAGTAAAATAACACGAAACTATTCTTTCCGTTCGATCTATCCTAGAGTTCGTACTAGAATAACACCTTAAAACACACATCAACCAAAACCCTAATGTCACCTAGTACTCCATTGTCACCTCAAGTATCAGTGGGCATGATTATACGATATGCATCACACAATCTCAGATTCATCTATTCAACCAACATAAAGAACTTCAAAGAGTGCCCCAAAGTTTCTATCGAAGAGTCAAGACGAAAACGTGTTCCAACCCCTATGCATAAGTTCGCAAGGTCACTGAACCCGCAAGTTAATCACCAAAACATACATCAAGTAGATCACGTGAATATCCCATTGTCACCATAGATAAGCACATGCAAGACATACATCAAGTGTTCTCAAATCCTTAAAGACTCAATCCGATAAGATAACTTCAAAGGGAAAACTCAATCCATTACAAGAGAGTAGAGGGGGAGAAACATCATAAGATCCAACTATAATAGCGAAGCTCGCGGTACATCAAGATCGTGCCATATCAAGAACACGAGAGAGAGATCAAACACATAGCTACTGGTACATACCCTCAACCCCGAGGGTGAACTACTCCCTCCTCGTCACGGAGAGCGCTGGAATGATGAAGACAGTCATCGACGATGGACCCCCCCCCCTCCGGCAGGGTGCCGGAACAGGGTCCCGATTGGTTTTTGGTGGCTACACACGCTTGTGGCGGTGGAATTCCTGATCTAGGTTTATTTTCGGGGGTTTCTATATTTATAGGAATTTTTGGCATCGGTCTCATGTCAGGGGGGGTCTCCGAGTCGTCCACGAGATAGGGGGCACGCTCAGGGGGTAGGGCACGCCCTCCACCCTCGTGGATGGCTCGGGACTCCTCTGGCCCAACTATTTTACTCCGGGGGCTTCTTTTGGTCCATATAAAAATATCAAAAATTGGCACGTCAATTGGACTCCGTTTGGTATTCCTTTTTTGTAAAACTCAAAAACAAGAAAAAAACAGAAACTAGCACTGGGCTCTAGGTTAATAGGTTAGTCCCAAAAATCATATTAAACAACATATAAATGCATATAAAACATCCAAGATGGATAATATAATAGCATTGAACAATCAAAAATTATAGATACGTTGGAGACGTATCAAGCATCCCCAAGCATAATTCATGCTCGTCCTCGAGTAGGTAAATGATAAAAATAGAATTTTTGATGTGGAATGCTACCAACATATTTATAAATGTAATCTTCTCTATTGTGGCAAGAATATTCAGACCCATAAGATTCAAAACAAAAGTTTAATATTGAGATGAAAACAATAATACTTCAAGCATACTAACAAAGCAATCATGTCTTCTCAAAATAACATGGCCAAAGAAAGCTATCCCTACAAAATCATATAGTCTGGGTATGCTCCATCTTCATCACACAAAAAATTTAAATCATGCACAACCCCAGTTTCAGCCAAGCAATTGTTTCATATTTTAGTATTATCAAACCTTTTCAATCTTCACGCAATACATGAGCGTGAGCCATGGACATAGCACTATAGGTGGAATAGAATGGTGGTTGTGGAGAAGACAAAAAGGAGAAGATAGTCTCACATCAACTAGGCGTATCAACGGGCTATGGAGATGCTCGTCAATAGATATGAATGTGAGTGAGTAGGGATTGCCATGCAACGGATGCACTAGAGCTATAAGTGTATGAAAGCTCAAAAGGAAACTAAGTGGGTGTGCATTCAACTTGCTTGCTCACGAAGACCTAGGGCACTTTGAGGTAGCCCATCATTGGAATATACAAGCCAAGTTCTATAATGAAAAATTCCCACTAGTATATGAAAGTGACAACATAGGAGACTCTCTATCATGAAGATCATGGTGCTACTTTGAAGAAAAAGTGTGGTAAAAGGATAGTAGCATTGCCCCTTCTCTCTTTTTGTCTCTTTTTTTATATATTTTTATTTGGGAATTTTTTTCTTCTTTATGGCCTCTTTTTTATTTTATTTTATTTTTCGTCCGGAATCTCTTCTTGACTTGTGGGGGAATCATAGTATCCATCATCCTTTCCTCACTAGGACAATGCTCTAATAATGAAGATCATCACACTTTTATTTACTTACAACTCAAGAATTACAACTCGATGCTTAAAATAAAATATGACTCTATGTCAATGCCTCCGGCGGTGTACTGGGATGTCCAATGAATCAAGAGTGACATGTATGAAAGAATTATGAATGGTGGCTTTGCCACAAATACGATGTCAACTACATGATCATGCAAGGCAATATGACAATGATGGTGCGTGTCATAATAAACGGAACGGTGGAAAGTTGCATGGCAATATATCTTGGAATGGCTATGGAAATGTCATAATAGGTAGGTATGGTGGCTGTTTTGAGGAAGGTATATGGTGGGTGTATGGTATCGGCGAAAGTTGCGCGGCACAAGAGAGACTAGAAATGGTGGAAAGGTGAGAGTGCGTATAATCCATGGACTCAACATTGGTCATAAAGAACTCACATACTTATTGCAAAAATCTGTTAGTCATCAAAACAAAGTACTACACACATGCTCCTAGGGTAAGGGTTGGTAGGAGTTAACCATCGCGCGATCCCGACCTCCACTAATAAGGAAGATAATCAATAAATAAATCATGCTCCAACTTCATCACATAACGGTTCACCATACGTGCATGCTATGGGAATCACAAACTTTAACACAAGTATCTCTCAAATTCACAACTACTCCACTAGCATGACTCTAATATCACCATCTTCATATCTCAAAACAATCATGAAGAATCAGACTTCTCATAGTATTCAATGCACTTTATATGAAAGTTTTAATTATATCCCTCTTGGATGCCTATCATATTAGGACTAAATTTACAACCAAAGCAAATTACCATGTTGTTTAAGACTCTCAAAATAATATAAGTCAAGCATGAGAGTTCATCAATTTCTTCAAAATAAAACCACCGTCGTGCTCTAAAAGATATAAGTGAAGCACTAGAGCAAATGACAAACTACTCCAAAAGATATAAGTGAAGATCAATGAGTAGTCGAATAATTATGTAACTATGTGAAGATTCTCTAACATTTAAGAATTTAAGATCTTGGGATATTATTCAAACAGCTAGCAAAACAAAATAAAACAAAATGACGCTCCAAGCAAAACACATATCATGTGGTGAATAAAAATATAGCTCCAAGTAAGGTTACCGATGAACGAAGACGAAAGAGGGGATGCCTTCCGGGGCATTCCCAAGCTTAGGCTCTTGGTTGTCCTTGAATATTACCTTGGGGTACCTTGTGTATCCCCAAGCTTAGGCTCTTGCCACTGCTTATTCCATAGTCCATCGAATCTTTACCCAAAACTTGAAAACTTCACAACACAAAACTCAACAGAAAACTCGTAAGCTCTGTTAGTATAAGAAAATAAAACCACCACTTAGGTACTGTTGTGAACTCATTCTAAATTCATATTGGAGTAATATCTACTGTATTCCAACTTCTCTATGGTTCATACCCTCCGATACTACTCATAGATTTATCAAAATAAGCAAACAACACATAGAAAACATAATCTGTCAAAAACAGAACAATCTGTAGTAATCTCTAACTCTCGAATACTTATGTAACTCCAAAAATTCTGACATAAACTGGTAGACGCGAGGAATTTATCTATTAATCTTCTGCAAAAATAATCAATGTAAAAGCACTCCCCTGTAAAAAAAATGACTGCTAATCTCGTGAGTGCAAAGTTTCTGTTTTTTTACAGCAAGATCACATAAACTTTCACCCAAGTCTTCCCAAAGGTTCTACTTGGCACTTTATTGAAACAAAAGGTATAAAACATGATTACTACAGTAGCTTAATCATGGGAGCACACAAAAACAGTAGGGGTAAATATTGGGTTGCCTCCCAACAAGCGCTTTTCTTTAGTGCCTTTTAGCTAGGCATGATGATTTCAACGATGCTCGCATAAAAGATAAGAATTGAAACATAAAGAGAGCATCATGAAGAATATAACTAGTACATTTAAGTCCAACCCACTTCCTATGCATAGGGATTTTGTGAGCAAACAACTTATGGGAACGATAATTAACTAGCATAGGAAGGCAAAGCAAGCATAACTTCAAGATTTTAAGCACATAGAGAGGAAACTTGATATTATTGCAACTCCTACAAGCATATATTCCTCCCACATAATAATTTTTAGTAGCATCATGAATGAATTCAACAATATAACCATCACATAAAGCATTCTTGTCATGATCGCAAAGCATATAAATTTTATTACTCTCCACATAAGGGAATTTCTTCTCATGAATAATAGTGGGAGCAGACTCAACAAAATAATTATCATGTGAGGCATAATCCAATTGAAAACTAAATTCATGATCACAAGTTTCATGGTTATCATTATTCTTAATAGCATACAAGTCACCACAATAATCATCATAGATAGCAACTTTGTTCTCATCATAATCAATTGAAACCTCTTCCAAGATAGTGGAATCATTACTAAATAAAGTCATGACCTCTCCAAATCCACCTTCATAATAATAATCATCATCAATAGGAGGCATGCTATCATCAAAATAAATTTGCTCATCAAAACATGGGGGACAAAAAATATCATCTTCATCAAACATAGCGTCCCCAAGCTTGTGGCTTTGCATATCATTAGCATCATGGATATTCGAAGAACTCACACTAACAACATTGCAATCATGCTCATCATTCAAGTATTTAGTGCCAAACATTTTAATGCATTCTTATTCTAGCACTTCGGCACAATTTCCCTTTCCATCATTTTCACAAAAGATATTAAAAACATGAAGCATATGAGGCAACCTCAATTCCATTTTTTTGTAGTTTTTTTTATAAACTAAACTAGTGATAAAACAAGAAACTAAAAGATTCGATTGCAAGATCTAAAGATATACCTTCAAGAACTCACCTCCCCGGCAACGGTGCCAGAAAAGAGGTTGATGTCTACTACACAACCTTCTTCTTGTAGACGTTGTTGGGCCTCCAAGTGCAGATGTTTGTTGGATAGTAGCGAATTTCCCTCAAGTGGATGACCTAAGGTTTACAAATCCATGGGAGGCGTAGGATGAAGATGGTCTCTCTCAAACAACCCTGCAATCAAATAACAAAGAGTCTCTTGTGTTCCCAACACAGCCAATACAATGGTAAATTGTATAGGTGCACTAGTTTGGCGAAGAGATGGTGATACAAGTGCAATATGGATGGTAGATATAGGTTTTTGTAATCTAAAATTATAAAAACAGCAAGGTAACTAATGATAAAAGTGAGCACAAACTGTATTGCAATGCTTCGAAACAAGGCCTAGGGTTCATACTTTCACTAGTGCAAGTTCTCTCAACAATAATAACATAATTGGATCATATAACTATCCCTCAATGTGAAACGAAGAGTCACTCAAAAGTCACTAATAGCAGAGAACAAATGAAGAGATTATTGTAGGGTACGAAACCACCTCAAAGTTATTCTTTCTGATCGATCTATTCAAGAGTCCGTAGTAAAATAACATGAAGCTATTCTTTCCGTTCGATCTATCCTAGAGTTCGTAGTAGAATAACACCTTAAGACACACATCAACCAAAACCCTAATGTCACCTAGATACTCCATTGTTACGTCAAGTATCCATGGGCAAGATTATACGATATGCATCACTCAATCTCATATTCATATATTCAACCAACATAAAGAACTTCAAAGAGTGCCCCAAAGTTTCTATCAGAGAGTCAAGACAAAAATGTGTGCCAACCCCTATGCATAAGTTCACAAGGTCACTGAACCCGCAAGTTGATCACCAAAACATACATCCAGTAGTTCACGTGAATATCCCATTGTCACCACAGATAAGCACATGCAAGACATACATCAAGTGTTCTCAAATCCTTACAGACTCAATCCGATAAGATAACTTCAAAGGGAAAACTCAATCCATTACAAGAGAGTAGAGGGGGAGAAACATCATAAGATCCAACTATAATAGCGAAGCTCGCGGTACATCAAGATCGTGCCATATCAAGAACACGAGAGAGAGAGAGAGAGAGAGAGAGAGAGAGAGAGAGCAAACACATAGCTACTGGTACATACCCTTAGCCCCGAGGGTGAACTAGTCCCTCCTCGTCATGGAGAGCGCCGGGATGATGAAGATGGCCACCGGTGATGGATACCCCCCTCCGGTAGGGTGCCAGAACAGGGTCCCGATTGGTTTTTGGTGGCTACAGAGGCTTGTGGCACCGGAACTCCCGATCTAGGTTTCTTTTCGGGGGTTTCTGTATTTATAGGAATTTTTGGCGTCGGTCTCATGTCAGG
>LR738712.1:501358380-501469899 GCA_902687465.1 Secale cereale
CATGTCAGGGGGGGGGGGGGTCTCCGAGTCGTTTATGAGATAGGGGTGCGCCCTCCACCCTCGTGGACGGCTCAAGACTCTTCTGGCCCAACTTTTTTACTCCGTTGGCTTCTTTTGGTCCATAAAAAATCATCAAAAATTGGCACATCAATTGGACTCCGTGTGGTATTCCTTTTCTGTAAAACTCAAAAACATGGGAAAAACAGAAACTGGCACTAGGCTCTAGGTTAATAGGTTAGTCCCAAAAATCATATAAAATAGCATATAAATGCATATAAAACATCCAAGATGGATAATATAATAGCATAGAACAATCAAAAATTATAGATACGTTGGAGACGTATCAGTGGGACTTGGACACGCGAGCAGGGAAGGTCCGGCGCGGCTACGGGAAGGTGAGCGAGAAGCGCGGTGAGCGGGCGACCTGGGTAGCGAGGCAGCAGAGGCGGGCGACAGGCGCGGCAACTAGCAAGCGGGGCGCACGCAGCTATAGACGGGCACGATAATGATGTACACGGCAGGGGTGGAGGCGGTGCTTCCGCATGGGCGACCGCAGACGGCTGCGGCGGCAGTAGGCAAGCGACGACCGTAAGTCTGGGTGGGCGTGGCTGCAGTAGTTTGAGCGGCAACATCAAGCGAGGGTATGCGTGGGGATGCGGTAGCAGGCGAGCGAGGTCACACGGGGCGAGCGCTCACGCGCTGGAGTACCGAGAGCCGTCTCGGGAAGGCACGAGCGACGGTCTAAACGGCAGAATTAGAGGGGGGAGGAAGGAGGCTTCGACGGAGGGGCTCACTGGCGTTGACGAGAAGGCCCGGGGACGCGAGAGGAGCCCGAGATGACGTGGATCGACGCGATGGAGCTCGACGTCCAGAGGAAGAAGAAGACAGTGATCCGGCAATGGAGATGCGATGGGCTTGAGGTCTTTGGTGTAGGCGAAGCAGTGGACACCGACGGTTCTCCTAGACGAGGTCGCAGGCGGTGGGGAGCTTGGTGGGCGCAAGATCGAGCGAGGCCATCGTGACGGAGTCTTCGGGCATCACGGAAACCGAGAGTCAGAGAGGGTTACGAGGGGAAGTGGGGCGTGTGGTTAGGTCACGAGGAGGGGAGGGGGAATAGGCCATATAGGCCACGAGCACGCGGGGTGGGCCGGTCTGGGGCGGCCAGCTGAGCCAGAGGCCCAGCGGAGGAGAGAGGGCCTCTCTCCCTTTTCTTTCTATTTGTTTTGTTTTCTCTTTTAACTTCTATTTACTTTTCCCGTTCGATTTAATTTTGAATTTTGAAATCAAATGCTATCGAATCATTGCGGGGTTAACAACAGAAATCGCGGTGACATGGCAAAATTAGCATGGGATTACTATAGTGTAACTATCGTGGCGTTACAATTCTCCTCCACTACAAGAAATCTTGTCCCGGGAATTTTAGGATGTAGAAGGAAACAACACGGGGTATTCATCACGAAGATGATCCTCGAGTTCCCAAGTGGCTCCATCTTCAGAAGGATTTGACCACGAACTTTTTAGAAATTTGATAGCCCTCTCACGGTTGCAATGTTCAACTTGATGGAGAACGCGAACTAGACAGAAACTTCACACCTCGATGATGCGTTTCCAAATCTCACAAATGGAGAAGCGTTGCACGCATTCAAGGATTAAATATGTGCTTCGGCATTTCGAACAAGATGAGTATGGTAGCTTACTATCTCATTTGAAGGATGTAGCAGATGGACGGTCTTAGTGGTGCAAATGATAGAAGCGGTGTGTGTTTTCAACCATTCCATTCCCAGAATGAGGTGAATATTGGATGACTTCAAGACAATGGGAGAAACATGGAATTCCACCCCTTCAATTTCAATGGTGACATTGTGACTAACCATGGTGGTTCGACATTAGCCCGCAGGGATGTGTACCACTAGCAGATTGTTCATCTCTTCAAACTTACTGCCATGCATGAATGCAAATTCTTCTGATATGAAATAATGCGATGCTCCTGAATCGAATAAAACAGAAGCTAGTATTGAGTGAACAAGATGAGTACACAACACTATAGCAGGCTGGCCTTGAGCTTCATTCAGATCAATGTGGTTAGCATGACCACGACCATAAGGCCTGGCATTGTTGTTGCGGGGCCGGTTGTAACCACGACCAGTTGGAGGAAGTGCCAGCTGGTTCTGATTCTCGTACGAATCTCTAGCACGGTGTCCTGGTTGACCACACTTGAACCATAGCCCATCATTGGGACGGGGAGCAGGAGCTTGGTGTGGTGCAGCTTGAAATCTCGGATGCCCAGGTGGTGGAGGAGGCAGGCGAGATGCAACATAGGACTGTCTTGTTGCAGGTGCAGTTGGGTGGTACAAGCTGTTGGGGATCCAGATCCTACGCTTTTGTGATGAAGGGCCCGAAGATGAACCAGTGTCATGATTGTGCCTGAGAGATCCCTGGTGTTCCTGCAGACTAGTTTCGACATGAATGGCCTTGTTCACCAAGGTGGCAAAGTCAGCAAAGTCATGCGCAAGGAGTGCGAGCTTGATACCGGCTTGAAGTCCATCACAGAACTTTTCCCGCCTACGTGCATTAGTGGCCATGTCTTCTTCAGCATAGCGGGACAAGTCAAGGAACTCCCGCTGATAAGCATCTACAGTCTTGTTGCCTTGGGTGAGGTTACGGAACTCGCGCTTCTTCCTGTCCATAATTCCTTGAGCAATGAAGCAGGCATGGAAGGCATCTTGGAAATCCGGCCAAGTGATGATCGTTCTCGCAGGTAGTGAACGCCTGTGGCTGTCCCACCATTGAGCAGCGGGACCCTTCAGATAGTATGCCACAAAGGGGACATAGCTGGCACGGGCTACACCAGCAGACTCTAGCTCGAAAGTGATGTCACGAAACCAGTCATCAGCATCAAGTGGCTGAGTTGAGCTGCGGTAGATGCTAGGGTGGAGATGTGCAAAGTTGTTCAGTGTCACAATGGCTGGCTGCTGGTTCAAGTTGGGGCGAGTAAACTGAGCCATCATTCCTTCCATGAACTGGTGGTTCAGCTCAAACTGTTGGATCATACCAGCCATGTACTCAGGCGGTGGTGAGGGGTTGCCACCACAACCACCTCATCTAACCATCCTGCAAATATATAACAGGGGTAGTTCAGCATTGAGAAATTCGCAAAGACAAGAATCATTCGTGATGAAACATGCATAATGAAAGGAGCATGTTAGATATTACTTAGCAGTCGGCATATCTTACAAAAGGGAACATGCATAGAGTTCAGTACATAGAGTTCGGTACATAGACTAAGGACATCGTAGGCGGCACGCAGGTTCGCGGTGAATGCATCTAATATTAATAAGTAAGACTACATCAGTCCCAGGAGGAACTATGGAGGTAGGTGTAGCCTAACAGCTAGTAGCGTTGCGGTGGGAAGTCCTCCACGCCAGCATCCTGGGGGCCGTGGATACTCTGGTGCAGAACTCGACATCCAGGTGGCAAAAGAGGACCAAGTGTGGGAGTGTAGCCTCCCACCTCTGGCCAACCGACACCAGGGGCCATCACGGTCCTGGTTGGGTAGATCGCAGTACGTGGCCGCTCTCCAGATCGGCGAAAGGGGTGCAACATCGACAAAGCGCGGTAAAGGTGCCGATGGGTGGTGTACAACTCATGGCAAAGAGCTCGATTAGCTCGATCCAGCCCATCAGCATGTAGAACACGGTTCTGATGGTGGAAGGGCTCTTGGGTGACAGTGGCATAGGCAGCAATGTAGTATCCCTCCTCACCATCGTCGGAGGCGATAGCAATGTGCCTGAAAGGGGAAGTGTCCAACGCCCGATAGACTCCACGAAGACGTGTCAGAGCAGCGTAAGTAGCATCGTGGACTACCATATCGATGGTCACTCCAACACCATGAGCGGTGTGCATCATAGTAGATGAGTTATCATCACGAGAGTAGAGGTGGACGATGGCACGGTACTGCTCCTATTTAAACTTCTGGTACTGCTCGTACACGGTGTACTCAGGGTGCCATCGATAACCCAGATAGGTCATCATCTCAGCTAGCACAGCAGGTGATCCTGAGACTCCAATGGCTAACGTGTGGCGCACGACCTGCCTCGTGTGTTCCATATGAAAACAAAGATGTTTCAAAGGAGTCAAATGATTGTGTGGGGGTTATTCAAAATATTATTCTAAGAAATAACTATGGCTTATACAACTTTGGGCTGAATGTGCTCTCGGGATCCTAATGTTAGAGTTAGTAAATTCGTTTAACCCGAAAAGAAGAGAGTTGAGAGTCCTGGAGTAAAGATCGAGGAGTAAAAGAACCTAATACCACCCAATTGGCGACGTGGGCCCGTAAGCCACACAACCATGTTATTAAAACAAATTTTCAAAGTCTAGACTCAACTTCGCCCAAGGAGTTGGAAAGGGGGTTCCTACAGGTAGTCGGCTCTGATACCAACTTGTGATGCCCCCGATTTGACCGTACACTAATCATGCACGCAAATGTGTATGACCAAGATCACGGACTCACGGAAGATATCACAACACAACTCTAGACACAAATTAAAATAATACAAGCTTCATATTACAAGCCAGGGGCCTCGAGGGCTCGAATACAGAAGCTCAAAAGCAACAGAGTTAGCGGAAGCAACAATATCTGAGTACAGACATAAGTTAAACAAGTTTTGCCTTGAGAAGCCTAGCACAAACAACAATGATCAAAGAGGCAAGGCCTCCTGACTAGGACCTCCTAACTACTCCTGGTCATCAGTGGCCTCCACGTAGTAGTAGGCTCCATCGGGGTTGTAGTAGTAGTCGACTCGGGTGGCATCTGGCTCCTGGGATCCGCCATATGGTCGCAACAACCAGAAAGAATGAAGAAGGGGGAAAGGAGGAGAAAAGCAACCATGAGTACTCATCCAAAGTACTCACAAGCATCAGATCTAGACTAAGTATGCATCAGCATCAAAGGAATGAGTTGTATCTGTGGACTGAACTGTAGAATGCCAGAATAGAGGGAAAGGCCTAGCCTATCGAAGACTAGCATCTTCTGGAAACCACCATCTTGCTGCACTTAGAAGGGGTACATGATAGCATTTTATAATTAACAAGCATGTTGTAACAATATCCAACACATAGCTCAAGTTTCCATTTCTAGTTGTAATAGATTAGGATATAAGACTGAACGTCAGTTACCGTGGACACAGCTATTCTAATAGATAACTTCCCTGCATGGGTGCACCACATTACCCTCACGCTCGATCATCTATGGCCGGACACACTTTTCAGAGTCAATGCCCGGCCTCGGAAGATAAACACGTCGCAGCCCTACCTAGGCTCAGCAGAGAGGTCCCCACCGGTCTACATCCTAAGCACTCCGGGGTCATGGGCCATCGCCCGTTGCACTCCGGGTCGTTATGCGATGAGCCGGGACGAGCACCACCTCATATTGGATGGCACTGGCCCGACATGCCCACAATGCTGAACTAGACGTCTGACAAAGCTTCAGCTGATACCACGACGCCGAGGCCTATAACTATTCTGACGGATCACTATCCAACCTATACTAAGCAGTTTAGGATAAGCAAGTAAGGTACAATAGCAGGTTACAAAAACTGGCTATGCATCAGAATAGGAGCAAACATTAACAGTAACAAATCTAATGCAAGCAAGAGAGAAAATGAAATGGGTGATATCGGGATGATCAAAGGGGGGAGGCTTGCCTGGAAGCTCCGTTGAAAAGTAAGTAGGGCCGTCCTCAACGTAGTCGATCATAGGGACATCAGCAGCGGTCTCGGGGTCTACCGAAGAAGAAGAGGGGAAGAAACATTAAATATAAAGCACACAAGTGCACGACAAAGCATAACATGGCAATACGCGGAGCTAGGGGTGTTATAACGCAATGCTACACGATACCGGCGAAGGGGGGTAATATCCGGGAAAATTTTCCCGGGGTTAGGCATTTCAGACAAATGAAACGGAGGGGGGAGGTTGCATGTTGGCTATGATAGGGACGTGCGGCGGGCGAACGGAACACGTGTCCCGATTCATCTCGTCGTTCTGAGCTACTTTCATGTATAAAACTTTTTCATCCGAGTTACGGATTATTTTCTATGATTTTTTAAAGATTTAACAGTATTCGAAAATTAATTTAAATCTAAAATGGGGTTATTGCAGCAGCATGTTGTCATCATGACATTAGGAGTCAATTGAGTTGACCGGAGTCAACCCTGACGTGTGGGGCCGTTCTGTCATAGACTAGTAACTAATTAACAGTTTTAGTTAAATATTTCTGTTAATTAGGTTAATTAACAGAAACTATTAAGTTAATTACTTAATTAATATATATATATATATATATATATATATTTTTAAATTCTTTTTTAACAGGGCGCCGGGGCGCCCCACTAGGGAGTGGCCCATAGGCCAAGCGGGGTGGGTGGCTAAAAGGGGCGGAGCTAACGGGGCGCGCGCTCGGCGCGTACCCGAGGCCACGACGAGGCACTGGTGGGCATGACATCGGCCAGAGGAGGGCGAGCGATGGTGCGGTAGGGAGCCGTGGTGCGACGGTCGGCGTGGGGCGCAGTGCAGTGCGGGAGGCGGCGCGAGGCACGGCCAAGCGAGGCCGCCGTGGGTGTGAGCGCGCTAGGAGGCGATGGCGCGAGCGAGGGCAAGCGGCCAAGGGGTGGGGCTAGGACGCGCGAGCAGGGGAGGTACTGATACGTCTCCGGCGTATCTACTTTTCCAAACACTTTTGCCCTTGTTTTGGACTCTAACTTGCATGATTTGAATGGAACTAACCCGGACTAACGCTGTTTTCAGCAGAACTGCCATGGTGTTGTTTTTGTGCAGAAATAAAAAGTTCTCGGAATCGCCTGAAAATCAACGGAGATTTATTTTAGAAAATATAAAAAAATACTGGCAAGAAGATCCACACCTGGGGGCCCACGGGCCATCCTCGAGGGTCGGGGGCGCGCCTCCCTTCCCAGGGCGCGCCCCCCTGCCTCGAGGGCAGCCCGGTGCCCCACTGACGTACCCCCAGGTCCTATATATTCCGTTTCGTGGAGAAAAAAACAAGGAGAAAGAATTATCGCATTTTACGAGACGGAGCCGCCGCCAAGCCCTAATCTCTCTTGGGAGGGCAGATCTGGAGTCCGTTCGGGGCTCCGGAGAGTGGAGATCGTCGCCATCGTCATCATCAACCTTCCTCCATCACCAATTCCATGATGCTCACCGTCGTGCCTGAGTAATTCCATCGTAGGCTTGCTGGACGGTGATGGGTTGGATGGGATCTATCATGTAATCGAGATAGTTTTGTTAGGGTTTGATCCCTAGTATCCACTATGTTCTGAGATTGATGTTGCTATGACTTTGCTATGCTTAATGCTTGTCACTAGGGCCCGAGTGCCATGATTTTAGATCTGAGCCTATTATGTTTTCATGAATATATGTGTGTTCTTGATCCTATCATGCAAGTCTATAGTCACCTACTATGTGTTATGATCCGGCAGCCCCGAAGTGACAATAATCGGGACCACTCCTGGTGATGACCATAGTTTGACGAGTTCATGTATTCACTATGTGTTAATGCTTTGGTCCGGTACTCTATTAAAAGGAGGCCTTAATATCCCTTAGTTTCCAATAGGACCCCGCAGCCACGGGAGGGTAGGACAAAAGATGTCATGCAAGTTCTTTTCCATAAGCACGTATGACTACATTCGGCATACATGCCTACATTGTATTGATGAACTAGAGCTAGTTCTGTGTCACCCTAGATTATAACTTCTACATGATGAATTGCATCCAACGTAATTTCCCATCACCTATCCAATGCCTACGAGCTTTACCCATATTGCTTGTTGCTTATCTACTTTTCCGTTGCTATTATCACAAAAACCACAAAAACATTATCTTTACTTTTACCGCTGCTACCACCACTATCATATTACTGTGCTACTAAACTATCTTGCTGCAGATACTAAGTTTCCAGGTGTGGCTGAATTGACAACTCGGTTCCTAATACTTAAGAGTATTCTTTGGCTCCCCTTGTGTCGAATCAACAAATTCGGGTTTAATACTTTACCCTCGAAAACTGTTGCGATCCCCTACACTTGTGGGTTATCAGGTACGGCGCAACTGCGGGAAGGCGAGCGAGAGGCGCAGTGAGCGGGTGAGCGGGCATGCAGGAAGAGGCGAGGTTGGGGGCGCCGACGAGAAGCAGCAGCAGCGGAGCCGGCGAGGCCGGTCGGGGCCAGACGCGGCGACGCGCAGCGGCGACCTGGGCATCGAGTCAGCAGAGGCGGCGGTGGACGTGGCAACTAGCGAGCGGGGCGCGCGCAGCTGTAGGCGGGCACGACAATGAGGTACACGGCAGGGGGAAGGAGGAGGAGAATAGGGGTCGGGTGTGGATTACCTGCCTGGATAGATGAGGCCGAGCGGTATGAAGGAGGGTCGCCGATGAGGAGGCGGCGCTACAAGCAAGGAGTGAAGGTTTCTACTTGGAAAGGAAAGCGAAAACCAGGGAAATGTGGCTTTTGGTAAGGAGAAGGGGGCGGGGAGGTAGATATTTCTGCGGAAGCCGAAAATTTTGAATCGGTTCAGCGAAAAAACTGACGCGCAAAGTGTCATCAGACACGGTCCCTTATTCAAAATTGTGTATGATATGTGAATATCACAAACGATTCAGATAGCTTAACCAGTGTGTGATGAGTTTGAACGTCAAAAAATTTGGTTCGAATTTCCATGATTACAATGGTCATCCACGTCATTGCATAATTTGGGTACACAAAGGAGACTACAACACACTTGTTAATCGAGCAAGTTCAGCAATTAAACAGAGCTAGCTGACCTAAACATTACTCTAACAAATTAAAGACCGACGCTCTTAATTAAACAAAACAAAGAGTACTACTACTGCTGGTGCTTGTCGATCTCGGCCGCCTCCTCCATGGCATCCATCGCACCATACTCGGCAAGCATCTCGCCATCCGCGTGTGCCATCTCTTTGGAAAAGTCCACCACCACGAGCTGGGCGTGGGTGGCCGCGATCTGGGCTTGGACGGGCTCCGTTGTGGCAAGGTATGTGGCGGAGGAACGGACGGCTGCTCGAACGCTCTCGGTGATTGCCAACTCTTCGGCCGTGGGTTGCCGAACATTGTCGGAGAAGCTTCGTTTGATTTGTACGGTGACCACCACCAGCTGGGCGTGGGCGGCCTCGACATGGTTGCGGCGGCCTCCATCAGGGCTAAGGACGCCGCTGCGGAACGAACAGCTGTTGTGCCACTCTCACCAGTTGCTATCCCCGAAGCAGATGTTGCTACCGCCACCTGAGAAGTAACAGCGGCCGTTTGGGCTGCCTTGGCCGCCCGATCGCAGATTGCGGCCGCGCTCATGCACCTTGTTAGCACGCGCATGGTGGCTGCGGCCGCGCTCTCGCCAGAGTGGGCTGCCGAAGTTGCCCTCACGACGCGGGTCCAGGTCCCTATCTTTCACCGCTGACAATTGAACAGTGAAATGATATTTGGGGAGCGAGCTAGTGTGCTTGACATGCCGGGTGTGGACTATAGCCGACGCATCTTCTTGCGTAATGTAGCATCCCTAAATTCTAAATTTTGGAATGTTATATTAATTAAGTGATCATGATTGCTCGTGTGATGTGTGGTGTGAAATTGAGCGAAATTTGAAACTTTTTGAAAGTTAAAGGAGAGTGAATGAAATGACTTCCCATCCTTTCACATTTCATTTATGATTACCATGCATTCAAATTTATTTCATCACAAAACACTAGAGTGAATATGATATGACTTCTTCCATTTAATTAAAAAAAAGGATTTTGAAAAGATTTGAATTCCATTTGGAAATATTTCAAATTCAGAAACTTTATGCAACTCAATGATTTTCATGAGAGAAGATAAAATGACTTCTTCAAATTATAAGAAATATGAGTTGGAAGTCAAAAAAAAAAACTGAAAGTCCCTTTGAAGGTATTTTGAAATCCAATTTCAATTTAGGAGTTATTTGGTTTTTAATCAAATTAGTTTTCTCCAAAAATAAAATTTATGGAAATTAGGATAAAATGATTACCTACAATAAACAATTGGAGAAAAATAAATTTGGAATCTTTTTGGTATTTTTTTTTCATTTTAACTACAACAGTAGCACTGCTTGCCTCATTCGAATTGTTTTGAGTTTTATTTGGCTTGGGGAAAATATGTTCATGTATTAGGAAATCTTTTTATGCAAATTATGATATATAATATGCCTATATAATAATTAATTTTATTTTCGTTATTCAGTTTTCCTTTCTGTTTCTATTTCATAAAACTGTATGTGCGGTTCATAATTATTTTTCGCCCCCATGCGTAGCATAGTAGACAGGCCTATTTTTTTCTTTTTTTTCTTTTCATTTTCCTTAAAGTTTACAATTTTATTTTATTATTTATTTATTTCTTCGAAAAAATTCAGTAAAGAAAAATATTTATAAAAAAACTGCCGCGCAGTGCACGCGCGCGGCTGGACCGAACTCTTAGCCCATGCGCATGATCTTTTTCAATTTCATCTGCGTACGTATATGTTTAGTGCCACATTGCCTTTCCACCTATAAATATATATCCATATAGCCTTCAAAAATCATGTGATTTGGGTTAAATTAATATTTTGGTTTCACTAGCTTCACAAAAGAAAAGTATATTTCTCCTCTCCGGCGTGAATTCTGGAAGTCATCTCCTCTCACCGAAGTCGTCTTTTCCCTACGTTATAAACATAATTATTTTCGTATTTTTTTATACTCCCGTAGGTTATTATTTTTTAGACTAGTCAACGGTAGAAATCTAATTTTCCTCTTAGTTAGTTATTTCGTTAATTGTAGGGTCTTATCTATGAAATAATTAGATTTATAAATTAGTCCATATATTTACACTTTAGGCCTAGAATTCTTTTAGTTATAACTATTTTTATTTCATAAAACAACTTGATCCTAATTTTTCAAATAGCCATAACTTTGTACTCGTTCATCAAAATTAGATGAAACCAACACCTACATTTTTGCCTTGATTCCACCTATCCATTGAATCTATCAAATAAACTTTTTGCAATTCCAAAATTAAGAAATTTGTTCAGACTCATACTCAATTTTTTTATCATATCTTTTTATCCGTAGATCCGTTTTCGATGAACCCAACCGCGTCGGATTCGCATTGGAGTAATCTTTCCGTTCGCGCAATTAGTGTCATCTTTCCAACATATAATTTTGATCTTAGACAGTTACTCTACTAGTCCACCAAAATGTTGTTACACAACATTCTTAGCAGATTCAATGATATGTCGAATTACTTGATCCGATATTTTCAATCTCGTAATTCTTCCTACATATTCATATTGACTTCCTACATCCAGTTGCATCATTAGTTTCAACTTTTGATCTTTTGAAATTTGAACGATTCAAATTTGAACTCGAAGCTTCACTTGATCATATCTTGTAAACTATAGTGCTTTTTCAATGAATTCCTTTTTCAAATTGAATCCCTAATCGTAATCTAACATGTTGAGCCATCACCACACTTTTTCACCGAAATTAGGATCTGACCTTGTAAAATAATTTGATTTGGTTTTTTTGGAGTTTTTGCAATCATCATTTTTATTTTCTTTTAGGTCTTTGAGTGATTACTTATGTGTGGATAAAATTGCTTGCTTATGATAGATTGATCGAAGTGTGATGAGTAGAACTATCTGGAATTATGAGTGCGAAGAATGGTCATCGGCAGTATAAGGCAAGTTCACACTTTGATCATATTTTTCCTATACCCAGTTTTTGATATGCATTAGTTCACACCCTTACAAGTTTTCATGAGTAGGATTGGGAACTGGGACTTTGCTATGTAGTTCATGAGGTAGGAACCTATGATCTTTGAAACACCTCGGGGATATTTGTTATATTACATGTTGGTTAGCCATGCTCGTAGACGGGGGTTGGTACGTGAGATTCATGCACGTTATGAGAGATATTAAAATTAAGGGCAAGTTAACGTGGCAACATTTAACACACATCTGGGTGGAAATGTTGGTGCACCCTAGAGAAACTAATGGCCTGCCCGGGCGCCTGGAGAATCCAGTGCTCGCCCTAGGGGATCCCGGAGGACCCGTGTGATCACCCTATGGAATGCCACCCAGGCTCAAAGGGATCATACGATATTTCATGGCTAGAAACTTCCGTGTGCAGCCACAAGCCATTATGGGCTCTGTCATAGTTGAGTAAGTTGTGGGAAACCTTTCCATGATAGGCTAGTGAATGTAGGGGAGTTGTAGGTGTACCGGCCTATCTATGGGTTAAGGGGACCTCTTCGGAAAGACTATGTCTCGATCATCCGCTTCTCAAACAACAAGCAGTGCGAGGAATTCAACGGAGGAGATTGAGTCTTGTGGCGAAAAGTGCGCAAACCTCTGCAGAGTGTAGAAACTAATGATGATTAACCGTGTCCCCGGTTATGGACATCTTGAGTATCTATAAGTGGATTATTAGTTGATCTTATCACTCTATTTAATTAATGTATTGGGTTATTAATAATTTAGGAATTTTGGGATTGAGTTGGAGGAACCTTCTCAATAATGGCATAAACTTGGTAGTAAAATAATATTTATTCCTTTGTTGTAGAAAAAATTAGCTTTACGCAAAATTAGACTTAGAGCCTCCACCAGTCAAAAATGCATATAGAGATAACTATTTTCATTATTATTTCGTGGTGTGAAATTGCCAGTGCATTCAACATACTGACCTACACGGCTGCAACGTCTCATGTTGCAGGAATTATTCGACGAGGAAGTGATATGTTAGGGTTGTGATGTCTACACTCAACTTTGTCGTTGGTATTGTTGGGACTTCCACAACTTTGTTGTTACTTCCGCTATGTTGATTGAGGTAATTGTATTTACGTTACTTTATACATGTGATTGAACTCTGTTATAAATCCTCGAGTACTGTGTGTGTCAGCATACCGATCCAGGGATGACACTTAAGCACAGAGACTCCAGTGCATTCGGGCCGGGTCGCGACAAGATGGTATCAGAGCACATGTTGACTGTAGGATGTGACCCCTTCGGAAATGTTTTCTCTAAAACTTTATTTTCAAAAGAGATCCCTTAACTCTCATTTTTTCTAAGTTGTACCAAGTATTTTCCCCTCACCTCAAGTAGTTAAACTATACCCCTTTTCCGTTTTGACCACCCGGAGGATCAATAGAATCTACTCCAAGAAGGATCCAATGTCAGACAATTGATGACCACTTCGGCGTAAAGAGGATTTCACCATGCATTAGAAGTGTTGAAGCTACAACAGTTGGATACTCCGAAGATTTGAAGAGTTTGACGACTTTGAAGATTTATTGACCTTTAGAAGACCAAACCCCTGTTATATACTTACGTTAGGTGCGACGATTGTGAGCTGTCATTTGTTTGATATTTTTCCGACGGCCACAAAATGAAGCCCGTCTCTTCAAAACTATCGTTTGTATTGTGTGTATCCCTCTCTATCTCTCTTATCTCACCCCAAAACCGTTGGAACCAATAGAGGATGAATGACGATGGACTTGTATTCTCTGGACCGATGATCCAGCCAGAGGCAGAGCTATGGATACAAAACATCGAGGATCACTTCAGGAAAAAAATTGATTGCAAGGAAGTATGAGGTTCAGAACGCTCTTCAGTACTTTACAAAAAATGCTACAACATGGTGGAAAATGCATCATGCCATACAAGGATGTAATGGAGAAAAAAGTTGGGAGGAATTCAAGAAGACTCTGTTAAAATCCCGTCTCATCTGAAAGTGTGGTGATAACCCGAAGAAGAAACCTTGTGCCTGCAGGATTTGTGGAGAGATAGGACACACCCAGGAGGAGCACAAGGATGAATGCCCTCATTGTGAAGAAATTCACCGAGCTGAAGAATGCACAAATAGGCAGGTTACTTGTTTCTTGTGTGAAGGGACTACCCACTACCCTGCTCAGTGTCACATTTACCTCATGGTACAACGAACTATCCAGCCGAAGAAGGAAACAATGAAAGAAGCCCTCGTGGAAATTTTATAAGAACCTGTGATGAAGAAAGATGTTGAGGGCACACACTAAGAAGACCCAATTAAATTACACCAAGTCATGCTATTCATGTGGAGAAGAAGGAAACATCTCCTAGTATTGTCCGAAGGAGTATCTAGTAGAATTCCTGACAGTGGAAGTAGAGTATGACCCACAGGAAATAGAAGTCCTGATTGGTACGGAAAAGTACAAGAAGAGAAATAGAATGTTCCCCCAGAACAACCCAATTTCTATAAAGAACGACCTGAGTCATATCACATGTTATAGGTGCAAGTATGTAGGCCATTACGCTTATAAATGTTCGGAGAAGAGGCTAAAAAATTAAATCCAAGGAGCCTACATAATCACAAAGAAGCCCCGAGACATGTCGGAAGTCAATTATTTTCACTGGAAAGAAGCGGGACATTTTGCTAGGGAATGTTCAGATCAGGTGAAAGCTAGAGCTGAGTAGTTGAGATTTCGATATGGATAATAAGAGTAGTAGAAAGAAATTTATTTTCATAAGTTCGATGAGTTGAATCATGTAATGGGTGCTCAAAGATTGTAATAAATTTATGAAATCAATAAAGTTCATGTGTCATGATTTCATACGTTGAATTTTATGAGTTGTTACTCTATGAACAAATATTTTGACCATTTTCGAGGATATGAGAAATATGGTCTATGGAAGAA
The DNA here is from genome assembly GCA_902687465.1 of Secale cereale. Lineage (NCBI taxonomy): Eukaryota > Viridiplantae > Streptophyta > Magnoliopsida > Poales > Poaceae > Secale > Secale cereale. Next base: position 501,373,119 of record LR738712.1, read on the forward strand.
TTTGTGCATTTCAAAGGTGGTAGTACCCTGTGAGGAAACTTGACCCTTGGAAAGGATAATGATATTCCATGGAGTGTACTTTGGACAAAATAAGTATGAGTTTTATCTCGACATGTGGGATGCCCCAAGAATATGAAGGGATGAAGTACTATTGGATATAAAGGAGGTATAATGTTGGGAATATGGAACAATTGTAACCCCATGATGAGTTAAAGCTATACATGTGTTGAAGTGCGCCCATAACCCACGGGCCCAGGAATTAATAAGGATCAAGTACTCCCTAGAAGAAGAAATTTCGGAAGAAGCTTTGATTTGATCAGCAGACATTTCTTAGGAGGATACAAAAACCCAAGAGTTGTGAAGAACGATAGATGTTTTGTTCAGCTTGCAGAAGCAATGGATATATCCGAACTCAGTTCGTTGACAAGAGAAATCCTGCAATGCTTGTTAGGATGACCGAGTGTTAGATGCGAGATTCACTAAACCATATACAAGGTAATGATTTGGGTGCGGAATGAATTGATCACCATGCCTACTTACTCTTATTATTCTCCTCTGCTATATGGGATGGTAAATCTGAGTGACTTATCCATAGTAGAGAGATGACGATATCAAAAACCTTGTTTGAACCTTAGAATGGTATAACAATTTTTTTCCTTGTACAAGGCAGTTGTTGCCAACCGTAGGCCATACGGTGAGAATGAAGCCCAGAACTATTTTCTGCTTGGGCCCAGTCAAATTGTTTGATGACCACCATGAGATATCGATAGTTGTTTAGTATTGGCGCCAGACCTGTCAGCTGAGAAGACACTGTCTCAAAAGAACTTTAATTACCATGATGCAAGGACACAAGAAATTGTGGAAAAGGTATGCCTCTACCGGGAGAGCCCCAGAGTACGAGTTATCCCGAAAAAAATAAGAAGATCGACATCGTCAACCCAAGGAGTTGAGTACATGAGTTTTGTCCGAACCATATCGATGCTTCTAAGTGTGGTAGCACACTAGACCATACCGATCAATGGATTTGCTAGAAGACCCCGAACCAAACCTATTTCTTGCTAGCCTCTCCGAATCTCGAGGGAGAAATTCATTTTAGGGGTGGTAGGTTTGTAATATCCCAAAATTCTAAATTTTGTAATGTTATATTAATTAAGTGATCATGATTGCTTGTGTGATGTGTGGTGTGAAATTGAGTGAAATTTGAAAATTTTGAAAGTTAAATGAGAGGGAATGCAATGACTTCCCATACTTTCACATTTCATTTATGATCTCCATGAATTCAAATTTATTTCATCACAAAAACCTAGAGTGAAGATCATATGACTTCTTCCATTTAATTAAATGAAAAGGGTTTTGAAAAGATATGAATTCCACTTGGAAATATTTCAAATTCAGAAACTTTATGCAACTCAATGATTTTCATGAGAGAAAATAAAATTACTTCTTCAAATTATAAGAAATATGAGTTGGAAGTCAAAAAGAAAAACAAATTGAAAGTCCCTTTGAAGGTATTTTGAAACCCGCTTTCAATTTAGGAGTTATTTGGTTTTTAAGCAAATTATTTTTCTTCAAAAATAAAATTTATGGAAATTAGGGTAAAATGAAACAATTGGAGAAAACTAAATTTGGAATTTTTTTGGTATTTAAAAATATTTTAATTGAATTTAAATTGCAACAGAAGGACTGTTTGCCTCATTTGAATTGTTTTGAATTTTATTTGGCTTGGGAAAAATATGTTCATGTTTTAGGAAATCTTTTTATGAAATATTTGATAAATAATATGCCTATATTAAATTTTATTTTATTTGGCTAGGCAGTGTACACGCGCGGCCGGGCCGAACTCTTTGCCCATGCGCATTATCTTTTTCAAATTCATCTGCGTACGTATATGTTTAGTCCCACATTGCCTAGCTGTAGACCGCTAAGTCTCCTTTCCACCTATAAATGTAGACCCATAGAGCCTTCAAAAATCATGTGATTCGGGTTAAATCAATATTTTGTTTTGACTAGCTTGACAAAAGAAAAATATATTTCTCCTCTCCGGCGGGAATTCTGGAAGTCGTCTCCTCTTTTCAAAGTCGTCTTTTCTCTACCTTATAAAGGTATTTTTTTTTCATATTTTTAATACTCCCGTAGCTTATTATTATTATTTTAGACTAGTAAACGTTAGAAATCTAGTTTTCCTCTTAGTTAGTTATTTCGTTCATTGTAGGGTCTTATCTATAAAATAATTAGATTTATAAATTAGTCTTTGTATTTACACTTTAGGCCTAGAATTATTTTAGCCATAACTCTTTTTCTTCCGTAAAACTGCTTGACCCTGATTTTTCAAATAACCATAACTTTTTACTCGTTCATCCAAATTAGATAGAACCAACGCCTACATTTTTGTCTTGATTCCACCTATCCAGTGAATCTATCAAATAAACTTTTTGCAATTCCAAAATTTAGAAATTTGCTCAGATTCATACGCAATTTTTTTATCATATCCTTTTATTCATAGCTCTGTTTCTGATGAACCCAACTGCATTGGATTCATATTGAAGTAATCTTTCCGTTCACACAATTAGTGTCATTTTCCAATATATAATTTTGATCTTAGCCAGTTACTCTACTAGTCCAGCAAAGAGTTGTTACACAACATTCTAAGCAGATTCAATGATATGTTGAATTACTTGATCCATTATTTTCAATCTAGTAATTCTTCCTACATATTCATATTGACTTCCTACATCCAGTAACATAATTAGTTTAAACTTTTGATCTTTTAAAATTTGACCGATTCAAATTTGAACTCGAAGCTTCACTTGATGATATCTTGTAAACTGTAGCGCTTTTTCAATTGTTTCCTTTTTCAAATTGAATCCCTAGGCGTAATATAACATCTTGAGCCATCGCCACACTTTTTCACTGAAATTAGGATCTGACCTTGCAAAATAATTTGATTTGGTTCTTTTGGAGTTTTTGCAATCTTCCTTTGCACTTTCTTTTAGGTCTTTGAGTGATTGCTTATGCATGGATAAAATTGCTTGCTTACGATAGATTGATCGGAGTGTGACAAGTAGAACTATCTGGCATTATGAGTGCAAAGAATCTCCATCAACAGTATAAGGCAAGTTCACACTTTGATCATATTTTTCCTATACCCAGTTTTTACTATGCATTATTTCACACCCTTACAAGTTTTCATGAGTAGGATTGGGAATTGGGACTTTGCTATGTAGTTCATGAGGTAGGAACCTATGATCTTTGAAACACCCCAGGAATATTCATTATATTACATATTGCTTAGCCATGCTCATAGACGGGGGTTGGTATGTGAGATTCATGCAAGTTATGAGAGTTATAATAATAAAGGGTAACTTAAGGTGGCAACATTTAACACACATATGGGTGGAAATGTTGGGGCACCCTGGAGAAACCAGTGGCTTGCCCAGGAGCCTGGAGAATCCAGTGTTCGCCCTAGGGGATCCCGGAGGACCCGTGTGATCACCCTATGGAATGCCACCCAGGCTCAAAGGGATCATACGATATTTCATGGCTAAACTTCCGTGTGCAGCCACAAGCCATCATGGGCTCTGGCATAGTTGAGTAAGTTCTGGGAAAACTTTCCATGATAAGCTAGCAGATGTAGGGGAATTGTAGTTGTACCTGCCTATCTATGGGTTAAGGGGACCTCTTCGGAAAGACTATGTCTCGATCATCCGCTTCTCAAACAACAAGCAGTGCGAGGAATTCAACGGAGGAGATCGAGTCTTGTGGGGAAAAGTGCGCAAACCTCTGGAGAGTGTACAAACTAATCATGATTAGCTGTGTACCCGGTTATTGACATCTTGAGTATCTAGAAGTGGATTATTGGTTGATCTCATCACTCTATTTAATTAATGTATCGGGTTATTAATAATTTGGGAATTTTGGGATTGAGTTGGAGGAACCTTCTCAATAAAGGCATAAACTTGGTAGTAAAATAAAACTTATTCCTTTGTTGTAGGGAAAAATTAGCTTTACGCAAAATTAAACTTAGAGCCTCCACCAGCCAAATATGCATATAAAGATAGATATTTTCATTATTATTATGTGGTGTGAAATTGCCAGTACATTCAATGTACTGACCTACACGGCTGCGACGTCTCATGTTGCAGGAATTATCCGACAAGTAAGTGTTACGTTAGGGTTGCAATGTCAACACTCAACTTTGCCGTTGGTATTGTTGGGACTTCCACAACTTTGTTGTTACTTCCTCTATGTTGATTGAGGTAATTGTATTTACGTTACTTTACACATGTGATTGAACTCTGTTATAAATCCTCGAGTACTGTGTGTGTCAACATACCGATCCAGGGATGACATGTAATGCCCCGGATGTAATACTTTCCCTTTTGGGTATATAATATATCTCCGGCTTCATCTATTTCCATTCCGGGTTCTTTGTCTTTCGGGCTTTCGTCGTTTTGTTGTGTGAGTGTGTGGCATTCATTCATATCATGTAGACATGTGCATTGCATTGCATTTGTGTTGTGGGTTGCATCCGGTTCCGCGTGTTTCTTCCCGTTGTCCGTTTCGCGTTCCGGAGCTCCCTCACGTGTCCGTGACGTCCCGTAGGCCTACTTTGTTGTTCGGGCGTTTAACGTTACCGGTGTGCCGCGAGGTTGTTGTCTGTGTTGTTGTTTTGTTGTGTGCAACCCGCCTCTCAAATCTCGTCTCATTTGGACTCCGTTGACTTTTCCATCCGTTGCTCGTGTGGGTCCAAAGTGCCTTCACTTCGTGTCCCGGAAACACCCCTACTGCAGTCTCTTTTCTCCTCCTAGGCCTTTTAAATCTACCCCCGCGATCGGATCCGTCGGATCGCGATCGGAGGGCTCCTAGCGCCCCTAAAACTCCTCCTAACCCTAAAAACTACTATATAATAGACCCTAGTCTACTTTGGCATGTCCCCTTCTTCTTCCCCCTTCCCCTCTATTTTTTCCCTTTCTTTCAGATCACAGATCCCCAATTTTTCCTCTGGATCCGAGGGAACCAGCTCCCTCGATCCGTCCGCGGCCGCATCGACCGGATCGCCTCGATCAGATCCAGTTTCCTTCCGGCGAGGTCAACGCCGCAGCGATCCCTCGCTGCCAGATCGACGCAGCGGCCGGGCCACTGCGCCGGTTCCTTCGATCCGACCGGGCCGGAGGACCACTTCGCCTGCACCGGCCCGTACTCCTCCCCTCGCCCCTGGGTTCCCCGCCTTCCCTCCACCGCGGCCCGTACACCGCACCAGCCCGCAGCCGCCTCGTCAGCTTGCCAGTTGGGCCGCCGCCCCGCTTCGCCCCGCGGGCCCAACCGCCGCCCAGCCGCGACCGCGTCCCTCCGCCAGGTCGCCGCGCCAGCCGGGCCGCCCCTTCGCCGGGTGGGCCGCCTCCCGCTCCAGCCCGCAGCCGCCGGGCCGCATCAGCGTCGCTGGGCCAGATCCAGCCGCCGCCACCGCAGCCGGGCTTCGCCACCGCCGCCAGTTCGGGCCGCCGCCTCTGCCTCCAGCCGGGCCGCACCGGACCGGGCCCGTCTTCGTTTTTCCCAGATCTGAATCTGACTAAGGTTGTTTTCCCCACTCCTAAGTCCCTGAGATCTAATCTGTGTTGCTATGTTTGACCTTGCATATCTTTTACTGTGTTGCTCCGTTTTGCGCGTGTAATATGTTCAGACGTTCGTGGAGATGTGCTCTACGTTTTACCTGTTGTTGTCATGCATGTTAGAGATCGTTTAGGTGCTTGTTTTACTGTTGCAAGAGTGCATCATGATATAAACTGCTGTTATGTGTTATTTTCATGCCACCTTTGCCATGTGATATCTTTTAGCCCGTTTGTCCAAATGATGCAAATGACATGTCCACGTGTTCGTCTTGCGACGAACTACGTGTTGCTTGTGATAGGTTGCATGGTAGATTTATTATTGCCTTGTTATCATCGTTGCAAAGTGCCATGTTCACATGTTGTGTTTTCACTTGTTATGAAATGCCATCTTGTTGAGCTCGTTGCAATCGTTGTGTTCACCTCTATGAAGCATGCTTGTGTGTTTCGGGATCACCTTCATGTGCACTTTGAGGAGGTGCTTACCCTTTGCCATGTTTAGTTTCGAGGTGACTTAAACATGCTCTTTTAGTTGCTATGATGATATTGTTGTTTTAGGACTTAGTGATTTTTCACTAAGTCTGAAATCTGTAACGTTCCGATGCCATGTTCGTGTGATGTTCTAGGACAAAGCATGTTAGTTTTGGGGTGGATTTTGATTGTTCCTTGTAGTATATATTGTTGTCTTTCCATCCATGTCCTCACATGTCCATTTGAGTGGCTGTAGCATGTTTATCTTTTGCTCTAAAGTTTCAATAAAATTCTGCTGCCAGAATTTTATTGTAAAGTTCAATATGTCCAAGATCATTGCTATTGATCCGTGACTCCGTTGGGGGTGCACTTTGGACTTAGTTGCTGTACTATATGTCTAGTTTGTGTTCATGTCCTTTGCCATGCTTTTTGGGTGCTGTAGCTTAATTATTTTGAGCTCCAAAGATGCTATGTTGCTGTAATTTTCAGCTTTCGCTCAAATCTTGTTTCGGGCATAACTTTTAGCCCGTAACTCCGATTTCAGCGAATCTTATATCAAAATTGATTGATTTTCTGTGTAGATTAATAATATCAGATTGTTATCATGTTTTGAGGTGTTTTGCTTGAGTGATGTTTTACGTGCTCCGTGTGCATCCTTAGTGCATCCATCATGCATTCATGTTTTTCGAGTGCGCATTGCATCTTGTTGATTGGTGCTTGGTGTGATTGTTTTGTTTAGAGCCGAAAGCTGAGATCGGGTACGAAGTTGAGCACGAGGTTCCCAACGAGGTTGAGCACGAGGACCCTTCTTACGATCCGAACGACTTCTCTTCAGGCAAGATGACCGAACCCCGATAACATTACTATCTTTGCCTATTGCTAGTAGTCTCGATCTATAGTTTTGCCTCGATGCCCATGATCTTCTTGTCAGCCTCCTACTTGTAACCAATTGCCATGTTTAACCAACCTACCTATGCAAACCGTTGCTTGGCTAAGTACGCTTCGCTCAGCCCTTCTTATAGCGTTGCTAGTTGCAGGTGAAGATCGAAGATGCTTGCTTCATGTTGAAGTTTGGTTGGGTTATATCACACTATATAAATGCTTAAAATGAAATCATCTATATATTGGCAAGGGTGGAAGGCTAAGCCTTTTGCTTGGTGATTTGTTCCACTCATGCCGTTAGGATCCGTATAAGCCGGTATTATGTTCCTTGATTATGCGTTCCTAACACGGTTGGGGTGTATGGGACCCCCTCGATAAACCGCTAAGTGCTAAGTCTTTTCCAGCAAATCCCAACATTGGTACTATTTGCCTAATAACAAACTAAACATGCATAGGGAGTAATTAACCCTCTTTCTTAATCAACAACCCCGGGCCAGTGCTCCACATGAGTGTTGGTCCGAAACGAGCGGACTGCGGGGCCGCCTTGGGGCAACCTGAAGTATCTGGCATACACCCGTAGCTTCACCCATCCGGTCGTGTCCTGAGACTTAGATACGCGCGGCTACTATCAGGGTGTCGACACGCCGGGAGGATTTGCTGGATTAGCCTTACCTTAGCACGGTATATCTTGAGCACGGGATTCCGAGGATACTCGGGTCTTCCCACTTTGGAGTTGCGACTCCGCGGATCGTGGGCTTGTAATGGGTCAAGTTGGAACACCCCTGCAGGGTTTGAACTTTCGAAAGCCGTGCCCGCGGTTATGTGGCAGATGGGAGCTTGTTAATTCCGGTTGTAGATAACTTGACACAATGTTACTAATACACTACCAGCGTGTGTTCCGTGACTGTCAATTTCCGAATAGGGATTCGGGAGTTGAACATGGAGGGGTTATGATTGTGAGCTTGTAGCTAGGATCACTTCGTGATCACTTCTCGCCGATGCCTTCTCTTCTCGCTCTCACTTACGTAAGCTAGATGCTAGTTGCTGCTGCAAACACTGTTTCTTTTCTTCAGCCTTATCCTCACCCAAAGGCTTTGATAGTCTTGTTACCCGGAGACGGGATTGCTGAGTCCTCTGTGGCTCACAGTTACTTCACACACCAGATGCAGGTCCAGCTGTGAGCTATCTAGGTGATGGCACCGAGCTGGATTGGGAGTACGACGAGGAGCGTAGTCGGTACTACGTGCGCTACCCGGACGATCAGTAGTGGAGTCTCTTACTAGGATTCGATCCGCCTGTGGTTTATTTATCTGAGTTTGGTACTTTGACTTTTGGCTTTTGCCCTTAGAGGGTTGTAGTGTTCTTAATGTATGATGTTTGAGACTTGTACTGTAATTCTGTGACGTGGCGAGTGTAAGCCAACTATTTTCAGTTTACTATCCCCTCTTTTACATGAGTTGTGCAAAGATTACCAGACTTGAGATCATTCTAGGATGGAATTATGCCTTTAAGTCGTGCCTCGACACGTAGGAGGTATAACTCCATCCTGGGCATTACAAGTTGGTATTCAGAGCCTTCTCCGACCTAGGAGTCCCCACTGTTTGATCGAACCGTTGACGGTTGAGTCTAGGCACACACTGAAAACTTTTTGAGTCCTATATTATATGGAGAGTAGGATTTCTTTGCTTCTCATCCCCTTTCTCTCTGGTGAGGACTCCTGACGTCTACTCTTGTCTCTCCTATCTTCAAAATTTGCACAAAATTTTTTTAGGAATCCCGCGAGTATTCTGGGATTGTTTCGATGTTCTTGTGACAAGGATATTGTTCCCGATGCCTCCTGTTACCGAGGAGTTGAGCTTCGGGGTATCATTGTAACAAGCATATCGCGGCAGTACTAAATACTTAAGACGGCCGACATCGAAAATCTCCCCTATACGGCCAGTGGCAAGATAACCCCGACATCACCCAGTACTGGGGAGGTAGTTCGGGAGTATTGCCATAGCTTGTTATAGTGGATGCTTTTCGAAGGTCCGAGGTACACAGTTTCCGAGAAAGACTGGTTATGTGTTGAAGGATGGATACACCTGGATGTAGGTTAGAGTTGATTGCGCGGTGCTTCAAGTGTATCCCCAACACCTGATTGCATAACTGGAATCTTTCGGAAAACTATAGGTGGGTTTTATCCAGTAGATCGTAGGCATTCTTCCAACGAATGCAGGTTAGTGAGTTCGGGGTTCGACATTGAGTGAAGGGGTTATATGACCGAGGTTACTATCAGGAGTTGCATCTTAAAGGGCCCTTGGCTATGCTGATCCGGGGATTGCAAAACCTTTTCGTAACGCGTTCATATGCTTTCAGCACAAAGATGTTAGAACGAAACTCCTCTCTTGTGTTTGTTCCCGTCCATACCTTGTTGTTTTTCTTATTTTCATTTTGATCCCTATGTGGCTTCTCGTGAAGACTGATGTTATCATTTAACTGAGAAATTCATTCGTTCCTCTTGTTCGGATGTTTTCATTCGTTCTTATTGTTTGAATGATTATTGTGAAGACTTGTTGCAATTCATTCCATTGATTCAGCTTATTCCTTTTGTCAATCAATTGCTGATTCGTGGTCATCTCTTACAGGATGGCTCCGAAAAGGGTTCCGAACGCCAACCCAGAGGGTGAAGAGGTTCCAGAACGTCCTCCTTCCCCTCCTCCTCCGCCTGAGGCTTGGAGAGCAATTATGCAGACTACTGCCCAGAACACTCAGTTGATGATGCAGATGATGCAGCAGATGCAAACTATGCAAGCTAATCAGGGTGTTCCAGTGAACCAAGGCAACTTCTTCCAGCAGCACCATGCTACTCTCAACCAGTTCCTGGCTAACAATCCTAAAGCTTTCAGTTACTGTGTCGACCCTCTTGATGCTGAGGATTGGTTGACCGACATAAAGAAGCATTTTGAGTGCAGTAACGTGAAAGAAGATGACTATGTGAAGTTTGCAGCCTTCCAACTGAAAGATCAAGCAGCTGACTGGTGGCAGCAGTACAAAGACTCAAGGCCGGGTCAAGTGATCTCTTGGGAGAATTTCTGCAAGGATTTCCGCTCGCATCACATTCCTACAAGTGTTATCGAGGGTATGCGTGAGCAATTCCGCAACCTCAAGCAGGGCTCCATGACAGTCTATCAGCATAATGTCAAGTTCCAAAACCTCGCTCGCTATGCAAAGCAAGACATTCCTGATGCAAAGAGTAAAATCTATCAGTTTCGTGGAGGTCTCAAAGATGAACTTCAGCTTGCTCTCACTTTGTTCGAGCCAGACGAATTCAATAAGTTCTATAACATGGCTTTGAAACAAGAAGCAGCTCAGCTTAAGATGGAGGCTTCTAAGAAGAGAATTCAAGATGCTGTTCACTCTTCCTCATCGTCTCAGTTGGCTGCGAAACAACAGAAATTCTGGCTTCCTCCTCCTCCAGTGATTCGAGCTCCATACAACAACTCCAACAACTTCAACAACTCCAACAACAAGAACTCTAGTGGTCGTGGTTTCTCCCACCCACCCAACCCAAGCAACCAGTCGAAGAAGCAGTTTCAGTCTCAAGGCTCCAAGTCCAGTGGCTCTCTTTTCCGTCCTCTCTCTAAAGTGGTGTGCAACAAGTGTGGCCAGAAGGGTCATTATGCCAACAGATGTCCGAATCCGAAGCGTCTTCCTCCTCCACCACCTATGAGTTCAGCTATTGTCAAGCATGATCCAAAGTCTGCAAGGGTTAATCTGATGAATGCAGCACAAGCGGAGGCTTCTTCTGATGTCATTCTGGGTAACCTTCCAGTTAACTCTTTTCCAGCTAAAGTGTTATTTGATTCGGGTGCTTCATGCTCTTTCATGTCTCAACCATTTGCATCCAAGTATAATGTTGACATCCAAAGTCTGCCTAAGAAGTTGCAAGTTATTTCTCCGGGGAGACGTATGTCTTCCAACATATATGCTCCGGATGTTTCTATTCGCATGGGTGACTATCGATTTTTGGCTTCTCCGGTGGTTCTTGGTAACTCTGACATCGACCTCATCCTCGGAATGGATTGGCTTTCTCAGCATGATGCTCACATTGATTGTGCTCAAAAGGAAGTCAAGATGACTCATTCTGATGAAGATGTGATTATCTTCGCCTCCAGGGATAATACTATTCGGCTTTTCTCTCTTAATGATAAGGGCGAAATTAATGCCATAGAGCAAATTCCAGTGGTGAACGAATATCAAGACGTCTTTCCAGAAGATCTTCCAGGCATGCCTCCACACCGTCAGGTGGAGTTTGTCATTGAACTCGAGCCGGGCACTGAACCTGCGTGCCGGCGTCCATACAAGCTCTCTCCGGATGAATTGAAGGAATTGAAGAAGCAGCTTGATAAGCAGGAGAGTATGGGTCTCATCAGACCGAGTACATCTCCGTGGGGCTGTGGCGTCTTATTTGTCAAGAAGAAAGATGGCACGGAGCGTCTCTGTGTTGACTACCGGCCATTGAACAAGAAGACGATTAAGAACAAGTATCCGCTCCCCAACATCAACGAACTCTTTGAGCAGCTCAAAGGAGCTAAAGTGTTCTCTAAGCTTGACCTCCGAATGGGCTATCATCAAATTCGCATTCGCGAGGAAGACATTCCCAAGATGGCCTTCAGAACGAGCTACGGTTCATACGAGTATACCGTCATGTCCTTCGGCCTCGCCAATGCTCCTCCTACCTTTTCAAGGATGATGCATTACATCTTCAACCCCTATACTGGCGAGTTTGTGCTTGTGTATCTGGATGATATTCTGGTGTTTTCCAAGAATGAAGAAGATCACGAAAAGCACTTGCGTCTGGTTCTTGATCGACTCAGAGAGCATAAATTCTATGCCAAGTTCTCCAAGTGCGAGTTTTGGCTCGATAAGGTTTTGTACCTGGGCCACATCATCTCAGCTGACGGTATTGCGGTTAATCCCGAGAAAGTTGAAGCAATTGTCAACTGGGAAGCTCCTCAGAACGTCAAGCAGCTCCGCAGTTTTCTGGGTCTTGCCAGCTATTGCAGAAGGTTTGTGGAGAACTTCTCCAAGATTGCCAAGCCTCTTTCCAACCTGCTTCAGAAGAACGTCAAATACTTTTGGTCTCCCGAATGTGAAGTGGCATTCAAAACCCTCAAAGAGAAGCTTGTCTCTGCTCCAGTTCTGACTCCTCCGGATGAAACCAAGCCCTATGAAGTGTTCTGTGACGCTTCTCTTCAAGGTCTTGGTGGTGTGCTTATGCAAGATAAGAGAATTGTGGCTTATACTTCTCGGCAGCTCAAGCCCAGTGAGAAGAACTATCCCACACACGATCTCGAGCTAGCAGCTATGGTACATGCTCTGATTACGTGGAGACATCTGTTGTTGGGCAGAAAGGTCGACATCTTCACTGATCACAAGAGCTTGAAGTACATCTTCACACAGCCGCATCTGAACCTCCGACAGACTCGTTGGGTCGAGATGATCCAAGAGTACAACCCCAGCATCGAATACACTCCAGGCAAGGCGAATGTGATTGCAGATGCTTTGAGCAGAAAGGCATATTGCAACAGCCTTCTTATCAAGCCGTACCAGCCTGAGCTTTGTGAAGCATTCAGGAAACTCAACCTTCAAGTTGTTCCGCAGGGTTTTCTTGCAAATCTCCAAATTGCTCCTACCTTGGAAGATCAAGTCCGTGAGGCCCAGCTCAGTGATACCATGGTGAAGAAGGTGAAACATGGGATTGCAAAGGGCACTCCAAAATACAAGTGCTTCCGTGTTGATGAGAGAGATACCTTGTTCTTCGAGGACAGACTCGTTGTTCCCAAAGGTGATCTCAGGAAGCTCATAATGGAAGAAGCTCATGATTCTCTCCTTTCCATTCATCCTGGCAGTTCCAAGATGTATCAAGACCTCAAGCAGTCTTACTGGTGGACACGCATGAAAAGGGAGATTGCCCAATTCGTGAACGAATGTGATGTATGCAGAAGAGTGAAAGCAGAACATCAACGTCCAGCCGGTCTTCTCCAACCTCTTCCTATCCCCGAGTGGAAGTTCGACCACATTGAAATGGACTTCGTCACTGGCTTTCCTAAATCCAAGCGAGGCAATGATGCTATCTTTGTGGTGATTGACAAGCTTACCAAAGTCGCTCACTTTCTTCCAGTCAAAGAATCAATCAATGCAGCTCAACTTGCAGAGCTGTACACTTCCAAAATTGTGTCCCTACATGGCATTCCTCAAGTTATATCCTCAGACCGTGGCAGCTTGTTCACATCAAGGTTCTGGGATTCCTTTCAGTCCGCCATGGGCACTAAGATCAGATTCAGCACTGCCTTTCACCCTCAGACTAGTGGTCAAGTCGAGCGTGTGAATCAGATTCTAGAAGATATGCTCAGAGCCTGTGTCATCTCCTTCGGCATGAAATGGAAAGACTGCCTTCCATTTGCCAAGTTCTCTTACAACAACAGCTTTCAAGCAAGTGCAGGCAAAGCACCATTTGAAATTCTCTATGGCAGAAAGTGCCATACCCCTCTCAACTGGTCTGAAACAGGTGAACGCCAACTCCTTGGCAATGACTTGATCTCTGAAGCCGAAGAAATGTGCAAAGTCATACGTGAGAATCTCAAGGCTGCTCAGTCGTGTCAGAAGAGCTACTATGACGGCAATCATCGTGATTTGGCTTTCGACATCGGTGATCATGTCTATCTCCGAGTTTCTCCGATGAAAGGAACCCAAAGATTCGGTATCAAAGGAAAACTTGCTCCTAGATACGTCGGGCCTTTCAAGATTCTTGGCAAAAGAGGCGATCTAGCCTATCAGCTCGAGCTCCCTTCCAACTTTGCAAATGTTCATGATGTCTTCCATGTGTCTCAGCTTCGCAAATGCTTCAAGGCACCTGAGCGCATGATTCCGTTTGAGGAGATTGATCTTCAACAAGACCTTTCCTACCGAGAGCATCCAGTTGCAATTCTCGAAGAAGCCGAGCGCAAGACTCGCAACAAGTCCATCAAGTTTCTGAAAGTCAAGTGGTCACATCACACCGACCGAGAAGCTACCTGGGAACGAGAAGATCATCTTTGTTCCGAGTACCCTTCCTTTTTCCAGTCCTAGATCTCGGGACGAGATCTTTTTGTAGTAGAGGAGAGTTTGTAATGCCCCGGATGTAATACTTTCCCTTTTGGGTATATAATATATCTCCGGCTTCATCTATTTCCATTCCGGGTTCTTTGTCTTTCGGGCTTTCGTCGTTTTGTTGTGTGAGTGTGTGGCATTCATTCATATCATGTAGACATGTGCATTGCATTGCATTTGTGTTGTGGGTTGCATCCGGTTCCGCGTGTTTCTTCCCGTTGTCCGTTTCGCGTTCCGGAGCTCCCTCACGTGTCCGTGACGTCCCGTAGGCCTACTTTGTTGTTCGGGCGTTTAACGTTACCGGTGTGCCGCGAGGTTGTTGTCTGTGGTATTGTTTTGTTGTGTGCAACCCGCCTCTCAAATCTCGTCTCGTTTGGACTCCGTTGACTTTTCCATCCGTTGCTCGTGTGGGTCCAAAGTGCCTTCACTTCGTGTCCCGGAAACACCCCTACTGCAGTCTCTTTTCTCCTCCTAGGACTTTTAAATCTACCCCCGCGATCGGATCCGTCGGATCGCGATCGGAGGGCTCCTAGCGCCCCTAAAACTCCTCCTAACCCTAAAAACTGCTATATAATAGACCCTAGTCTATTTTGGCATGTCCCCTTCTTCTTCCCCCTTCCCCTCTATTTTTCCCCTTTCTTTCAGATCACAGATCCCCAATTTTTCCTCTGGATCCGAGGGAACCAGCTCCCTCGATCCCTCCGCAGCCGCATCGACCGGATCGCCTCGATCAGATCCAGTTTCCTTCCGCCGAGGTCAACGCCGCAGCGATCCCTCGCTGCCAGATCGACGCAGCGGCCGGGCCACTGCGCCGGTTCCTTCGGTCCGACCGGGCCGGAGGACCACTTCGCCTGCACCGGCCCGTACTCCTCCGCTCGCCCCTGGGTTCCCCGCCTTCCCTCCACCGCGGCCCGTACACCGCACCAGCCCGCAGCCGCCTCGTCAGCTTGCCAGTTGGGCCGCCGCCCCGCTTCGCCCCGCGGGCCCAACCGCCGCCCAGCCGCGATCGCGTCCCTCCGCCAGGTCGCCGCGCCAGCCGGGCCGCCCCTTCGCCGGGTGGGCCACCTCCCGCTCCAGCCCGCAGCCGCCGGGCCGCATCAGCGTCGCTGGGCCAGATCCAGCCGCCGCCACCGCAGCCGGGCTTCGCCACCGCCGCCAGTTCGGGCCGCCGCCTCTGCCTCTAGCCGGGCCGCACCGGACCGGGCCCATCTTCGTTTTTCCCAGATCTGAATCTGACTAAGGTTGTTTTCCCCACTCCTAAGTCCCTGAGATCTAATCTGTGTTGCTATGTTTGACCTTGCATATCTTTTACTGTGTTGCTCCGTTTTGCGCGTGTAATATGTTCAGACGTTCGTGGAGATGTGCTCTACGTTTTACCTGTTGTTGTCATGCATGTTAGAGATCGTTTAGGTGCTTGTTTTACTGTTGCAAGAGTGCATCATGATATAAACTGCTGTTATGTGTTATTTTCATGCCACCTTTGCCATGTGATATCTTTTAGCCCGTTTGTCCAAATGATGCAAATGACATGTCCACGTGTTCGTCTTGCCACGAACTACGTGTTGCTTGTGATAGGTTGCATGGTAGATTTATTATTGCCTTGTTATCATCGTTGCAAAGTGCCATGTTCACATGTTGTGTTTTCACTTGTTATGAAATGCCATCTTGTTGAGCTCGTTGCAATCGTTGTGTTCACCTCTATGAAGCATGCTTGTGTGTTTCGGGATCACCTTCATGTGCACTTTGAGGAGGTGCTTACCCTTTGCCATGTTTAGTTTCGAGGTGACTTAAACATGCTCTTTTAGTTGCTATGATGATATTGCTGTTTTAGGACTTAGTGATTTTTCACTAAGTCTGAAATCTGTAACGTTCCGATGCCATGTTCGTGTGATGTTCTAGGACAAAGCATGTTAGTTTTGGGGTGGATTTTGATTGTTCCTTGTAGTATATATTGTTGTATTTCCATCCATGTCCTCACATGTCCATTTGAGTGGCTGTAGCATGTTTATCTTTTGCTCTAAAGTTTCAATAAAATTCTGCTGCCAGAATTTTATTGTAAAGTTCAATATGTCCAAGATCATTGCTATTGATCCGTGACTCCGTTAGGGGTGCACTTTGGACTTAGTTGCTGTACTATATGTCTAGTTTGTGTTCATGTCCTTTGCCATGCTTTTTGGGTGCTGTAGCTTAATTATTTTGAGCTCCAAAGATGCTATGTTGCTGTAATTTTCAGCTTTCGCTCAAATCTTGTTTCGGGCATAACTTTTAGCCCGTAACTCCGATTTCAGCGAATCTTATATCAAACTTGATTGATTTTCTGTGTAGATTAATAATATCAGATTGTTATCATGTTTTGAGGTGTTTTGCTTGAGTGATGTTTTACGTGCTCCGTGTGCATCCTTAGTGCATCCATCATGCATTCATGTTTTTCGAGTGCGCATTGCATCTTGTTGATTGGTGCTTGGTGTGATTGTTTTGTTTAGAGCTGGAAGCTGAGACCGGGTACGAAGTTGAGCACGAGGTTCCCAACGAGGTTGAGCACGAGGACCCTTCTTACGATCCGAACGACTTCTCTTCAGGCAAGATGACCGAACCCCGATAACATTACTATCTTTGCCTATTGCTAGTAGTCTCGATCTATAGTTTTGCCTCGATGCCCATGATCTTCTTGTCAGCCTCCTACTTGTAACCAATTGCCATGTTTAACCAACCTACCTATGCAAACCGTTGCTTGGCTAAGTACGCTTCGCTCAGCCCTTCTTATAGCGTTGCTAGTTGCAGGTGAAGATCGAAGATGCTTGCTTCATGTTGAAGTTTGGTTGGGTTATATCACACTATATAAATGCTTAAAATGAAATCATCTATATATTGGCAAGGGTGGAAGGCTAAGCCTTTTGCTTGGTGATTTGTTCCACTCATGTCGTTAGGATCCGTATAAGCCGGTATTATGTTCCTTGATTATGCGTTCCTAACACGGTTGGGGTGTATGGGACCCCCTCGATAAACCGCTAAGTGCTAAGTCTTTTCCAGCAAATCCCAACATTGGTACTATTTGCCTAATAACAAACTAAACATGCATAGGGAGTAATTAACCCTCTTTCTTAATCAACAACCCCGGGCCAGTGCTCCACATGAGTGTTGGTCCGAAACGAGCGGACTGCGGGGCCGCCTTGGGGCAACCTGAGGTATCTGGCATACACCCGTAGCTTCACCCATCCGGTCGTGTCCTGAGACTTAGATACGCGCGGCTACTATCAGGGTGTCGACACGCCGGGAGGATTTGCTGGATTAGCCTTACCTTAGCACGGTATATCTTGAGCACGGGATTCCGAGGATACTCGGGTCTTCCCACTTTGGAGTTGCGACTCCGCGGATCGTGGGCTTGTAATGGGTCAAGTTGGAACACCCCTGCAGGGTTTGAACTTTCGAAAGCCGTGCCCGCGGTTATGTGGCAGATGGGAGCTTGTTAATTCCGGTTGTAGATAACTTGACACAATGTTACTAATACACTACCAGCGTGTGTTCCGTGACTGTCAATTTCCGAATAGGGATTCGGGAGTTGAACATGGAGGGGTTATGATTGTGAGCTTGTAGCTAGGATCACTTCGTGATCACTTCTCGCCGATGCCTTCTCTTCTCGCTCTCACTTACGTAAGCTAGATGCTAGTTGCTGCTGCAAACACTGTTTCTTTTCTTCAGCCTTATCCTCACCCAAAGGCTTTGATAGTCTTGTTACCCGGAGACGGGATTGCTGAGTCCTCTGTGGCTCACAGTTACTTCACACACCAGATGCAGGTCCAGCTGTGAGCTATCCAGGTGATGGCACCGAGCTGGATTGGGAGTACGACGAGGAGCGTAGTCGGTACTACGTGCGCTACCCGGACGATCAGTAGTGGAGTCTCTTACTAGGATTCGATCCGCCTGTGGTTTATTTATCTGAGTTTGGTACTTTGACTTTTGGCTTTTGCCCTTAGAGGGTTGTAGTGTTCTTAATGTATGATGTTTGAGACTTGTACTGTAATTCTGTGACGTGGCGAGTGTAAGCCAACTATTTTCAGTTTACTATCCCCTCTTTTACATGAGTTGTGCAAAGATTACCAGACTTGAGATCATTCTAGGATGGAATTATGCCTTTAAGTCGTGCCTCGACACGTAGGAGGTATAACTCCATCCTGGGCATTACATGACACTTATGCACAGAGACTCCGGTCCATTTGGGTCGGGTCGCTACACGTAAGCCATAGGCCTACTATACACCGACGGTGCTCTATGATATTTTGTAATGAATCCCACACGGTTTGTGATAATAAACTGTGTGGGATCTACTTGATTTTTCATCTTGATTTGAATTACATAATGGGGTCACAGCGGCAATGGACGGTGTTTGAATTGCTAGAACTTTTATCTGCAGTGAACATGCAACTATATGTGTGTCGTAAAAGAATTGGAATTATTCAGGGTTCATTTGGACATTTTATACATTAAATTGGTTTTATAGCCATTTCAGGTGCACAATTCAAAATTAAACTACACGCGCATGCTCCGGTGCACCAACATGGGTTGTAAAATCATATATGTGTCCATGGGTTTATGCTTATGTCACATGCAAGAAATGGGGATGAATTTCGAACACCACGACACCGTGGCTCTCCGGCAAACATTGACGTACTTGCTTTTGTAATTCTAGTAAATCCAAAAGTCGTCTGAAATTCATGAAACTTGGCATGCTATCATGGAGCGGCATCAACATGTCGTGGCAAAATTTTTGTCCCATTTGGGGCAGGTTTGGGTATAAGCTTCTCACAAACCAGAGCTTCTCACAACAAGTGTGATGGTTTCGGTAGCGAACGTTTCACCTTTGTGGACGAAATGATATATGTTGCCTCTTCTTGATTTCAATTTTTTCTAGCGTCAACATAGAACAACAGGAGTGTTGTGTTAATTTTTGGAAATTTTCGGGGTTCGTTTGGACATTTTTATACATTAATTGAGTTTTCAATGCATTTATGTGCATAATTAAAATTTGAACTACATGCACATGCTCTAAGGCATATAAATTGTTTGAAAATCAAATTCGTGTCCGTGGTTGCATGCTTAGGTCACATACAAGATATGGGAATGAATGTCAAACACCCTGCCACCGTCAGTCGCCCGCAAACATTGAGATACCTGGTTTTTAAATTCTAGTAAATCGAAAACTCATCTGAAATTCATGAAACTTGGCATGCTATCATGGAGCGGCATCAACATGCCGTGGTAATTTTTTTGTCCCATTTGGGGCAGGTAGCTTCTCACAAACCAGAGCTTCTCACAGCAAGTGTGATGGTTTCAGTAGGGAACGTTTCACCTTTCTGGACAAAACGATATCCGTTCCCTCTTCTTGATTTCAATTGTTTTTCTAGTGTCAACATAGAACAACATGAGTGTTGTGTTAATTTTTGGAATTTTTCGGGGTTTGCTTGGACATTTTTATACATTAATTACGTTTTCAATGCATTTATGTGCATAATTCAAATTTGAACTACATAAACATGCTCTAATGCATATAAATTGGTTGAAAATTCAAATATGTGTCCTTGGTTGCATGATTAGGTCCCATGCAAGAAATGGGAATGAATGTCAAACACCCTGCCACCGTCACTTGGCCGCAAACATTGAGATACCTGGTTTTTAAATTCTAGTAAATCGAAAACTCGTCTGAAATTCATGAAACTTGGCATGTTATCATGGAGCGGCATCAACATGTCGTGGTAAAATTTTTGTCCCATTTGGGACATGTTTGGGTATAAGTTTCTCACAAACCAAAGCTTCTCACGACAAGTGTGATGGTTTCGATAGGGAACGTTCCACCTTTCTAGACGAAATGATATCCGTTGCTTCTTCTTGATTTCAATTTTTTTCTAGTGGCAACATAGAACAACAGGAGTGTTGTGTTAATTTTTGGAATTTTTCGGTGTTCGTTTGGATATTTTTCTACAATAATTGAGTTTTCAATGCATTTATGTGCATAATTCAAATTTGAACTACATGTACATGCTCTAATGCATATAAATTGGTTGAAAATTCAAATATGTGTCCTTGGTTGCATGCTTAGGTCTCATGCAAGAAATGGGAATGAATGTCAAATACCCTGCCACCGTCACTCAGCCGCAAACATTGAGATACCTGGTTTTAAATTCTAGTAAATCAAAAACTCGTGTGAAATTCATGAAACTTGGCATGCTCTCATGAAGCGGTATCAAATGCCGTAGTAAATTTTTTGTCCCATTTGGGGCAGGTTTGGGTATAAGCTTCTCACAAACCAGAGCTTCTCACAATACGTGTGATGGTTTTGGTAGGAAACGTTTCACCTTTCTGGATGAAATGATATCCGTTGCTGTCGGTGTCAAAACCGGCAGATCTCGGGTAGGAGGGCCCAAGCTATGTGTTTAGAGGATCGATGGTAACAGGAGACGGGGGACACTTTGTTTACCCAGGTTCAGGCCCTCTCGATCGAGGTAATATCCTACTTCCTGCTAGATTAATATGGATGAATATGAGTACAAGAGTTGATCTACCTCGAGATCGAAATGGCTAAACCCTAAAGTCTAGCCTATGGGGGTATTGTGATGACGATGATCCCATCTACAGACTAAACCCCTCGGCTTATATACACGCCAGAGGGGGCCTAGGTTACAAGGGTGACTTGGGGAGGAAGTATTTGATACATCCGGACTCTACACTTGCATTTCTATGTACATAAGAGTCCTGACCGAATACGGGGGAAGGTCTTTCGCTTCTCTCTATACGGCCCACCAATACGACCCAACTTCAACGACCCGGATGCCTGAGGACCCCTGAATATAGGACTCCCTCAGTAGCCCCCGGACTTGCCTTCAAGGCCGAGATTGTGTCCGGCTTCATGTCTTCGGTCTTGCAAGGTGAGTCCTCCTGGATGACAGTTTGGCTTCTTTAAATGTTGTACTCCGTCGATTCCTCACCGACATCGCCTTGGCTTCCACGTGTACAATGAATGCGAATCGTCTGGGCAATTTTACAAATACCCCCTTGAGGGTGTAGAGCAGGCGCCTATATAAGAAGATAGATCCCAGTTGCCTCTCCATCCCATTCCACGTGGAAGAAACCCTAGTGCCTACAAAAAGTCTTCAAACATGGCTGGCGCCCCAAGCTCTTCCTCGCGCCCCCACAGCCCTCGTGCAGGAGATTGGAAAAGCTGTTCTGTGTCCCATGCGCGTCTGAGGACACTTCAAGCGCAGGGATATCTCCCTCCAGAGGATCTAGTCCATGTACAGGCCGGACTAACATCTGTCGACAATCAAGGCATAGAGTTTTCCCAACCCCTCCGATGGAGAGCGGGTATGTTTCGTTCCCTTCCTTTTAAGAGGCGTAGGTTTCCCCGTCCACCCCTTCCTTAGGGGACTCCTGGAGTTCTACTGCACGATCTTACGCGGGGTTCCATCCTGCATATTGCGGGTTTTGTCGCTTTGTGCGAACTGTTTTTGGGCTGCGAGCCTCACTTTGAGCTGTGGAGAAAGTACTTCTGCCTTGTCCCTCGATCAGAAGAAGGATCCATATTTGAAGTCGGGGGCGCCGAAGTATGGCGCATAGCCGGGATAGGCTATCTGCCCGGTACTCCGAAGAAAGCATCCGAAGAGTGGCCTTCAGAGTGGTTCTATATTGAGGACGTCGCTTTGCCGGATCCAGTCCGGCATGGACTCCCCAAGTTTTCCAGTGCTCCACCAAAGAAGCTTTACAATTGGTGTCCTCACAATCCCTCGGAAGAAGAGAGAGCGGAGGTTAGCAGACTGACTGGTAAAATCAAATTGCTCGCCAATTCAGGGCTATCCATAATCGAAGTGATGGATATTTCAATAAAGCGATGCGTGCAGCCACTTCGAGCTAGAGGATTTCCAATGTGGCACTATAATGGCCAAAATGATGCCTTGCGATGCTTACGCCTAGGTCTAGATGACCCTGCCGCTCTAGCCATTGTCCTTGAAGGTCTCTATAAGGGAGAGAAACAAGACTTTATTCGCCTATCGTGCTGGGAGGGCTTTTCAATGTACAATCCTCCTGACTGGGTGAGTTTCTCTAATGATCGTCCCTTTTTTTCTTATGATATATTATCCGAACTGAATTCGGTTTCTCCTAATAGGAGTGGAGGAAGGTGATCGAGGGGATTAACATTCCCGCCCCTCAGCTAGAGGACCAGTTTCAAAATGCAGGCCCCAAATACGATGAAGATCCGGACGTGGGCATAGAGCTAGAAGAAGGAGTCTTCTACCATGCCTACCGTGAGGGTCCCCTGGTGGCTATAATAGCCGATTACCCAGGCCTCATTCCTTCCTCCCGTGTAAGTATTTCAGGACATATATCTTCAAAAGAGAAGATTCCTAATGCGCTTTTACCCACTGTATTCTATCATACTTGAATAGGGACGACGCTCCTCACGCCGAACTGCGCGTAGACCGTCAATCCAGAGGGCGGTGCCCGTGTCGGGCGAGGTCTTGATGCGGAAAAGGACCGCGAACACCAGCGGACCTTCAAAGAGGTATGTTTGTTTTAACATGTGCTGGGTGGTGAAATCGACATTATAACTTTCCGCTTTGTTTCTTCCTTTTAGGAGGAATACACACCGGACTATCTCCAGAGGCAATGCAGGCCAAGCTCCAGTCAATCCGGCATCAGGCCCATTAGGGTTAAATTCTAATTCGGTGCGGGATTGTCCTCACCAGGAGGATTGAGATGAAGTGTCAGCTACCAATTCCAAAGTGGAGGTTGCAATGATTTACTGGCGGCGGAAAGCAGCCATGCGTGATCCCGCTTTTTCTGAGGAGGCGTTTAACGCCCTCAGCTCTGCAGATGCCTATACTGAGCCGCTCAAGACGGACTCACTGGAGCGACTCATCATCTTTCAAAATATATGTGTGTAAGTGTTTATTTTGAGTGTTCCCATGCCAGTAGCCCTGGAGACTTAAAGCAGTTAGTACAAATGATTTGAGGATTGTTGTGTTTTATAGGTGCTTCGAGAAAAGAATAACTTTTTATCCAAAGAACTTGAAGAGTGCCGGACTCAGCTCGCCGAATTAAAAAATTCGAAGGAATCCAGAAAGGATGCTAGTGGTAAGAATAATTGTGTCCGGAAGCTATGATAGTTCTGCTGATTACTATTATGTATGTACTAATTTGTAATACAACCACAGGATCGACCGACCAACTAGAGAGGGAGCTAAGAGCTGCCTTAGCAGACAAAAAATTTGCTGAAAGGGAAATTGCCGCTAGCGAGCGTGCACTGATGCAAGCTATGGAGAAAAGGAACCAAGCGCAAGATAGAAATATTAGGCTCGAACAGGAGCTAAAGGGCATAAAGGGCCAACTCTCAAGCGCCTTGGAAGAGAGCCGGAGGCTAAAAAGTGGCATGTTTAGTATGTCTCTTATACCTAGCTCTCCTTATAGTCTCTTATTTTGAAAGTTTCCTATAAAACTTTTCCTGCAGGTTTGTTAACTGGGTATCCTGAAGGCGAAGTGTCCGGTTTTGAGGGTGACATGCTGGAAGAGCTTTCCAGGGTCCATGAGCGGGCGCGGAAGGCCATGAAGAGTATGGACAGAGCTCTATGGCCTGGCAACTCAGCTCCAGAAACTATGGAGGACTTGGCGGACCTGTTCAATGGGGCTTAACGCCGCTTCAAACTATGGAAAGCATCAACATGCCGCATGGGTGCTCGAGAAGCCTGGGCCATGGTGAAGACGTGCTACACTCGTCTTGATCCAAATCACATGGCCCGCGTGGGACCTCGAGGGTCTGATGGACAAGAAATTCCTCTGCATTTGGTCTATGACCAAGTACAGATAGCTGCCAAGCTTTCCCAACAGGACTGCAAGCTAGACAGCCTGATAGAGGGAATAGAAAATGAGTAGTCGTTTGATTCTATGTATTAATGTACTTTTACCATCAAACTTATCTCCAGCCGAATTTATGTAAAGATTGTCATGGCCGACCATCTGCTTTAACCTCCATAAACCCAAAGGCTGGAGTGCTTCTGAATACTATACCCGTGTTAAAACATGTGATATGTTCGGAAAACAGGCAATCCGGTCATAATTGCTTGGACACATGAACTATGTTCGGGGAGTTATGTTATATTACTATTTAACATAAGAAACATCTTCGAGAGAGAATAGTTCCGTTAGGGGTTCCTTTCCCTGGGTCGGCGTGCAGAAAGATGCGGGCCTAGGTTTTCGATCCTATGAGAAGGATTTTAGGATACCATTTCCTGTGAGAGTTTAAAATACGCTTTAGAATGCAATATGTCGTATATCTGCCGACCAATTATATTCTCTTAAAAGCGCTAGCTTTCGGCTTCACCTAGTCTGAGGTACATATCCGGATTACCCGGTTGTAACAATCACAGAGGTGCTCCCTTTACATCCTAGCCGAACAATCGGGAACGTAGGGGTAAGCACAGGATCCAGGCAACCCAGCTTGGCCAGAACTTAAGTCATATCGGTGCATATCATGGCAAGGAAGAACTGTAAAAATAGACGACATTTTAAGCAATAAGCTTTTTTTAATGGGCTTCGTTAAAGAAGCCCCTAGGTATATTTGGGGTAGATACATTCGAGGATGTACTTATCTTGTGGCAGTTTTGGCGAGCCGAATACTTGCCAATGAGAGAAAAATATAAAAAGGAAAGAAGAAAAAAATTGAAAAAGCAAAAGACAAGACCTAACTTGTAAGGAGGAAAAAAAATGCTACCGAACTATCCATAAAATCGTCGGAGCCTCGCGGCGTTCCACGGGTTCGGCTCAAGGCAGTTATCCTATGCATTGCGAAGGCGATAGGCTCCACCGGAGAGTACTTCGTCGATCATGAAGGGGCCCTCCCATTTTGGTTTGAGCTTGTCCTTTTTCGTCTCTGGGAGGCGTAAAATGAGTTCGCCGACGTTGTATGTCTTGGCCCGCACTTCTCTACTCTGGTATCGTCTGGCCTGTTGTTGATAGTATGCGGAACGCGCTTACGCTGTGTCACGCTCCTCTCAAGTCCATCTAGGTCATCCTGTCGATCTATCTCGGCTTCTCTCTCCTCGTACATGCGCACTCGAGGTGAGTCATGAATAATGTCATAGGGCAGAACAACCTATGCGCCGTACACCATGAAAAAAGGTGTATATTCGGTCGTACGGTTGGGTGTGGTCCGCGGCTCCGAGAGTACGGAGTCAAGCTCTTCAACCCAGTGTTTATCAGACTCCCGTAGGGAGCGCACTCGGGGTTTAATGTCGCTCATTATCAGACCATTGGCTCTTTCGGCTGGACCATTTGTTTGACGATGGTATACAGAAGCATAGTCAAGTTTAATACCTAACTCTGTGCACCAATTTTTTACCTCGTCAGCTATGAAATTGGAGCCATTGTCTGTGATAATACTATGCAGGACACCATAGAGGTGTACTACGCCGGATATAAAATCTATCACAGGCCCTGCTTCAGTTGTTTTTTACTGGCTTGGCTTCTATCCATTTAGTAAATTTATCTACCATCACCAATAAGTATTTCCTTCTATGACTTCCCCTTTTAAGGGGTCCGACCATATCAAGCCCCCAGACCGCAAAAGGCAAAGTAATGGGGATTATTCTCAGAGCAGTGGGAGGCATGTGACTTTGATTTGCAAAGAGCTGGCAGCCAACGCAGTGTTGGACTAAGGTTTGGGCATCTGCTCGGGCCGTGGGCTAGTAAAAGCCAGCGCGAAAAGCTTTGCCTACGAGCACCCGTGTTGCGGCGTGGTGGCCACCCATTCCAGCGTGTATGTCAGCGAGAACTTGCCTTCCCTCCTCTTTGGATATGCACCTTTGTAGAATACCAGTTGTGCTTTTCTTATATAGTTCACCTTCGTGAACTTTGTAGGCTTTAGAACGCCAGACTATGCGGCGGGCCTCATTTTGATCATCGGGGAGTTCCTGCCTTTTAAGGTAAGCTAGGAAGGGCTCTGTCCAGGGGGCTATGACAGCCGTGATTTCGTGAGCCGAAGGAGTTATCTCCATGTTTGGGTCTCCGATGACGTCTTGATTGAGTTCGGCTGGGGGTGTGTTCGGATCCGAATTCATATCGCCGCTCTCATCCTGCCATGTTACCGATGGCTTAAATAGCCTTTCCACAAATGTGTTAGGCGGTACGGGGTCACGTTTAGCGCCCATACGAGCGTGTACGTGAGCGGCCTGGTTATTATCCCGGGTTACGTGATGGAATTCTAACCCCTGAAATCGAGCCGATATTTTCAATACAACATTGCGATAAGCTGCCGTTTTTGAATCTTTCGCATCAAAATCTTCGTTAATTTGGGATATAGCGAGGTTTGAGTCTCCGCGTACCTCGAGGTGTTGTATGCCCATGGATACAGCGAGGCGGAGACCGTGTAATAGGGCCTCATATTCGGTCGCATTGTTCGAGTCCGTGTACATAATTTGAAGAACGTACCGGACTTTATCCCAAGTAGGAGATATCAATATTACGCCGGCACCCATTCCGGCTAGCATTTTAGAACCATCGAAGTTCGGCTTTGGTGGGAGTATTCTGTAGCGAGTTCGGCTTCGGTCCATTCTGCGACAAAGTCGGCCAACACCTGGGATTTAATAGCCCAGCATGGCTTACGGGATATGTCGAACGGTAAGAGCTCGATGGCCCATTTGTCTATGCGTCTCGTGGCATCTTTATTGTTGATAATATCGTTGAGTGGTACCTCGGATGCCACTGTGATCGAACACTCTTGAAAGTAGTGTCGAAGTTTCTGAGACGACATGAAGACCGCATAGGCAATTTTTTGATAGTGGGGGTACCGTGATTTGCACGGTGTTAGAACCTCGGATACATAGTATACGGGTTTTTGAACAGGGAATTAATGTCCCTCTTCGGCTTGCTCGACAACGAGCACGGCACTCACTACCTGGTGAGTGGCTGATATATACAGCAGCATTGGTTCACCAACACCGGGGGCGGCTAGGATTGGGTTACTCGCTAGTAGGGCTTTCATTTCTTCCAATCCAGTTGTGGACGCATTCGTCCATTCGAAATTGTCAGTGCGTCGTAGCCATTTGTAAAGTGGCAATGCTTTTTCTCCTAATGTGGAGATGAAGCGGCTTAAGGCCGCTACGCAGCCTGCTAGCTTTTGCACTTGCCTAAGATCGGTTGGTATTTTGAGTTCTGACAAGGCCCGGATTTTGGCTGGGTTAGCTTCGATTCCTCTATGGGATACGATGAACCCTAACAGCTTTCCGGCTGGAACGCCGAATACACATTTTTCCGGATCGAGCCTTATGTCGTATTCTTGGAGGTTGGCAAATGTAAGGCGGGGATCCTCCACCAAAGTCTCGACGTGTTTAGTTCTTACAACTACGTCGTCAATATATGCCTCCACTATTTTGCCAATTTGCTTTTCTAAGCATGTTTGAATCATGCGTTGATATGTGGCGCCAGCGTTTTTAAGTCCAAAGGGCATAGTGTTGAAACAAAATGGGTCGGACGGGGTGATAAATGCTGTTGCGGCCTGATTGAATTCCTTCATCTTTATCTGATGGTATCTGTAATAAGCATCAAGGAAGCACATCGAGTCGTGTCCGGCCGTTGCATCGATAATTTGATCAATGCGGGGCAAAGGAAAGGGATCCTTTGGGCAGGCCTTATTCAGGTATGTGAAGTCGATGCAGAGGCGCCATGATTTATCCTTCTTCGGTACCATGACCAAGTTGGCTAGCCAATCCGGGTGTTTAATTTCTCTCATGAATCCGGCTTCTAATAGCTTGGCTAGCTCTTCTCCCATTGCTTGTCTTTTGGGTTCAGAAAACCGTCGCAGTGACTGCTTGACCGGTTTGAACCCTTTGATAATATTGAGGCTGTGTTCGGCCAGCCTACGTGGGATTCCTGACATATCTGAAGGGTGCCAGGCAAATATATCCCAATTTTCCCGAAGGAAGGCGCGTAACGCGCTGTCCACCGCCAGATCCAGCTGTGCCCCGATGGATGCTATCTTATTAGGGTCCATTGGGTGCATTTGAAATTTGATGATTTCGTCTGTTGGCTTGAAGGAGGTAGACTTCGATCTTTTGGCGAGGATCACGTCGTCCTTGTCTACCTTTGATCGTAGGGTAGTTTATTCTTTGGCCGCGAGGGCTTCGGATAATGCCTCTAAGGCTAAGGATGTCATCTTGTTTTCGGCGCGGAGTGCCCTATCCGAATCACTTGTTAATGTGATCACTCCATTAGGCCCTGGCATTTTAAGCTTCATGTACCCATAATAGGGTATAGCTTGAAAGCGTGAGAAAGTGTTCCGTCCTAGAAGGGCGTGGTATCCACTATGAAAGGGAACAATGTGGAAGAGTAGTTCCTCCGACCTGTAGTTGTCGGGCGTGCCGAACACTACGTCGATCTTAATGCTTCCCGAACACCGGGCTTCGTGGCTTGGTATAATTCCTCTAAAGCTTGTGTTGGTGTGCTCAATGCGGGATTTATGAACCTGCATCTTTGCAAGCGTTTCCTCATATATGAGATTTAGTCCGCTTCCTCCGTCCATAAGTACTTTAGTGAGGCGGAAGCCGTCCACTATTGGATCTAGTAGAAGAGCTGCTAATGCTCGGATCGGCCGGACTCGAGGTGCATCATCGGCAAAAAAACTAATTGCCGTGTCGCTCCATGGGCTTGCAGAGCTAGTTTGGTAAACCTCAGCAAGTTCGCAATTTGCTCTCTTGCGGCGGTTGTTTGAGGAGAACATCTCGAAGACGTTGAAGACATCGACGTCCCTCTCCCTCGGTACGGTGGTGGCAAGAATTGTTGTACCGCTTTTTGCTACCTGCCGGAGTACCCAGCATGCTCTAAGGCGATGGTTAGGGGCATTGTCCGAGGTTGCGTGTATTTGGCAAGGTGTGTCGAGTAGTTCGTCTAGTACAGACCTGTACCTTAAAAAAGGTTTGTTTTTCTCTCCAATTGGCATGTTATCGGATGACCTGCTAGGGTATGTTTTTTTACCCTTGATAATGTATTGTCCAGATATGGACTGTTCTAGAGGTGTATTCTGGGCTTTCCAAGTATTTTCCACTGTGCAGTACTTCCGTACTAACTGTGATAATTCTGTGAAACTGAGAACACGGCGTCGGTTGAGGGCATTCAATACTCCCTCATCCGTGCAATTGCGATCGAATAGGGAGACCGCTTTGTTGTCGCAGCAGTCCCTAATCTTGTTTTTAACAAGTAGGAATCTGGCCCAGAAGTGGTTGACCGTTTCCTCGGGCTGCTGCTGTGTGTTCGCGAGATCATCTATGTCCGGGATTCCGGATTTACTTGGAGAGTTTTTCCCAGGGTGGGTGGGTGTTAGAAACTTTGAATCCCAACCCAAAGTGATATTCGGGGTTTTGATAACCTCCGATGGTGACAATCCGGATTCGATAGGATCCAATCGCCTTTCAGGTCTGGTGTCAGTCCCAGAGCTCAAAGAACATAGAGCGTCTCCTGACCAGGACGTGTTCGGCTTGATGGGTTCGGAGATCCGAACTGTTGCGTTCTCCGTCTAGAGAGGAGAAGTCTTTGTGGCTCCATCCTCAACTACTGCTACCAGATGAGTGATCGGAGAAGGATCGATCTCATCATGGTCGGATTTAAGTCCGATCTGATCTCCTGGCGATGAAAGCCCCAGGGCGCGATGCAATCAAGCAGCTCGTTTATGGTCGAGAGTTCTGCCAAGGTTGCGTCATCGGAGTGGCTGGAATCGGCATAAAGGTGGTGCTCGATGGCCGCAGGGAGAGCGGCCGGCCCAGAGGCCATGCGGGCGCATACAGCGAACCCGCCGAGCTGGAGAACCTGGTCGACAGCCAGGCTGTTTCTGAGGGTGATCCCGTCGTTGATGACGAGACGAGCCATCGATCGCTCATCGCGAGTGCACAGCGGAGCTTTTAATGAAAGCACCATTGTCGGTGTCAAAACCGGCAGATCTCGGGTAGGGGGGGCCCAAGCTATGCGTTTAGAGGATCGATGGTAACAGGAGACGGGGGACACGATGTTTACCCAGGTTCAGGCCCTCTCGATCGAGGTAATACCCTACTTCCTGCTAGATTAATATGGATGAATATGAGTACAAGAGTTGATCTACCTTGAGATCGTCATGGCTAAACCCTAAAGTCTAGCCTATGGGGGTATTGTGATGACGATGATCCCCTCTACAGACTAAACTCCTCGGTTTATATACACGCCAGAGGGGGCCTAGGGTTACAAGGGTGACTTGGGGAGGAAGTTTTGATACATCCGGACTCTACACTTGCCTTTCTATGTACATAAGAGTCCTGATCGAATACGGGGGAAGGTCTTCCACTTCTTCTCTATACGGCCCACCAATACGGCCCAGCTTCAATGACCCGGATGCCTGAGGACCCCTGAATATAGGACTCCCTCAGTTGCCTCTTCTTGATTTCAATTGTTTTTCTAGTGTCAACATAGAACACAAGAGTGTTGTGTTAATTTTTGGAAATTTTCAGGGTTCGTTTGGACATTTTTATACATTAAGTGAGTTTTCAATGCATTTATGTGCATAATTCAAATTTGAACTACAGGCACATGCTCCGGTGCATATAAATTGGTTGTAAAATCAAA
Source organism: Secale cereale (assembly GCA_902687465.1). Lineage (NCBI taxonomy): Eukaryota > Viridiplantae > Streptophyta > Magnoliopsida > Poales > Poaceae > Secale > Secale cereale. The sequence continues at coordinate 501,403,838 of LR738712.1, forward strand.
TATGTGTCCTTCAGTGCATGCTTAGGTCCCATGCAAGAAATGGGAATGAATTTCAAACACCAGGGCACTGTTGATTGCCGGCAAAACGTTGAGATACTTTGTTTTGAAATTGTAGTAAATCCAAAACTCGTCTGAAATTCATGAAACTTGGCATACTATCATGGAATGGCACCCGACATGTTGTGGTATTTTTCGTGTCCATTTTGAGAGAAGACGCAAATAACAACCAACAAAGGTATTTTGAAAAAATAGCTGCCACTTTAATATCTCAAACGTTTGTATAATTCAAGTCATGTGTGTTCTGTTAACCATTCATGTGACGCCACGTGTCTTGGTTTTAATGGCTATAGGAGGTGCCGTGCAGATAGCTGCTTGACTGAATGGGAGGCGTGCAAGCACAGTCCAGTGTGCAGGCTGAGCGAGAGGTGTGCAAGCTGTCCTCCAATGCGTAGGCTCACCGGGAAGCGTGCAAGCTGTACGCTGCGTAGGCTCACTGGGAAGCAAGCCCTTTGACTTCCATGGCCGCCGGCCTTCCTCTCCATTAATGGCGCCCGAGCTGCTGTTTAATAGTTGCGACCTTACTGTTCATCTCCCATTCCCCTCCCTCCCGCAGACCTCCATCAACGCCATGGCGCAGAAGGATCATCTGCCACTAGTCTTCAAGTTTGGTGAAGTCGACTCCCAGCCGGAGGAGATAGAAAATAAGGAGGAATGGGGCCTCATGGACATGGCCCTGAACGAGCTGGCCGCGGCGGTTGCTGTCCCCGCTCCCGTCCTAGCTCCCATCCGGGCGTCCGCGCCAGCGACCATCCCCGTAGCATTGACGGGCTGGTCTCCAAGCACTATCGCATAGCTGGAAGCCGCGGGCATCAGTGAGGTCTTCATGGACCCACGCGAGCTCGTGCACATGCCAGCGCCAGCGCCTGTGCCCATGCCCGTGCGCGCCCCTCCAGCCACCACGGCGCCGGTCCCCGTGCGTTTGGTTGCACCCGCCGTGCCTGTGCCCGTGCGGGCGCCCCCCCCCCCTCAGCGGCATGGGACGCCGCCTTCGACCGCTACCTCTTAGCACCGCCAGTTGCCGTCCTCGCGCGCCACACCCGTTGATCATGCGACGACATCATGTTTGATTTACATGTGAAGAACATTATGTGCTGCCTTGAAGACTTCAACAACGACGTCCCGTAGGACGACAACGACGACGACGGCGCGGCACGCCGCCTCCGCCGCCGCCGGAAATAGTTTTTTTCGGGTTTAATACCGTATCTCGATCATATGAATATAAATTCGTAGTGTGACTGAATGAAAGATATGGTTTGAACGAACTTGCGTTTTTCTCTCTTAAAATACAGACTTATCAAACGATTTTCTTTTGAAAAAAACGTCAATGGTTTTTAAATATAAAACTCTCATCGCAATCGTTTTAGTTAGAACAACCGTATGGAAACTGACAGCTTCCCCAGGAAGCCAAGGGAAAATGTGCCAAGCAGGATTTGTGCAGCTCTTGATCGCAAACATTTTAGATAGAACACTTGTATGCAAATCTAGACTTCGGTGCTAAGCCAAGAGAAAATGTGCCGAACAGGATTTGTGCATCCCTTCAATGCAAAGGGTTGTTTTGGATGACCCGTGTGCAGCCATGTACAAACAATTTGGCAATATTTGCATCTGTCATATTGGGTATGTTGCCATTTGTCAAACTTGAAAGATTGACATTTGTTCATCTAGTTACATTGCCATTTGTGAACCTTGTAACACTGCGATTTGTCAAAATATGCAGCTAAAAATCGGTAGCACTATCTATTTTTTGCAACTAAAATTCAGTAATTAAGCATATATTTCATTCATACATTAAGCAATCGTTCTTTATACAAGCAGTTCAACTCGACAGATGAACCGACCAAACTTTTCCCCAATTGTTGCCAACCACGTACTGAAATAGCTAGTTCAACTATACATACTAGGTAATTTTAAGTATGTTGTGCAATTCCACAACATCTATAGTCATATGAAATGAACAAAATAGCCCATAAATACTACTACTACGGAGGGGCTTTGTACTACTTCCGGCAGCCTCTCCTCTGTCGAGCGTGCTCAGTAAGAGGCAAAGGAGGAGGAGGAGCCTATCGACGAGCTGGACAACTGCAATATGGTGTTTGCCGCTGCTGCACCTTCAGCGAGGCTCACCTCGAACACCTCCAAACGACCCCTCTCGAAGCGGTGGTTCTCCTCATAGATCTCCTAATTCCTCGCCTCTGAGGCGGCGTGTGTCGTGGCCACGATGGCTGGAAGGCTCTGCTCGGCGAGGTGCTCCTCCTCCTCCCGCAGGAACTCGGTGTAGCGCCCAAGGTCGCTGATGCACACGTGGGCCTCCACCTCCGCCTCCCGCCTTCGGGCGGCGGTGGCGGAGCAGGTGATGACCCCGGCGGCATAGTTTAAAAAACTAAACCGGAAATCGAACCGGAAAGGTTGTCGGTTCAGGTTTTGACCGGTCGGACCGCCGGTTCACCGGTTCGATTGTTGGTTTTTTAAGAAATAAAATAATATATGTTAATTAATATATGTACTAATATAGTGTGAAATAATGGTCAATAAAATTATATTCATGTAGTGGACAACAAAATAGCACAACCAACTTGGTTATTGGGCCATGGACAGGCCACACGTACTGCTTACACGACCTTGGATCAAATCTCAATTTCTAGGAAAACACTTTTTTTGTTTTTTCCGGTTCAATGACCCGGTTTTTTCACCGGTTTTCCAAAAAACCGGCCAGTTTGACCGGTTTCATTCGGTTTGATTGCGGAACGGTCTTATTAGCTTAAAAAACCGATGAGGCTGCTGTTGGGGAACGTAGTATTTTTAAATTTTCCTACGATCACGCAAGATCTATCTACTAGATGCATAGCAACAAGAGGGGAGAGTGAGTCTACGTACCCTCGTAGACCGAAAGCGGAAGCGTTAGAACAACGCGGTTGATGTAGTCGTACGTCTTCACGGCCCGACCGATCAAGCACCGAAACTACGGCACCTCCGAGTTCTAGCACACGTTCAGCTCGATGACGTCCCTCGAACTCCGATCCAGCCGAGTGTCGAGGGAGAGTTCCGTCAGCACGACGGCGTGGTGACGATCTTGATGTTCAACCGTCGCAGGGCTTCGCCTAAGCACCGCTACAATATTTATCGAGGAGAACTATGGTGGAGGGGGGCACCGCACACGGCTAAGAGATCAAGAGATCAATTGTTGTGTCTAGAGGTGCCCCCCTACCCCCGTATATAAAGGAGGGAGGGAGAGGCCAGCCCTAGAGGGGGCGCACCAAGTGTGGGGAGTCTTACTAGGACTCCCAAGTCCTAGTAGGATTCCCCTTTCCTTTCTGGAGTAGGAGAGAAGGAAAGAGGGGGAGAGGGAGAAAGAAAAGGGGGCTGCACCCCTTGTCCAATTCGGACCAGAAGGGGGCCACGCGCCTCCTTTCTTTTGGCCTCTCTCCTCTATTCCCGTAACTCCCCGGTACTCCGAAAATACCCGAATCACTCGGAACCTTTCCGATGTCCGAATATAGTCGTCCAATATATCGATTTTTACGTCTCAACCATTTCGAGACTCCTCGTCATGTCCCCGATCTCATCCGGGACTCCGAACTCCTTCGGTACATCAAAACTCATAAACTCATAATAAAACTGTCATCGAAACCTTAAGCGTGCGGACCCTACGGGTTCGAGAACTATGTAGACATGACCGAGACACGTCTCCGGTCAATAACCAATAGCGGAACCTGGATGCTCATATTGGCTCCCACATATTCTACGAAGATCTTTATCGGTCAAACCGCATAACAACATATGTTGTTCCCTTTGTCATCGGTATGTTACTAGCCCGAGATTCGATCGTCGGTATCTCAATACCTAGTTCAATCTCGTTACCGGCAAGTCTCTTTACTTGTTCCGTAATACATCATCCCGCAACTAACTCATTAGCTGCAATGCTTGCAAGGCTTATAGTGATGTGCATTACCGAGTGGGCCCAGAGATACCTCTTCGACAATCGGAGTGACAAATCCTAATCTCGAAATACGCCAACCCAACTAGTACCTTTGGAGACACCTGTAGAGTACCTTTATAATCACCCAGTTACGTTGTGACGTTTAGTAGCACACAAAGTGTTCATCCGGTATTCGGGAGTTGCATAATCTCATAGTCATAGGAACATGTATAAGTCATGAAGAAAGCAATAGCAATAAAACTAAACGATCAAGTTGCTAAGCTAACGGATGGGTCTTGTCCATCACATCATTCTCCTAATGATGTGACCCCGTTGATCAAATGACAACTCATGTCTATGGCTAGGAAACATAACCATCTTTGATCAATGAGCTAGTCTAGTAGAGGCATACTAGGGACACTCTGTTTTGTCTATGTATTCACACATGTACTAAGTTTCCAGTTAATACAATTCTAGCATGAATAATAAACATTTATCATGATATAAGGAAATAAATAATAACTTTAGTATTGCCTCTAGGGCATATTTCCTTCAGTCTCCCACTTGCACTAGAGTCAATAATCTAGTTCACATCACCATGTGATTAACACCAATAGTTCACATCACCATGTGACTAACACCCATAGTTCTCATCGCCATGCGACCAATACCCAAAAGGGTTTACTAGAGTCAACAATCTAGTTCACATCGCCATGTGATTAACACCCAAAGAGTACTAAGGTGTGATCATGTTTTGCTTCGTGAGAGAAGTTTAGTCAGCGGGTCTGTTATATTCAGATCCGTATGTATTTTGCAGATTTCTATGTCTACAATGCTCTGCATGGAGCTACTCTAGCTAATTGCTCCCACTTTCAATACGCATCCAGATTGATACTTAGAGTCATCTGGATTTAGTGTCAAAGCTTGCATCAGCGTAACCCTTTACGACGAACTCTTTATCACCTCCATAATCGAGAAACATTTCCTTAGTCATCCAGTTACTAAGGATAATTTTGACCGCTGTACAGTGATCTACTCCTGGATCACTATTGTACCTCCTTGTCAAACTTATGGCAAGGTACACAAAATGTTTGGTACACAGCATGGCATACTTTATAGAACCTATGGCTAAGCCATAGGGAATGACTTTCATTCTCTCTATATTTTTCTGCTGTGGTCTAGCTTTGAGTCTTACTCAACTTCACACCTTACAAGTCAGGCAAGAACTCCTTCTTTGACTGATACATTTTGAACTACTTCAAAATCTTATCAAGGTATGTACTTATCGAAAGTCTTATCAAGCGTCTTGATCTATCTCTATAGATCTTGATGCTCAATTTGTAAGCAGCTTCACCAAGGTCTTTCTTTGAAAAACTCCTTTCAAACACTCCTTTATGCTTTCCAGAAAATTCTACATCATTTCCGATCGACAATATGTCATTCACATATACTTATCAGAAAGGTTGTAGTGCTCCCACTCACTTCTTGTAAATACAGGCTTCACCGCAAGTCTGTATAAATCTATATGCTTTGACCAACTTATCAAAGCATATATTCCAACTCCGAGATGCTTGCACCAGTCCATAGATGGATCGCCGGAGCTTGCACAATTTGCTAGCACCTTTAGGATTGACAAAACATTCTGGTTTCATCATATACAACTCTTCTTTAATAAATCCATTAAAGAACGCAGTTTCGTTATCCATTTGCCAGATTTCATAAAATGTGGCAATTGCTAACATGATTCGGACAGACTTAAGCATCACTACGGGTGAGAAAATCTCATCGTAGTCAACACCTTGAACTTGTCGAAAACCTTTCGCAACAAGTCGAGCTTTGTAGACAGTAACATTACCATCGGCGTCAGTCTTCCTCTTAAAGATCCATTTATTTTCAATGGCTTGCCGACCATCAGGCAAGTCAACCAAAGTCCATACTTTGTTCTCATACATGGATCCCATCTCAGATTTCATGGCCTCAAGCCATTTCGCGGAATCTGGGCTCATCATCGCTTCCTCATAGTTCGTAGGTTCATCATGGTCCAGTAACATGACTTCCAGAACCGGGTTGCCGTACCACTCTGGTGCTGAACGAACTCTGGTTCATCTACGAAGTTTAGCAGAAACTTGATCTGAAGTTTCATGATCATCATCATTAGCTTCCTCACTAATTGGTGTAGGAGTCACTGGAACTAGTTTCTGTGATGTTCCACTTTCCAATTCGGGAGAAGGTACAATTACCGCATCAAGTTCTACTTTCCTCCCACTCACTTCTTTCGAGAGAAACTCCTTCTCTAGAAAGGATCCACTCTTAGCAACAAAGACCTTGCCTTCGGATCTGTGATAGAAGGTGTACCCAACAGTTTCTTTTGGGTATCCTATGAAGATTTACTTCTCCGATTTGGGTTCGAGCTTATCATGTTGAAACTTTTTCACATAAGCATCGCAGTCCCAAACTTAGAGAAATGAGAGCTTAGGTTTCTCGTCAAACCACAGTTCATACGATGTCATCTCCACGGATTTAGATGGTGCCCTATTTAACGTGAATGTAGCTGTCTCTAATGCATAACCCCAAAAGCGATAGTTGTAGATCGGTAAGAGACATCATCGATCGCACCATATCTAATAAAGTACGGTTATGACGTTCGGACACACCATTACGCTGTGGTGTTCCGGGTGGCGTGAGTTGTGAAACTATTCCACATTGTTTCAAATGAAGACCAAACTCGTAACTCAAATATTCTCCTCCACGATTAGATCGTAGAAACTTTATTTTCTTGTTACGGTGATTCTCTACTTCACTCTGAAATTCTTTGAACTTTTCAAATGTTTCAGACTTGTGCTTCATTAAGTAGATATACCCATATCTGCTCAAATCATCAGTGAAGGTCAGAAAATAACGATACCCGCCGCGAGCTTCAACACTCATTGGTCCGCATACATCAGTATGTATGATTTCCAACAACTCTGTTGCTCGCTCCACAGTTCCGGAGAACGGAGTTTTAGTCATCTTGTCCATGAGGCATGGTTCGCAAGCACCAAGTGATTCATAATCAAGTGATTCCAAAAGTCCATCACTATGGAGTTTCTTCATGCGCTTTACACCATTATGTCCTAAACAGCAGTGCCACAAATAAGTTGCACTATCATTATTAACCTTGCATCTTTTGGCTTAAATATTATGAATATGTGTATCACCACGGTCGAGATCCAACAAACTATTTTCATTGGGTGTATGACCATCGAAGGTTTTATTCATGTAAACAGAATAACAATTATTCTATGACTTTAAATGAATAACTGTATTGCAACAAATATGATCAAATCATATTCATGCTCAACGCAAATGCCAAATAACATTTATTTAGGTTTTACACTAATCCCGAAAGTATAGGGAGTGTGCGATGATGATCATATCAATCTTGGAACCACTTCCAACACACATCGTCACTTCACCTTTAACTAGTCTCTGTTCATTCTGCAATTCTCGTTTCGAGTTACTAATTTTAGCAACTGAACCGGTATCAAATACCCAGGGGTTGCTATGAACACTAGTAAAGTACACATCAATAATCTGTATATCAAAATATACCTTTGTTCACTTTGCCATCCTTCTTATCCGCCAAGTATCTAGGGCAGTTCCACTTCCAGTGACCATTTCCTTTGCAGTAGAAGCACTTAGTTTCAGGCTTGAGTTTTAGCTTTGGGTTTCTTCACGGGAATGACAACTTGCTTGTCATTCTTCTTGAAGTTCCCCTTCTATCCCTTTGACCTTTACTTGAAACAAGTGGTCTTGTTAACCATCAACACTTGATGCTTTTTCATGATTTCTACCTTCGCCGACTTCAGCATTGCGAAGAGCTCGGGAATTCCTTTCGTAATCCCTTGCATATTATAGTTCATCACGAAGTTCTACTAACTTGGTGATAGTGACTAGAGAACTCTGTCAATTACTATCTTATCTGGAAGATTAACTCCCACTTGATTCAAGTAATTGTAGTACCCGGACAATCTGAGCACATGCTCACTGGTTGAGCTATTCTCCTCCATCTTGTAGGCAAAGTACTGTCAGAAGTCTTATACCTCTCGACACGGGCATGAGTATGAAATACTAATTTCAACTCTTGGAACATCTTATATGCTCTGTGGCGTTCAAAACGTTTTTGAAGTCCCGGTTCTAAGCCATAAAGCATGGTGCACTTAAACTATCAAGTAGTCATCATACCGAGCTTTTGTCAAAACGTTCATAACATCTACATCTGCTCCTGCAATAGGTATGTCACCTAGCGGTGCATCAAGGACATAATTCTCTGTGCAGCAATGAGGATAATCCTCAGATCACGGAACAATTCCGCATCATTGCTACTAACATCTTTCAACTTAGTTTTCTCTAGGAACATATAAAAAATAAATGGGGAGCAACATCGCGAGCTATTGATCTACAACATAGATATGCTAATACTACGAGGACTAAGTTCATGATAAATTAAAGTTCAATTTAATCATATTACTTAAGAACTCCCACTTAGATAGACATCCCTCTAGTAATCTAAATGATCACGTGATCCAAATCAACTAAACCATGTCCGATCATCACGTGAGATGGAGTAGTTTCAATGGTGAACATCTTATGTTGATCATATCTACTATATGATTCACGCTCGACCTTTCGGTCTCCAGTGTTCCGAGGCCATATCTGCATATGCTAGGCTCGTCAAGTTTAACCCGAGTATTTTGCGTGTGCAAAACTGGCTTACACCCGTTGTATTTGAACGTAGAGCTTATCACACCCGATCATCACGTGGTGTCTCGGCACGACGAACTTTCGCAATGGTGCATACTCAGGGAGAACACTTATACCTTGAAATTTAGTAAGGGATCATCTTATAATGCTACAGTCGAACTAAGCAAAATAAGAAGCATAATAAGATAAACATCACATGCAATCAAAATATGTGACATGATATGGCCATCATCATCTTGTGCTTTTGATCTCCATCTCCAAAGCACCGTCATGATCACCTTCGTCACCGGCGCGACACCTTGATCTCCATCATAGCATCGTTGTCGTCTCGCCAACTATTGCTTCTACGACTATCGCTACCTCTTAGTGATAAAGTAAAGCAATTACATGGCGATTGCATTTCATACAATAAAGCGACAACCATATGGCTCCTGCCAGTTGCCGATAACATTACAAAACATGATCATCTCATACAAAACCGTATAACTCATCATGTCTTGACCATATCACATCACAACATGCCCTGCAAAAACAAGTTAGATGTCCTCTACTTTGTTGTTGCAAGTTTTACGTGGCTGCTACGGGCTTAGCAAGAACCGTTCTTACCTACGCATACAAAACCACAACGATGTTTCGTCAAGTATGTGCTGTTTTAACCTTCACAAGGACCGGGCGTAGCCACACTTAATTCAACTAAAGTTGGAGAAACTGACACCCGCTAGCCACCTGTGTGCGAAGCACGTCGGTAGAACCAGTCTCGCGTAAGCGTACGCGTAATGTCGGTCCGGGCCGCTTCATCCAACAATACCGCCGAATCAAAGTATGACATGCTGGTAAGCAGTATGACTAGTATCGTCCACAACTCACTTGTGTTCTACTCGTGCATATCATCTACGCATAGACCTGGCTCTGATGCCACTGTTGGGGAACGTAGTATTTTTAAAATTTTCCTACGATCACGCAAGATCTATCTACTAGATGCATAGCAACAAGAGGGGAGAGTGAGTCTACGTACCCTCGTAGACCGAAAGCGGAAGCGTTAGAACAACGCGGTTGATGTAATCGTACGTCTTCACGGCCCGACCGATCAAGCACCGAAACTACGGCATCTCCGAGTTCTAGCACACGTTCAGCTCGATGACGTCCCTCGAACTCCGATCCAGCCGAGTGTCGAGGGAGAGTTCCGTCAGCACGACGGCGTGGTGACGATCTTGATGTTCTACCGTCGCAGGGCTTCGCCTAAGCACCGCTACAATATTTATCGAGGAGAACTATGGTGGAGGAGGGCACCGCACACGGCTAAGAGATCAAGAGATCAATTGTTGTGTCTAGAGGTGCCCCCCTGCCCCCGTATATAAAGGAGGGAGGGAGAGGCCGGCCCTAGAGGGGGCGCACCAAGTGTGGGGAGTCCTACTAGGACTCCCAAGTCCTAGTAGGATTCCCCTTTCCTTTCCGGAGTAGGAGAGAAGGAAAGAGGGGGAGAGGGAGAAGGAAAAGGGGGCTGCACCCCTTGTCCAATTCGGACCAGAAGGGGGCCACGCGCCTCCTTCCTTTTGGCCTCTCTCCTCTATTCCCGTAACTCCCCGGTACTCCGAAAATACCCGAATCACTCGGAACCTTTCCGATGTCCGAATATAGTCGTCCAATATATCGATTTTTACATCTCAACCATTTCGAGACTCCTCGTCATGTCCCCGATCTCATCCGGGACTCCGAACTCCTTCGGTACATCAAAACTCATAAACCTATAATAAAACTATCATCGAAACCTTAAGCGTGCGGACCCTACGGGTTCGAGAACTATGTAGACATGACCGAGACACGTCTCCGATCAATAACCAATAGCGGAACCTGGATGCTCATATTGGCTCCCACATATTCTACGAAGATCTTTATCGGTCAAACCGCATAACAACATACGTTGTTCCCTTTGTCATCGGTATGTTACTAGCCCGAGATTCGATCGTCGGTATCTCAATACCTAGTTCAATCTCGTTACCGGCAAGTCTCTTTACTCGTTCCGTAATACATCATCCCGCAACTAACTCATTAGCTGCAATGCTTGCAAGGCTTATAGTGATGTGCATTACCGAGTGGGCCCAGAGATACCTCTTCGACAATCGGAGTGACAAATCCTAATCTCGAAATACGCCAACCCAACTAGTACCTTTGGAGACACCTGTAGAGTACCTTTATAATCACCCAGTTACGTTGTGACGTTTGGTAGCACACAAAGTGTTCCTCCGGTATTCGGGAGTTGCATAATCTCATAGTCATAGGAACATGTATAAGTCATGAAGAAAGCAATAGCAATAAAACTAAACGATCAAGTTGCTAAGCTAACGGATGGGTCCTGTCCATCACATCATTCTCCTAATGATGTGACCCCGTTGATCAAATGACAACTCATGTCTATGGCTAGGAAACATAACCATCTTTGATCAATGAGCTAGTCTAGTAGAGGCATACTAGGGACACTCTGTTTTGTCTATGTATTCACACATGTACTAAGTTTCCAGTTAATACAATTCTAGCATGAATAATAAACATTTATCATGATATAAGGAAATAAATGATAACTTTATTATTGCCTCTAGGGCATATTTCCTTCAGCTGCCGGTTCCGGTTTTTTCCGGTTCGACCGCCGGTCCGGTCCGGTTTTTTAAACTATGCCCGGCGGCCGACAGTGGGCTGGCCGCCACGGCGGCTGACGATGGGGTGGCGGCCATGACCACCACCTCCCGCCTTTGGGTCGCGATGGCGGAGCGGGAGATGGCCACGGTGGCTGCCAGTGGGGTGGCGGCCACGGCGGCCACCTCCCTCCTTCGGGCCGCGATGGCGAAGTGGGCGATGGCCCTGGATTTCGACGGTGGTGTGGCGACAACAGCGACCGGCAGCAGCTGCCAACGGGCAGCGGCGGCGGAGCATGTGGTGGGTGTTCCACGCACACCCAACAGGCACACCACGCACACTACACTACGCTGGGGACTGCGCCGCCGTCGCGGTGTAGTCTCCTAGCTGGAGCTGTCCTCTGATGACGGTGGAGTGGCTGAGCGACGACGATCGACCGGTGCCATTGGCGATGGTGGGAGAAGCAGACAAGATAAGCTACAGGGAGGGAGGGGAAAATGCAACGCAGTACTCGCCGATCGTGAGGGTTTATATAGCAGGCCGGTAAGTATTGGGATATTGGGGGATTTCACCGAGTCGGGAGGGAAGCTTGCGCGGGAACCTACGCGATTGCGCGGGAACAGGCTCACCAACGATTCATTGGCGCCACTTCGAGCCACCGCTTGGCCAAAAGAATGCCCCCGCGCGCTGCGCAAGCTTGCACTATAAGCCATCTTCGGCCACGGGGTGACAAGACTTGCGAGAGGAGGACGAAAGGCCACATACAAATATGGTTAATAAAAAATTGCGATTTAATTACCTACTATACCCCTATCCTGGTTTATAAGTATGATTTAACTAATAAAATACGAATGCATGTCGCCAAAGATTATATATAGTTGGATTTGTATTTGAACATAGTTTCCAATTATATAATTTTTATAACATGCGTTAACATTTTTTGGTTAAATTTAAATTTAAGGGCAAAGTATGGCACATAATATAAAGGGGACTGTGGACCAAGACGGAGGCATTTCCTGTGTGTTCAACTGCTCTATGCGTGTGGTTGCTTGCGGTTGAGGCGGCCGCGATGCGCTCTGCTCATGTCCCACCGCGCGCGCTCTACTCTCGCGTCCCTCCGGATGCTCTGCCCTCGTCCCTCCATGCGCGCTGCCAGTGTTTGGGGCCAGCGCACGATCACGCACGTTTGTGTGCATGCGGTTGCGTCGGGCGCGGCGCGACGATGCAGTTACCCGCTGCAAAAATGGCAATGCGGACGCACCGACAATCCAGGCCGCCCGACCCCCATTTATTCATGCAGCCATTTACCTTCATCTCTCGCGTCACACGACACAATAAGCACACCCACAACGGCACATACAAAGAGGACACCCAACGGTTCCAATGGCGCTCCCCGTGGCTCCAATGACGCTCCCAGCGACCGACGACGACAACGGCGGGTAGTTCACCACGCATCACGTAGTGGACACCCACGTGAGGGGGAGGGACCTCTCAGTGGTGTAGACGAACGATCTGGTCTCGGTGGAGAGCTCCATCCAAACTATGGAGCAGTTCCTTGCTGAGGACAAGTACCAAGTGGTCGTCTTCGACCTCGAGTACACCATCGGTCGTGCCGGGCACGATTAGAAGGTTGCCGTCGCCCAGTTGTGCGTGCGACATGACGTCCTCGTCTACCACTACCACCTGGCCACAAGGCCTTGCGATCATTTCTCCAGGTTTATCAACAACTCCGACTATAGTTTCTCTACGGTGGACACCAACAACGATCTAAAAGCGGTCAAGGTTTCGGGCTTGAAATGCCCTAATCTTGTCAACATCCAGGATCACTACAAGGTCTGGGGTAGCGACAAGAACAAAAAGAACCCCCTGGTTGACCTCACCTCATCCATCATCGACCCCTACTACATGAAGATGAAGGTTGAGATCAAGAAGGACAAGAACACCTGGCACGGTGTCTGGCATGAGAGACTGGATGAACAAAACGTCACGTACGCGGCCAAGGACACGTACAAAAGCTACAAGATGGACAGGCGGATCGCTGACGTGAGGGAGTGTCTTCTTCCTGTGCCAGACGAGGGATCGAGCCACAGAGCAGTGGCGGGAGCATCACAAGAAGTAGATGACTAGACGATCGTTTCTCCTAGTTTAGAATGCATACAATTATTTATTGAGGTGTGTGTGAATGATCTGTATAGTCACTTATGTAATTCTTCTGTTGACAGAGCAAATCACACGGCTTATTAGCAGCAATCGTCTGTGTTATTATTTGTCTTCGCACACAGTTCTTATTACGGACCTGTGTGCCGCGTATCACACACATCTTGTTCAGTTGAACCGTTTCTATTGTGTTGCCTAATCACACACAGTTCATCCTAGTGAACTGTATGCCGTATATCACACACACCCTCATCTGGCTGCCCATTTCTGCTGTTCTGCATCATTGCAAACAGTTCTTATGAATTAACTGTTTGTCACTCATCGCACACGTAACTCCAATATGAACCGTGTTTTATGTCACCACCATCGCAAAAGTTTTGCATATTTTTTGACGGTTTATTACATCACCGTTTGTGATTGATGCATCGCACACAGTTTCATCGAAGGGTCTCTGATTCGACTGTCGCGTTTGGACCATCCTGCAGTAGTGGTAATTCATGAGCAATCTTAGTGCACTCATTAAGCAAGCCCACGTTCTTGTACAGGAACACGACAACACTATAAATTAACCACAAAAGGAATAAGATTTCAGAAAAAATTAGTAATTTGCAAGTATTATACAATGAAAATTGTAGCGGCAAGAGGTTTGTTAGGAAATTAACATGCAATTAAATGAGCTGAAGCACTCACAATTTTTTTTGGTGAGTACAATACCCTCTAGCAGATAGATCATTGAAATTCTAAGATATATCACTACAATACTCAATCCCATGAACAATATATTAGGTATATTTACATCCTCGAACCCACAGGAAATCCAGAAACATAAATAATGTAAGCTTCTAACTATAACTACTCTCTTGCACACCAAAATAACATAGCCTACTGTAGAACAACTGAACATGAGTGTGGAGAAAGAGAGAGAGAGAGAGGGAGAGATAGAGATAGATATAGATAGAGAGAGTACCATTGAATCCATACATCCATCCCCACAAACATGTATAAAAAACACAAATTCAACAAGTATATTTCAACGGCCAACCAAGTGTTTGTTACTATGAACTGCACATAAAAATCAAATGCGCAAATGGTGAGCTCAAAGGCTTAGTGCTGCAATCTAAATCTAAGTTGAAAGATGCATTAGGACAGAGAGTATATCAACTAGAGGTGGGTGAATGGGAGATTCAAAATTTCTTGCAAAAGTTTTAAACTGATCCCAAGCACGACAGCGGAGAAAAGATACGGTAGAATAACACACAAACAGGTAGGCTACTGAGGAACAAAATCTTCAAGATAAGATTCTATAATCGAACGGGCATAGTATACGATGGGCTTGACGACAAAGATAGTAACACAATATGCTAACACATAAACAAGCATGGCTGAGAACTAAAGTTGAACAACAAGCAATAACTTCGACGAAGAACAATTTCAAAGATATACATCAATTCATAGAGACTACATAGTAGGGTGAGGAAGAAGTAATACACACAGTTAGAAATAATGCTAACAACAGGCACACACAAGGAGTGTGAATGAAAAACAACTTAGTGTTGAAGATCAATCAAACTATCATCACAGAGCACAAGTAATAACTGTTGAATGAAAAATTTCAACATTTGCTACTGGAGGTTTTGGATTCCCTATTCCTACTGTCAAAAAGAAATATGATATTCTTATTGTTGGGGACATACATATCCCCATTGAGGTAACCTAGTGTTATACGAAGATTCTCCAGTTTAATGTCATTCGGAAGAAGTTTGTTAATAAGACTTGATCAATCTTATTAATGGATTCCTTTTGACGGGCATGAGATGGATGAATTTAGTAAACACAACCTTCTATACCCATTTATTATTCTCTGTTACTTAGAAATAATGAAGTAGAAATACTATTATTTTTCTATTTTCTGGTTTATCCGTGCAATAAAAAATGACCATAAAATAGAAGTTCTCCAAATGCCCTGAAAATTTAGTACGAGTTTTTCCAGAAAATTTAAGAATTTTTGGCACTAAAAACAACTTAAGGGGGGTGCACAAGTGGGCCACGGCATTGAGATAGTCTTTGTTTGATTTCAACTACAATTGTATCGAAAGATTCATCAAGCGCACTCAGAAGCTTGTTGACTATATCTCTATCAGTGATATCAGTTATTCCTCGCTAATGTAGTTTTTCAACAATGTTTGTCGGTCAATCAGTGAGTTCCATGACACTCTTTACGAAGACTTCTGAATCCAGTGAACATAGCACGAAACATTTGAATGTGAGGATTTGATCTCGCAATAAGTTCTTCATAAGCACTGTTGATAGAATCCCAAATTTGCTTCACTGTGTTGAGCATGTGGAATGGAAAGAATATATCTTTTGATAGACAACCACATATGATATCTTTAGCTTGAGCATCCAACTGCAAATTTGCATTGTCATCGGGGGTCAGATTGTTCGGCTGCTGAATGGTGTAGCCATCTTCCACAATTTGCCACATATCATAGTTGATGCCTTGAATTGTGATTCTCATTCGTTCCTTCCAGTATAGATAGTCATTTCCATCAAAGATAGAAAATCTTTCAGAGTGCGAGGATCTACCTGCATAAGACACACTCAAAACTCCAAGGACGTTAGACCTTTAATAAACAGAGACTGGGAGAACCTGCTATGATACCAATTGTTAGGACACAGATATATCGACCAGAGGGGGGTGAATGGGAGATTCAAACTTTATTGCAAAAGTTTTGACCTGATCCCAAACATGGAAGCGGAGAAAAGATACGGTAGAACACACAAATAGGTAGGCTACTGAGGAACAAAATCTAAGATGCTATAATCGACGGGGCATAGTATATGATGGGCTTGACAAGCATGATTGAGAACTAAAGTTGAACAACAAGAAATAACTTTGACGAAGAACAATTGCAGAGATATACATCAACTCATAAAGAGTACACATTAGGGTGAGGAAGAAGTAATACACAGAATAGAGAAAGAAATGCTAACAAGAGACAGACACACGGAGTGCTAATGAAAAACAACTTAGTGCCGAAGATCAATCAAACTATCATTACACATCACAAGTAATAACTGCTGAATGAAATTCAGAGAGGCGAATAGAACCAGTCGTGCTTGATGGTCATAGAGAGATTTGGTAGACCAGTTCACCCTTCTGCCAAAGGGCTATGTCTGGTTGGAGGGGCTGTGACTTAACAAGGAAGATAAACTCTCTTCACCCTATTCTCCTTCAATGCAGAGCTGGTCAGACTCAGGTTGATTTCACTCGTGGTAGATCCTTGTTGGCGATCTCCAAACCATCGGTCGATCAGCGCAAACCACAATACTCTTGGTTGCCGAAGATCTGGCTCGGTGAAGACACCGACTCTTCAACACTCAAAGCCTAAACCTATCCGTGTAGAGAGTCCGCAGCTCTCAACAGTAATAGGTACAAGAACTCTCACTCGGAACTACTGTGATGCTAAACCACTGTCTAAGTTTGGGCTCTTGATTTTTCTCTCGATGGATATTAAACTCAAATCACTCGGAGAGGGGTTGATCAATTTAATATTCTCAGAAATCTCAAGCGGAGCAACCAACCGTCAAAGTTGGAGCGGGGTGGCTATTTATAGCTGCAGCCTTCCCTGATGGGGAAAGACCAAATTAGACATCGGGTTCAGCAAACAGCGAAACGACAAGATTCCAATGGTCGGATTTGAGCACAACGGTAACATTGCTTACGGGACAAGAAATGCAAACTCCTCGATTTGAGGCATATCTCTCGCAGCGAAAAAGATCACAGTCTCTTGCTGGCAAGTATTTCGCTCAGAACACAAAGAGACATCTCTCGTTGCTTTCATAGGTTTTGGCTAAGCATCACAGCTGAAGGTCAATTATGCAAAATCAATCTTGGTGCCTATTAATATTGAGGAGGAAAGAGTACAGATATTCACATTACACTAAATTGTGCTAGGGCCACTTCCCATTCACTTACTTGGGCCTCCCATTGGGAATTTATAAACCTACAGTGGAACAATGCTTGCCCCTGGTTAACTCAATTGCTAAGAGATTAGCTGGCTTGTCAACATTCATGACTCAAGCTGGAAGGTTACTATTGGTCAAATCAATACTAGCCTCCTTACCAATCTTCTTCATGAGCTGCCTAGACATTCCTATGACCATCAAAGAGCAAATCAATAAATACTTGAGGCATTGTGTATGGAGAAGCTCAGATATGGAACATCATAGACCTGCTATAGTTGCATGGAGCACTGTTTGTAGGCCCAAGAACCAAGCAGGACTGGGAGTCATGGACATCTACACCCAAAACAAGACACTCCTAATGAAAAACTTGCACACATTTTTTAATAGGCATGACATCCCCTGGGTTAATTTAGTTTGGGAAACATACTATAGCAATGGTTAGCTACCAGGTGGACAACTAGTGGGATCCTTCTAGTGGAAATCAAACTTAGCTCTGATTGACCAGTATAAAGCCATTGCAAAATGCAATGTGGGTGATGGAAGAAGTGCTCTTTTTTGGGATGACCTTTGGCACAACCACATACCCAGACAAAAAATTGATCACCTATACTCATTTGCAAAGAACACCCAAATATCTGTTACCCAGATGATCACTACTGAATATCTTGAGGACTTGTTCCACTTACCATTGTCAACCCAAGCCTACGAAGAGCTCATACAAATGGAAAATATTTGCACAGAGCTGAGACTGTCTGAATATACAGACTCAACTGGCACTTGGAGCTACATATGGGGCAATGCAGTTTCTTCCTCCATCAAAGCATACATAGCTATAATTGGATACAGGCAAGTACAACCCCACTTCAACTGGATATGGAAACGTTGATGTCAACAAAAACACAAAGTTTTCTTATGGATGCTCCTTCATGACATAGTTAACACTAGAAACCTTCTAAGGAGAAAAAGTTTTGAATTGGAAGTCTAGAATTGTGCAGTTAATAAATGCCAACATGAAGAGACATTACATCATTTGTTTTGGGGATGCCCTTTTGCTGCTCAATGCTGGGACTTCATTTGTCCCAACAGAACCCACAATCTGTCTGTCCTGGAAGCATTTCAAGACTTAAAAGACAAACTCAGATACCCTTTCTTCATGCAGATAATTATCTTGGGATCATGGGCTATTTGGATCACTAGGAACAATAAGATATTTGAAAATATAGCCCCCACATTCCAGGGATGGAAATTCATTTTCCTAGAAGAGTTGAAATGGCTGAAGTACAGAATGAAGGAGACGATTGCCCCTCAATTTGCCTTATGGTTGGAGTCCATCCCATAACCTTAGGATCCTTAGACTAGGGCTTTTTATGTTATTTCCCTTTTTCTTAGTTTTCGTTCTGTCTTTTCTTTTATTTTCTTCCCAAGGGTCTTTCCTCAAGCCCCTTTGTAATTGTTGAACTTCTGTTTCTTGTTCGTTATAATAATAAAAGGTTTTACCCTTATACTAAAAAAAAAAGCATCACAACTGATCTAAGCATCGAGAACCTATACCTCTCTTAATAGTACGGATGTCCTAAGACTCAAAAGAATGAAAGCAGAACAACAAAATGAATATTGCGTCTTCACTTTGTCTTCGACTTCCATTACTGCAGTAAATTTCTTCGGACTACTGTACCAAGTCGAATGCTTCTCTTCAGCAGTAAATTTTCGAAGGGTCGATTTCTTCACATTAATCTCCTCAACTATATGTCTTCAATAGATATAGCTCGTTCTTCTCCGTAGTGCAGATATGCTTCGGTGAAGTTCCTCGAACTCAGCACCAGAGACAATATTCTCTTCGGTTGCGTATGGACTTTTTATCTCTGTATGCACTAGCAAACAAATCAGTCCATACCTATTTTTGTCAACAATCTCCAAAACTTATGATGGGCAGATATTGCACCAACAATCTCCCCATTTTTGGACGATTGTTGACAAAACAGATCACATTGAAGGATAGTTTAAAGAAAGGAATGAAATGCGAAGAGTAATGAAAGTTGAGGGATAAGTATGAAGATGAATTATCCCCCCCTGAATATATGATGTGGAGCATGATGAACGGGAGGGAGACTGGATTAATCTTCGTATGAGTGACATTGAAATGTGATTCGATACTTGACTTCTTTCAATGCACTCGACTGTGTCTGAGGCGATTCATGTCACAAAACCTTTGAGAAGAGTAAGATAATAGGTTTAGAGATTTGTGACAACGGTAAAGAATGAAAGTTTTGCTCAGAACACAAATTGAATCCACACAAGATATAGTTTTCCTGCATGTTATATATACGAGTGATCAGAGCAAGAAAACCCAAGTTGCACAAGGTGGATATGCTTCAGAGATAGTTTTTCTTTCTTTCCCTGCAAGGTTAGATGATAAAGGATATCAAACATGAAGACATATCCAACCACAATATTTCTCCAAGAAAAAAAAAATCATCATAAGATGATTCTCTGATCTTCTTCGAGAAGCAGATATGTTTCCCTGAAAGAAAATGCTGATGATAATCTTCCACATGAGAAACACATTTGATGATACCTGCAGACAAAAGTGCGAAAGCAAATGATACTACAGGCGGGGGTTATTAACGTTACCTGACGTCTAAGTTTTTCAACACCACAAGCGGTGCAATAAGTTCAAGAAGCAAATTGTTCAAGGGAAAACCAAATGTTGAATAAAAACATCCTACAAACCCTGATAAACTATCACTCGATGTAATTCTCCCCCTTTTTGTCAACAAGTGTCAAAAAGGAAGGGCAATACATATGAGGAATTACTCCATGGGAGAGTCTTCTGAATCAGAATTAAAACCACTTGACGAATCAGTGTCTAAAGAATGTGGAATAGTGAAGGCAGAAGCAGGAGTAGCAGCTTTGGTCTTGAGGGGCTTGGAGCTGTGAGCATCAGGCTTGTAGACAAGAGTGCTAGCCGTATCTACAACTTTGTCATCAAGATCGACAAACAACATATCTGTAGAGTCAGAACGTTGTGAGAGCACTAGAGTTTTTCTTCGGACACGAGGAACAACAAACTATTTCAGGTAGTCATAATCCTAGAACATGCCTTTCTTAGCTAAATCATTGCAATAATAATGCTTTCTCAACAAGGTCCATTATTGCTTTCTTGATTCCTTCCCATGCAGAAGAATTTGACGAGTGATTGTGAATCAAATTCAACTCAATTATCAATTCCACCTTTTCCTTTCTGCCCATCTTGATGTGCCTTTCCAAAGTCAGATGAGTGCGAATGCAAATCTCATAGAGAGATGGATTTTCCTCATGAGGGATTTCAACCATGGGTTCCTTCACTTTTGGAGCATTTTCAGACTCACTAGCATTAGCAGCAGTGTCAACAGGTTCCTTCCCTTTTCAATAATCCTTCACAATGCACAGAATGTCATGAACCGGTGGCATGAAAACTTTCGGTATGTAAGCCCAGAAGAATTTCTCATTTGTTAGCTGCTCAATAGCGAACATTATCCATGGATCATATCGTTTCAGCGACTGAGGGCTATCTGCTGCACAAGTCAGGTTCCGAATGAAAAGGCCAAGAATGTCAAACTTGATTCCTTGAGATACTGCCACGAGAGCATTCCCCACAATGCCTTTGATGGATGTTGGCTTGTATGCTGGTGTGATGGTATTGCACAGAATGCGAAATACAACCTTGTTATCATAAACCACCTTCTTTGGATCAACATCAATGCATTCATCGCCCACCATGGTGGGATCCATCAGGACGTGGAGTTGTTCTTTGGACACTTCCTAGAAATGCAACCTTGATTCACTATCCTTCTCAAACTCACCTTGTGGAATATTTATCAATGACAGAAAATGATCTACCGAACATTTGATTATATATCTACCATTCATTCATTCAAGCGTCCAGGTGGAGATGTTTTCCAATACTCCTGAGATGTATAAGGTGGCATAGAACCGAAGAATGATTTTCTTGTTCCAGCCATGATTGAAATGCATGAAACCCTTCAGAAGAGCATTTTCTATATGCTCGATAGCAGAATGGAAGCAAGGCATTTCTTCGAGCTTGACAAAGTTTAATATCTTATGATTGAAAATCCTTTACTTGCCAAATAAGATTCGAGCATAATAAACTGCTTGTTCTTCGATCCAAAATCCCAGAGACAATGAAATTCTTCCTCTGTCATAAGGGCTGACCCCAAAGAAAGCAAGCTTCAAAGAATGAAGCTGCTCATTGAATGCGGGACCCTTGGGGCCATACTCGGCTGGAAATAGCGGAAATGATTCCTGATGATTTTTTTGATGTTCTTCCTCGCTAATTTCCATCGGCTAAACATCTTCATAGGATGGCATATTATCATTGATAGGCTTTACTATAGTAGGGGGCACAACAACTTGTACTGAATCAACTTGCATGGCAGCACTGGACTGACATTCAATTATCTTCGCTGGAGCTCCTTCAGCGGTAATGATATGTCTCCGTCGTATCTCCTTTTTGAAACTCTTTTGCCCTTGTTTTGGACTCTAATTTGCATGATTTGAATGGAACTAACCCAGAGTGACACTGTTTTTAGCAGAATTGCCATGGAGTTATTTTTGTGCAGAAATCAAATTCTTGGATTGACTTGAAAATTTACGGAGAATTTTTGTGGAATATATAAAAAATACCGGCGCAAGAATTAACCAGAGGGGGCCACCTAGAGGCCACAAGCCCTGGGGCGCCCCACTGGCTTGTGGGCCCCCTGGAGCTCCTCCAACCCTAACTCCAACTCTATATATTCACTTTCGGGGAGAAAAAAATCACGAAGAAGGATTCATCGTGTTTTACGATACGGAGCCGCCGCCGCCTCATGTTCTTCATCGAGAGGGCTGATCTGGAGTCCCTTCAGGGCTCCGGAGAGTGGAATCTATCACTGTCGTCATCATCAACCTTCCTCCATCACCAATTTCATGATGCTCACCTCCATGCGTGAGTAATTCCATTGTAGGATTGCTGGATGGTGGTTTGGATGAGATTTATCATGTAATCGAGTAGTTTTCTTCGGGTTTGATGCCTAGTATCCACTATGTTCTGAGATTGATGTTTCTATGACTTTGCTATGCTTAATGCTTGTCACTAGGGCCCGAGTGCCATGATTTCAGATCTGAACCAATTATGTTTTCATGAATATATATGTGTTCTTGATCCGATCTTGCAAGTTGTAGACACCTATTACGTGTTATAATCCGCATACCCCAAGGTCACAATAATTGGGATTATTTCCGGTGATTGTCGTAGTTTGAGGAGTTCATGTATTGACTAGGTGCTAGTGCTTTGTTCTGGTTCTCTATTAAAAGTAGGCCTTAATATGCCTTAGTATCCATTAGGACCCCACTGCCACGGGGGGTTGGACAAAAGATGTCATGCAAATTCTTTTCCATAAGCACGTGTGGCTATATACAGAATACCTGCCTACATTATATTGATGAATTGGAGCTAGTTTGTCATTGCCTTAGGATATAGCTTCTATAGGATGAATATCATCCAACACATATTATCACCGATCCATTGCCTACGAGTTCGTCTCATATTGATCCTTGCTAAGTTACTTTCGTTGCTACTGCTGTTACAATCACCACAAAACTGCTATTGTTACTTTTGCCACTTCTACCATTACTATGATACTACTTTGCTACTAAATACTTTGCTCCAGATATTAAGTATTTTAGGTGTGGTTGAATTGACAACTCAACTGCTAATACTCGTGAATATTCTTTGGCTCCCATTGTGTCGTATCAATAAATTTGGGTTGAATACTTTACCCTCGAAAACTGTTGTGATCCCCTATACTTGTGGGTTATCAAGACCTTTTTCTGGCGTCGTTGTCGGGGAACATAGCTATATTTGCTGAGTCACTTCAGATTCATATCTGTTGATCATTATGAGGAATCTGAAGGATGATGTAACCAAGATCATTCCCTCTAAGACGAGTGGAGGTAAGGAACTGCCATCTAGCTCTGCACTTGATTCGCCTTCTATTTTGAGTAAGCTTGCAATATCACAACATGCTATTAATCCTGATATGTCGCAAGTAATTAATGATGCTACTTCTACTATGAATGATACTTATGATGATGCTATTACTTTGCTTGATGTGCCACTAGGTGAATTTCTTGATGAACAACTTGCTAGAGTTCAAAATATTGAGCATGCTGAAACTAATGAAAATGTTGAAACTGATGAAGTCTTTGAAACTAAAAATTATGAAACACCTGCTAGACCTAGCTTCCCTAGATATGAATTGCTTAATAGACCTGAAGGTTATGTTATGTAGGGAGAGGTAGCTAGAGACTTTCTTGCTTGTAAGGATAGAGATGATCTGAAGAAATTGTTATGCAAGTGGAAGGGAAAATCTTTAAATTCTAGTATGAAATACAATCCTGATTTTTCTTCTTCACCTATCCATGTTACTAATAAGGATTATGAGTTCTCTATTGATCCTGAGATAATTACTTCGGTTGAATCTGATCCTTTTCATGGCTATGAAACTAAAACTATTGTGGCACATCTTACTAAACTGAATGATATAGCCACCCTATTTACTCATGTGGAAAAGATTTGCTATTATTATATTCTTAAGTTGTTTCCTTTCTTGCTAAAGGGTGATGCTAAGATATGGTTTAACTCTCTTGCTCCTGGTTCTATGCGTAGTCCCTAGGATATGATTTACTATTTCTCTGAAAAATATTTTCCTCCTCATAAGAAACAAGCTGCATTACAGGAAATATTTATCTTTGTGCAAACTGAAGAAGATAGTCTCCCACAAGCTTGGGGAGGCTTCTCCAATTACTTAATGCTTTTCCTGATCATCCTCTCAAGAAAAATGAAATACTTGATATCTTTTATAATGGACTAACCGATGCTTCTAGGGACCACCTAGATAGTTGTGCTGGTTGTGTTTTCAGAGAACGAACTATTAGACAAGCTGAAGAATTATTGAATAATATATTGAGAAATGATAATGAGTGGACTCTTCCT
The DNA here is from genome assembly GCA_902687465.1 of Secale cereale. NCBI lineage: Eukaryota > Viridiplantae > Streptophyta > Magnoliopsida > Poales > Poaceae > Secale > Secale cereale. The sequence goes on from LR738712.1 coordinate 501,428,347, forward strand.
GAACCTCCTAAGCCAACTCCGAAGAAGAGAGGGATTCTATTTTCAAGTCCTGAAGATATACAAGAGGCAAAGAAATCAATGAAAGAATAAGGTATTAAAGGTGAAGATGTTAAGACTTTACCACCTATCGAAGAAATACATGGTCTAAATACCTCGACACAGGTAGTAAAGGTAAATTCTCTTTATAGATTTGATGAAGATGATAGTCCTCATAATAAATCTGTGGATGGATGAATTTGATAACTTTATAGTGAAACAAGAAAACTTCAATGCATATGTTAGCACATAATTGAAATGGAATACTTATATGGTTAATCACTTGAGTGACTATATGTCTAGAGTTAAAGATGATCTAAAGCTTGTTATTAAACATGCTTCCATGGTAAAGACTCAAGTAGAACAAGTCCTCAAAGCGCAAAATGATTTGATTAATGAGATGAGCAATAAGAAAAATGATCATGCTATTAGAGTTATGACTAGACTGGTAAAGTGACCCAGGAACCTTTGTATCCTGAAGGTCATCCTAAAAGGCTTGAACAAGACTCTCAAAGAATTAATATTGATGCACCTAGTTCATCTAGACAGAAAAATGATAAGATTTTGCATGCTTTTAGTGAACCTACCGTAGACACACCTTAAAATCCAAATGATATTTCTATCTCTGATGCTGAAACACAATCCGGTAATGAACATGGACCTAGTGAAAATAATAATGATGAGGTTCATAATGATGCTCACCCTAGTAATGATAGTCATGTGGAGATAGAACCTGATGTTGATCTTGATAACCCATAACCCAAGAACAAAAGATATGAGAAAAGAGATTTCATTGCTAGGAAACATGGTAAAGAAAGAGAACCATGGGTTAAAAAACCCATGCCTTTCCTCCTAAAGTTTCAAAGAGTAAAAATTATGAAGAATTTGAGCGCTTTTGTGAAATGCTTAGACCTGTCTTTTTGCGCTTACGTTTGAAAGATATCCTTAAGATGTCTCCTTATGCTAACTATATGAAATATATTGTTACAAATAAAAGAAAGATACTGGAAGCAATGTTATTGATTTCAATAAAGTCAATGTCACTTTTCATGTTAATGGTAATGAGAATACGGTGCACTTTCTGAAGAAACAACCTCGAGTGAATAGCATCAATAGTATTGGAAAAATTTCAACAATTGCTATTGGAGGTTTTGAATTCCCTATTCCTACTGTCAACAAGAAGTATGATATTATTATTGTTGGGGACATACATATCCCCATTAAGGTAACCTAGTGTTATACGAAGATTCTCCGGTTAAATGTCAATCGGAAGAAGTTTGTTAATAAGACTTGATCAACCTTATTAATGGATTCCTTTTGACAGGCATGAGATGGATGAATTTAGTAAACACAACCTTCTGTACCCACTTATTATTCTCTGTTACTTAGAAATAATTAAGTAGAAATACTATTATTTTTCTATTTTCTACTTTATCCATGCAATAAAAAAATGACCGCGAAATAAAAGTTCTCCAAATGCCCTGAAAATTAAGTATGAGTTTTTCCAAAATATTTAAGAATTTTTGGCACCGAAAACACCTTAAGGGGGGTGCACAAGTGGGCCACGGGCATGAGATAGTCTTCGTTCGATTCTACTACAATTTTATCGAAAGATTCATCAAGCGCACTCAGAAGCTCGTTGACTACATCTCTATCAATGATATCAGTTATTCCTCGCTGACGTAGTCTTTCGACAATGTTTGTCAGTCGATCAGTGAGTTCCATAACACTTTCTTTACGAAGACTTCTGAATCCAATGAACATAGCACGAAGCATTTGAATGTGAGGATCTGATCTCGCAATAAGTTCTTCATAAGCACTGTTGATAGAATCCCAAATTTGCTTCGCTGTGTTGAGCATGTGGAATTGAAAGAATATATCTTTTGATAGACAACCACATATGATATCTTTAGCTTGAGCATCCAACTGCAAATTTGCTTTGTCATCGGGGGTTAGATTGTTAGGCTACTGAATGGTGTAGCCATCTTCCAGAATTTGCCACATATCATAGTTGATGCCCTGAATTGTGATTCTCATTCGTTCCTTCCAGTATAGATAGACATTTCCATCAAAGATAGGAAATCTTTCAAAGTGTAAGGATCTACCTGCATACGACACACTCAAAACTCCAAGGACGTTAGACCTTTAATAAACAGAGATAGGGAGAACCTGCTATGACACCAATTGTTAGGACAGAGATATATCGACCAGAGGGGGTGGTGAATGGTATATTCAAAATTTATTGCGAAAGTTTTGACCTGATGCCAAACACGGCAGCGGAGAAAAGATACGATAGAACACACAAACATGTAGGCTACTGAGGAACAAAATCTTCTAGATAAGATGCTATAATCGACCGGGCATAGTATACGATGGGCTTGACAAGCATGATTGAGAACTAAAGTTGAACAACAAGTAATAACTTTGACGAAGAACCATTGCAGAGATATACATCAACTCATAGTGACTACACATTAGGGTGATGAAGAAGTAATACACACATTAGAGAAAGAAATGCTAACAACAGACATACACAAGGAGTGCTAATGAAAAACAACTTAGTGCCGAAGTTCAATCAAACTATCATCACACATCACAAGTAATAACTGCTGAATGAAATTCAGAGAGGCAAATAGAACCACTGGTGCTCGATGGTGATAGAGAGATTTGGTAGACCAGTTCACCCTTCTGCCAAAGGGCTCTGTTTGGTTGGAGGGGTTGTGACTTAACAAGGAAGATAAACTCATTTGTTGTCCTTCAACGCAGAGCTGGCCAGACTCAGGTTGATTTCACTCGTGGTAGATCCTTGTTGGCGATTTCCAAACCTTCGGTCGATCAACGCAAACCACAATACTCTTAGTTGCCGAAGATCTGGCTCGGTGAAGACAACGACTCTTCAAGACTCAAAGCCTAAACCTATCTTTCTAGAGAGTCTGCAGCTCTCAAGAGTAATGGGTACAAGAACTCTCACTCGGAACTACTATGATACTAAACTACTGTCTAAGTTTGGGCTCTTGATTTTTCTCTTGATGGATCTTAAACTCAAATCACTCGGAGAGGGGTTGCTCAATTTAATCTTCTCAGAAATCTCAAGCGGAGCAGCCAACCGTCAAAGTTGGAGCGGGTGGCTATTTATAGCTACAGCCTTCCCTCATGGGGAAAGACCAAATTAGACATCGGGTTCAGCCAATAGCCAAACGACATGATTCCGATGGTCGGATTTGAGCACAACGGTAACATTGCTTGCGGGACGAGAAATGCAAACTCCTCGGTGTGAGGCAAATCTCTCGCAGCGAAAGAGATCACAGTCTCTTGCTGGCAAGTACTTTTCTCAGAACACAAAGAGATATCTCTCGTAGCTTTCATAGGTTTTGGCTAAGCATCACAACTGAAGGTCAATTATGCAAAATCAATCTTGGTGCCTATTAATATCGAGGAGGAAACAATACATATATTCACATTACACTAAATTGTGCTAGGGCCACTTCCATTGACTTACTTAGGCCTCCCATTGGGAATTTATAAACCTACAGTGGAACAATGCTTGCCTCTGGTTAACTCAATTGCTAGGAGATTAGCTGGCTTGTGAACATACATTACTCAAGCTGGAAGGTTACTACTGGTCAAATCAATACTAGCCTCCTTACCAATCTTCTTCATGAGCTATCTGGACATTCCTATCACCATCAAAGAGCAAATCAATAAATACTTGAGGCATTGTTTATGGAGAAGCTTAGATATGGAAGATCATAGACCTGCTATGGTTGCATGGAGCACTGTTTGTAGGCCCAAGAACCAAGGAGGACTGGGAGTCATGGACATCTACACCCAAAACAAGACACTCCTAATGAAAAACTTGCACAAATTCTTTAATAGGCATGACATCCCCTGGGTTAATTTAGTTTGGGAAACATACTATAGCAATGGTCAGCTACTAGGTGGACAGCTAATGGGATCCTTCTGGTGGAAATCAAACTTAGCTCTGATTGACCAGTATAAAACCATTGCAAAATGCAATGTGGGTGATGGAAGAAGTGCTCTTTTTTGGGATGACCTTTGGCACAACCACATACTCAGGCAAAAAATTGAGCACCTATACTCATTTGCCAAGAACACCCAAATATTTGTTAACCAGCTGATCACTACTGAATATCTTGAGGACTTGTTCCACTTACCATTGTCAACTCAAGCCTACGAAGAGCTCATACAAATGGAAAATATCTGCACAGAGCTGAGACTGTCTGAATATACAGACTCAACTGACACTTGGAGCTACATATGGGGCAATGCAGTTTATTCCTCCATCAAAGCATACACAGCTCTAATTGGATATAGGCAAGTACCACCCCACTTCAACTGGATACGGAAAAGTTGATGTCAACAAAAGCACAAAGTTTTCTTCTGGATGCTCCTTCATGACAGAGTTAACACTAGAAACCTTCTAAGGAGAAAAGTTTTGAACTAGAAGTCTATAATTGTGCAGTTAATAATTGCCAACATGAAGAGACATTACACCATTTGTTTTGGGGATGCCCTTTTGCTGCTCAATGTTGGGACTTCATTTGTCCCAGCAAAACCCACAATCTGTCTGTCCTAGAAGAATTTCAAGACTTAAAAGACAAACTCCGATACCCTTTCTTCATGGAGATAATTATCTTGGGATCATGGGCTATTTGGATCACTAGGAACAATAAGATATTTGAAAATATAGCCCCCACATTCCAGGGATGGAAATTCATTTTCCTAGAAGAGTTGAAATGGCTGAACTACAGAGTGAAGGAGAAGATTGCCCCTCAATTTTCCTTATGGCTGGAGTCCATCTCATAACCATAGGATCCTTAGACTAGGGCTTTTTATGCTATTTCCCTTTTTCTTAGTTTTCTTTCTGTCTTCTCTTTTCTTTCCTTCCCAAGGGTCTTTCCTCAAGCCCCTATGTAATTGTTGAACTTCTGTTTCTTGTTCTTTATAATAATAAAAGCTTTTACCCTTATAGTCAAAAAAAATATCACAGCTGATCTAAGCATCGAGAACCTATACCCCTCTTAATAGTACGGATGTCCTAAGACTCAAAAGAATGAAAGCAGAACAACAAAATGAATATTTTGTCTTCACTTTGTCTTCGACTTCCATTACTGCAGTAAATTTCTTCGGACTACTGTACCAAGTCGAATGCTTCTCTTCAGCAGTAAATTTTCGAAGGGTCGATTTCTTCACATTAATCTCCTCAACTATTTGTCTTCAATAGATATAGCTCGTTCTTCTCTACAACGCAGATATGCTTCGGTGAAGTTCCTCGAACTCAGCACCAGAGACAATATTCTCTTTGGTTGTGTATGGACTTTTATCTCTGTATGCACTAGCAAACAAATCAGTCCATACCTATTTCTGTCAACAATCTCCAAAACTTATGGTGGGCAGATATTGCACCAACAATCTCCCCCTTTTTGGACGATTGTTGACAAAACAGATCACATTGAAGGATAGTTTAAAGAAATGAATGAAATGCGAAGAGTAATGAAAGTTGATGGATAAGTATAAAGATGAATTATTCCCCCCTGAAGATATGTTGTGGAGCATGATGAACGGGAGGGAGACTGGATTAATCTTCGTATGAGTGACATTGAATTGTGATTCGATACTTGACTTCTTTCAATGCACTTGATGGTGTCTGAGGCGATTCATGTCACAAAATCTTCGAGAAGAGTAAGATAATAGGTTTAGAGATTTGTGACAACGGTAAAGCATGACGATTTTGCTCAGAACACAAATTGAATCCACACAAATGTAGTTTTCGTGCATGTTATATACGATGTGATGAGAGCAAGTAAACTTCAGAGATAGTTTTCCTTTCTTTCCCTGCAAGGTTAGATGATGAAGGATATCAAACATGAAGACATATCCAACCACAATACTTATCCAAGAAAAAAATCATCATAAGATGATTCTCTGATCTTCTTCGAGAAGCAGATATGTTTCCCTAAAAGAAAATGCTGATGATAATCATTCACATGAGAAACACATTTGATGATACATGCAGACAAAGAGTGCGAAAGCAAATGATACTGCAGGCAGGGGGTTATTAACGTTACATGACGTCTGAGTTTTTCAACACCACAAGCGGTGCAATAAGTTCAAGAAGCAAATTGTTCAAGGGAAAACCAAATGGCGAATAAAAACATCCTACAAACCCTGATAAACTATCACTCGATGTAATTCTCCCCCTTTTTGTCAACAAGTGTCAAAAAGGAAGGGTAAGACATATGAGGAATTACTCCATGGGAGAGTCTTCTGAATCAGAATTCAAACCACTCGACGAATCAGTGTTTGAAGAATGTGGAATAGTCAAGGTAGAAGCAGGAGTAGCAACTTTGGTCTTGAGGGGCTTGGAGCTGTGAGCATCAGGCTTGTAGACAAGAGTGCTAGCCGTATCTGCAACTTCGTCATCAAGATCGACAAACAGCTATCTGTAGAGTCAGAACATTGTGGGAGCACTAGAGTTTTTCTTCGGACATGAGGAACAACAAACTATTCCAGGTAGTCATAATCCTTGAACATGCCTTTCTTAGCTAAATCACTGCAAGAATAATGCTTTCTCAACAAGGTCCATTATTGCTTTATTGCTTCCTTCTCATGCAGAAGAATTTGATGAGTGATTGTGAATCAAATTCAACTAAGTCATCAATTCCACCTTTCCTTTCTGTCCATCTTGATGCGCCTTTCCAAATTCTGATGAGTGCGAATGCAAATCTCATAGAGAGATGGATTTTCCTCATGAGGGCTATCTGCTGCACAAGCCAGGTTCCGAATGAAAAGGCCAGGAATGTCAAACTTGATTCCTTGAGATACTGCCATGAGAGCATTCCCCACAAAGCCTTTGATGGATGTTGGCTTGTATGCTGGTTTGATGGTATTGCACAGAATGTGAAATACAACCTTGTTATCATAAGCCATCTTCTTTGGATCAACATCAATGCATTCATCGCCCACCATGGTGGGATCCATCAGGACGTGGAGTTGTTCTTCAGACACTTCCCAGAAATGCAACCTTGATTCACTATCCTTCTCAAACTCACATTGTGGAATATTTATCAATGACAGAAAATGATCTGCCGAACAGTTGATTCTATCCCTACCATTCATTCATTCAAGTGTCCATGTGGAGATGTTTTCCAATACTCCTGAGATGTATAAGGTGGCATAGAACCGAAGAATGATTTCCTTGTTCCAGCCATGATTTAAATGCATGAAACCCTTCAGAAGATCATTTTCTATATGCTCGATAGCAGAATGGAAGCAAGGCATTTCTTCGAGCTTGACAAAGTTTAATATCTTATGATTGAAAATCCTCTACTTGCCAAATAAGATTCGAGCATAATAAACTACTTGTTCTTCGATCGAAAATCCCAGAGACAATGAAATTATTTCTCTGTCATAAGGGCTGACCCCAAAGAAATCAAGCTTCGAAGAATGAAGCTGCTCATTGAATGCGGGACCCTTGGGACCATACTCGGATGGAAATAGCGGAAATGATTCCTGATATTTTTTTGGATGTTCTTCCTCTCTAATTTCCACCGGCTAAACATCTTCAGAGGCTGGCGCATTATCATCGATAGGCTTTACTGTAGCAGGGGGCACAACAACTTGCACTGAAACAATTTGCATGGCAGCATTGGACTGACCTTCAGTTATCTTCGCTCGAGCTCCTTCAGCGGTAATGATACGTCTCCATCGTATCTCCTTTTCCAAACTCTTTTGCCCTTGTTTTGGACTCTAATTTGCATGATTTGAATGGAACTAACCCGAAGTGACAATTTCTTAGCAGAATTGCCATGGAGTTATTTTTGTGCAGAAATAAAAGTTCTTGGATTGAGTTGAAATTTTACGGAGAATTTTTGTGGAATATATAAAAAATACCGGTGCAAGAATTAACAGAGTGGGGCCACCTAGAGGCCACAAGCCCTAGGGCGCCCCTGGCTTGTGGCCCTCCTGGAGCTCCTCTGACCCTAACTCCAACTCTATATATTCACTTTCGGGGAGAAAAAAATCAGGGAGAAGGATTCATCACGCCGCCTAATACGTCCAAAACGTATCTATAATTTCTGCTTGCTACATGCCTCTTTTGGGTGATATTGCTATGATATTTATACACTTCCATACACTTTTGATCATATTTGGACTAACCTATTAACTCAGTGCACCCCAGTGCCAGTTTCTGTTTTCTACTGTTTTTGTATTTCAGGTTTTCCCATTACGAGAACTGCCAGAAAAATCCCGGAAAAATTATATAAAAAATCAGCGTTCCAGAAGCTTCCCGGTAGCCAAAGTACAGCCGAAGGGGGGCCACCAGGGCTCCAGGCGCCCTGGTGGCGCGACCCCCCTCCTGGCCGCGTCGGGGGGGGGCGCCTGGGCCCCCCAGGCCTCCGTTGATGCCCCCCTTTGGCATATATTTATATCTTGTCCCGAAACCCTCGAGACGGGAACCCTTTTTCGCGATCTCATCTCTGTTCCGCCGCCGCCGCGCTTCCAAGATCGGGAGAACCAGGAGAACTCTTCCCGGCACCCTGCCGGAGGGGAGGATCACCACCGGGAGCCTCTCCACCACCATGGACGCCTCCCGGATGAGTTGTGAGTAGTCTCCCTTGGACCATGGGTCCATGACCAGTAGCTATGTGATGTTCTCCTCCCGTTCTTGTGCTTCACTTAGTCCTCGTGACCTGCCCTACATGATCGAGGCACATATGTAATCCTTATGCTGTTGCTATGTTGAGTTTGCTGGGATCCGATGGATTGTGAGATTATGTTCAGATTGTGTTTGAGTAATATATTTGATCTACCTCTTTTATATTTATGTTCGTAAGTAATTCTTGCATGTTCTCCGTTGTTATTTATTGCTTTGGCCAAGTAGTAGGTAGTGACTCCAAGAGGGAACGTTATGCTTGATTGTGGGTTCATGCCCCTCGATGACTAGTTTGAGTGACAGAAACATGAGTCTAGGGGATGTGCCGTTGCCACAAGGGGGAAAACAACGGTGCTTGTGCCCGCGGGTGCAAGGATTGTTACTTTACGCAAAGTTCTTTTAATGCAGTTGTCTGTTGCTTTGAGTTTACACTATGGGTGGGACTCGCAACTTAATACCAGCGAGATGTTCTGGATAGATATCTCAAGGTGGATGATTAGTAGTAGATGCAGATGGATTTCGGTCTACTTGCCTTGGCGTACCGCCCATGCTTTGAACCTCTACCTTTCTTGCAACATAGTTAGCATTGGTTTGCGCACATAATTCTGTCAATTGCCCAGCTGTAATTCGTTTACCTCACATAGTTGTTTTATCGTCTTTTGGGAGAGAAACATCACTAGTGAACATCATGGGACCCCGGTCCATATTACCATCACTGATCACATTCGCTATTTACTTTACGCTTTTACTTACTATTTGCAGCATTACCTATCACTATTATCACTTGTGTTTGATCCTTTGTAAACGACAAGGCCGGAGGGATTGACAACCTCTCTGTACTCGTTGGGAGCAAAGTTATTTGTATCTGTGTGCAGGTCCACGTTGATTGCTAATATCTGGCGCCGCTAGCAGTTGACATCTTCTTGTTGAAACTGGGAGTCTCAGGGAAATCGATCCTTGGTATCTTTGCCAAGGGAAAACTTCCGCTACACTACATCTCAAACCTTCCACTTGGGGTAACCAACGAGGGGCGAGAAGCCATCAAGCAAAGTTTTTTGGCGCCGTTGCCGGGGACTCCACTCTTCAAGATAGGGGATTTGCACGCTATCTTTTACCTTTGCTTTTTAGTCTTGTTAGTTTACCTTTCAGTTTTCTTTATGTCTTTTCACTAGTTTTGCTTAATGGAAAACAACAAAAATATGAGAGAGCTTTATAAGCTCTACCTTGAACTTGGACATGATGTGTTTGAAGAGAAAATTAAAAAATCTATGGAACTTTATTATTTGCATAACAATCATGATGGTGGTGATGTTATTAGTTTGCTTTCTTTGAATATCAATATTGCTAATGACATGGAAAGCTCTAAGCTTGGGGATGACACGTTTGATGAACATGATATTTTTAGTCCCCCAACTTTTGAGGAGAAAATTTACTTTGATGATATGCCTCCTAAATACGATGATTACCATGATGGTTATGATAGTCTTACTCTCACTATTCCTAATAAGAAATATTTTGCTTATATGAAGAGTAATGACACTTTTATGCTTTTGGACAATGGAAATAATGCCTTATGTGATAGTTATATTGTTGAGTTCATCCATGATGCCACTGAAATTTATAATGAGAGAGGGAGACATGGTTCTAAATATCTTAATAATAAGAAGTTTTCTCTCTTTATGGTGAATATTTTGAAGTTATGCTTGTTTTGCCTTCCTACGCTAGTTGCTTTGTGCTTCAATGAATTATTCTATTGCAATATTCCTATGCATAGGAAGCATGTTAGGCTTAAATGTGTTTGGTATTTGCTTCTTGATGCTCTCTTTTGTTCTTCAACTCTTATTCTTACGAGAGCATCATTAAAGTCTTATGCCTAGCTTAAAGGCATAAAAAAAAGCGCTTTTGGGAGGCAGCCCACATGAATAAAAAATTTATTTTTTGCTTTTGTTGTGTCTTGATGTTGTTACTATAGTAGCATCATCATTGTATCTTTGCTTTTCAACTTTGTGCCAAGTGTAGCCTCTGATTGCAAGAAAGTTCAAAAGTTGTGACGTGCTGTCCAGGAAACAGAGTCTGTCCTTGGATAGAGAAATTCGTATAAAATCACCAGATCATCTTTTTGGTCTGAATTTTTTCTACAGCGTGCTCTATATAATTTTCTTTCGTGCGTCTGTTCTGAGTTTTTTGATTAGAGTTGCAGAAGTGCCCCGAAAAAATCATTTACTACCTGCTGTTTTGTTTTTCACAGATTCTGTCCTGTTTTGCCTTTCCTTCATTTTGCAAACCTTGAACTTGCTTTTTCTTTGCAAAAACCTTTTGGCAATCTTGAGAAACAGTAGATCTTCAAGAATATCCTTATTTCCAGCAAGGAACAATTATTTTATTATGGGTACTAACCTCGCTAATCAGATTATGATGAGTTATGTATGAAGGGAGTTTTCAAGTGTGCGAGGGAAGATGATAAAAAGATTCAGGAGTGTCAAATGCTCAAGCTTGGGGATGCCCCCATGCACCCCCAAGAAATATTCAAGGAGACTCAAGCGTCTAAGCTTGGGGATGCCCCCGTGCATCCCCTTCTCCATCAACATTATCAGTTCGTCTTTCGTTCCACTATATTTTTATCACTTCATGTGTTATGTGCTATGCTTGGAGCGTCTTGCTTTTAGTTTTCCTTTTTAGTTTTCCTTAGCTTTTCATAACGAGTCGGAACTCAGCTTTCTTTGTGTGGGAGAGAAACACGCTCCACTTCTACCTAGAACATAACATAGAATTTTCATGTTTATCTTTGCTGTGTGTGTTCTTTGTCTTTCAATAGCTACTATCATGCTCAGCTCTTATTTTTCATGCTTATCTTTTTAAAGAGCTTTTGTTTAGTTGGTTGCTTGAACTCTCTTTAATTATCATGATTATCTTATTAAGAGAGTTTGCTTCCGTTGCATTGGTTGGTATGTCTATGATAAAGATGCTACGTGCATAATGGTGCTTAGTAGTTCATGTTTTCTTATGGTTAGTCTCAAATAGCTGGGGGGTTCCCAATGTGTTATTGGAATACCAAAATGATTTGTTTGCCTATGATGTGGTATGGTTTAGTAATATCTTCCTTCAAGAATTTATTTTGATTGACTTGGCGTATGCTCACGCATATTTAAGACTGTAAAGAAAGTCTGTCAAGCCTTGATGATCTTTTATTTCTGAGTAGCGATATAACTTCCATGCCTGATTCAATGTTGCTTTGTCGCTCTGCATGATTATGACCGTCATTGCTCTCTTAGTTGGTCGCTCCCAGTCTTTTGCTAACCTCCGCCTGTACTAAGCGGACTGACTGCTTGTGCATCCAAATTCCTTTAAACCAGTTATGCCATATGAGTCCACCATACCTTCCTACATGGTATTTACCTGCCATTCCTAACGGAGACTTTCATGTACCATCTCGAAATTATTCAAAAAAAATGCATTACTGTTTTGTGCCTCTGTTTTAAGTTCATGAGGAAGTAGTAGTTAATTCATGATCTTTTTAAGTTGGACAAGCTTCACCCCGGGATTGCATGTCTAATGTGCAAACCCATAACACGAGAAGGAACTGGCATTGAGTGCGCCCGGCTCAAAATTAATATAACAAACAAACCCTCCTTCACGCTTTGTTCATGAGAAATCAGAAAACTTTGGCCGTGATAAACAAAGGAGATTAAGAGGATGTGATCGTCCTCATTCGGGAGCCGTTCCTAGAAACTTGTCCATCTCAAGAAGTAATTGAGTTGTCTGCTAGCATTCATTGACGAAACATGCATAATCAAAAAAATAATTATTACCTCTGTTTTTAAAACCAAGAGCTCTGGTACATGCTTTGTCTTTGTTTCCGATTACGGGTTTTCAACCTTGCCAACAAAAGCCACGGTTCGAGAGTCTCCACCTTCTTTTAAAGCACCAACTACTGAGAGCATGATTGTCATTCTGAGTGTAATGTGCATTGTCCCAAAGTAGCATTGTCTTTTGCATGATTATGATATCGTTTATTCTGAAATCATTGTATCTAGTCATCACTTAAACCTTGGAGGTGCCCCTGCATTTATGTTTTGCTTCACTAAAGGGGGCAAGCGAGATATCACTTTATCATATTTGCACACCATGCTCATTACAAATCTATTTGATGTTTCAGTATCATGTTGTAAAACTTTCAGTTCTTTGTGATTTTCTCATAAGGCAACTTAATTACTACAGATTCATTGTCTCAGTAAGCTTTTGTCATATGACTATGAAAAAGTCCTTATATGGTTAATAGCATGTCACCACAGAAATTGTTCTTGTTATCATTTACCTACTCGAGGACGAGCAGGAATTAAGCTTGGGGATGTTGATACGTCCAAAACGTATCTATATTTTCTGCTTGCTCCATGCCTCTTTTGGGTGATACTGCTATGATATTTATACACGTCCATACACTTTTGATCATATTTGGACTAACCTATTAACTCAGTGTACCCCAGTGCCAGTTTCTGTTTTCTGCTGTTTTTGTATTTCAGGTTTTCCCATTACGAGAACTGCCAGAAAAATCCCGGAAAAATTATATAAAAAATCAGCATTCCAGAAGCTTCCCGGTAGCCAAAGTACAGCCGGAGGGGGGGCCACCAGGGCTCCACACGCCCTGGTGGCGCGGCCACCCTCCTGGCCGCGCCGGGGGGGGCGCCTGGGCCCCCCAGGCCTCCGCTGATGCCCCCCTTTGGCATATATTTATATCGTGTCCCGAAACCCTCGAGACGGGAACCCTTTTTCGCGATCTCATCTCTGTTCCGCCGCCGCCGCGCTTCCAAGATCGGGAGCACCAGGAGAACTCTTCCCGGCACCCTGCCGGAGGGGAGGATCACCACCGGGAGCCTCTCCACCACCATGGACGCCTCCTGGATGAGTTGTGAGTAGTCTCCCTTGGACCATGGGTCCATGACCAGTAGCTATGTGATGTTCTCCTCCCGTTCTTGTGCTTCACTAATTAGTCCTCGTGAGCTGCCCTACATGATCGAGGCACATATGTAATCCTTATGCTGTTGCTATGTTGAGTTTGCTGGGATCCGATGGATTGTGAGATTATGTTCAGATTGTGCTTGAGTAATATATTTGATCTACCTCTTTTATATTTATGTTCGTAAGTAATTCTTGCATGTTCTCCGTTGTTATTTATTGCTTTGGCCAAGTAGTAGGTAGTGACTCCAAGAGGGAACGTTATGCTTGATTGTGGGTTCATGCCCCTCGATGACTAGCTTGAGTGACAGAAACATGAGTCTAGGGGATGTGCTGTTGCCACAAGGGGGAAAACAACGGTGCTTGTGCCCGCGGGTGCAAGGATTGTTACTTTACGCAAAGTTCTTTTAATGCAGTTGTCTGTTGCTTTGAGTTTACACTATGGGTGGGACTCGCAACTTAATACCAGCGAGATGTTCTGGATAGATATCTCAAGGTGGATGATTAGTAGTAGATGCAGATGGATTTCGGTCTGCTTGCCTTGGCGTACCGCCCATGCTTTGAACCTCTACCTTTCTTGCAACATAGTTAGCATTGGTTTGCGCACATAATTCTGTCAATTGCCCAGCTGTAATTCGTTTACCTCACATAGCTGTTTTATCGTCTTTTGGGAGAGAGACATCACTAGTGAACATCATGGGACCCCGGTCCATATTACCATCACTAATCACATCCGCTATTTACTTTACGCTTTTACTTACTATTTGCAGCATTACCTATCACTATTATCACTTGCGTTTGATCCTTTGTAAACGACAAGGCCGGAGGGATTGACAACCTCTCTGTACTCGTTGGGAGCAAAGTTATTTGTATCTGTGTGCAGGTCCACGTTGATTGCTAATATCTGGCGCCGTTAGCAGTTGACACCTTCTTGTTGAAACTGGGAGTCTCAGGGAAATCGATCCTTGGTATCTTTGCCAAGGGAAAACTTCCGCTACACTGCATCTCAAACCTTCCACTTGGGGTAACCAACGAGGGGCGAGAAGCCATCACCGCCTCATGTTCTTCATCGAGAGGGCTGATCTAGAGTCCCTTTGGGGCTCTGGAGAGTGGAATATGTCACCGTCGTCATCATCAACCTTCCTCCATCAGCAATTTCATGATGGTCACCGCCATGTGTGAGTAATTCCATTGTAGGCTTGCTGGACGGTGATGGTTTGGATGAGATTTATCATGTAATCGAGTTAGTTTTCTTAGGCTTTGATGCCTAGTGTCCACTATGTTCTGAGATTGATGTTGATATGACTTTGCTATGCTTAATGTGAAGGAAATATGCCCTAGAGGCAATAATAAAGTTATTATTTATTTCCTTATATCATGATAAATGTTTATTATTCATGCTAGAATTGTATTAACCGGAAACTTAGTACATGTGTGAATACATAGACAAACAGAGTGTCACTAGTATGCCTCCACTTGACTAGCTCGTTAATCAAAGATGGTTAAGTTTCCTAGCCGTAGACATGAGTTGTCATTTGATGAACGGGATCACATCATTAGAGAATGATGTGAATGACTTGACCCATTCCGTTAGCTTAGCTCTTGATCTTTTAGTATGTTGCTATTGCTTTCTTCACGACTTATACATGTTCCTATGACTACGAGATTATGCAACTCCCGAATACCGGAGGAACACTTTGTGTGCTATCAAACGTCACAACGTAACTGGGTGATTATAAAGATGCTCTATAGGTGTCTCCGATGGTGTTTGTTGAGTTGCCATAGATCGAGATTAGGATTTGTCACTCCGATTGTTGGAGAGGTATCTCTGGGCCCTCTCGGTAATGCACATCACTATAAGCTTGCAAGCAATGTGACTAATGAGTTAGTTGCGGGATGATGCATTACAGAACAAGTAAAGAGACTTGCCGGTAACGAGATTGAACTAGGTATGATGATATCGATGACCGAATCTCGGGCAAGTAACATACCGATGACAAAGGGAACAACGTATGTTGTTTTGCGGTTTGATCGATAAAGATCTTCGTAGAATATGTAGGAGCCAATATGAGCATCCAGGTTCCGCTATTGGTTATTGACCGGAGATGTGTCTCGGTCATGTCTACATAGTTCTCAAACCTGTAGGGTCCGCACGCTTAACGTTCGATGACGATTTGTATTATGAGTTATGTGATTTGATGACCGACATCTGTTAGGAGTCTCGGATGAGATCACGGACATGACGAACAATCTCGAAATGGTCGAGACGTAAAGACTGATTTATTGGAAGGCTATATTCGGACATCGGAAAGGTTCCGAGTGATTCAGGTATTTTTCGGAGTACGAGAGAGTTACGGGAATTCGTATTGGGCCTTAATGGGCCATATAGGTAAGGAGATAAAGGCCTCAAGGGTGGCCACGTCCCTTCCCCATGGACTGGTCCGAATTGGACTAGGGAAAGGGGGCGCCCCCTTCCTTCCTTCTTCTTCTCCCTTCCCCTTTTCCTATTCCATGTGGGAGGTGGAATGCTACTAGGACTAGGGAGTCCTAGTAGGACTCCACACTTTGGCGCGCCGTATGAGGGCCGACCTCCTCCTCCCTCCATCCTTCATATACGTGGCCAGGAGACACCCCATGGACACACAAGTTGATTTTAGCCGTGTGCAGTGCACCTCCCCACAGTTACACACCTCGGTCATATCGTTGCAATGCTTAGGCGAAGCCCTGCGTCGGTAGCTTCATCATCACCGTGACCACGCCATCGTGCTGACGAAACTCTCCTGTGACACTCGACAAGATCAAGAGCTCGTGGGATGTGATTGAGCTGAACGTGTGTTGAACGCGGAGGTGCCGTACGTTCGGTGCTTGGATCGGTTTGATCGCGAAGACGTTCGACTACATCAACCGCGTCACTAGACGCTTCCGCTTTCGGTCTATGAGGGTACGTAGACACACTCTCCCCGCTCGTTGCTATGCTTCTCCTAGATAGATCTTGTGTGATCGTAGGAAATTTTTGAAATACTACGGTCCCCAATAGTGGCATCATGAGCCAGGTCTATGCGTAGATGATATGCACGAGTAGAACACAATGAATTGTGGGCGATAATAGTCATACTGCTTACCAGCATGTTATACTTTGATTCAGCGGTATTGTGAGATGAAGTGGCCCGGACCGACATTACACGTACGCTTACGGGAGACTGGTTTCACCGTTACAAGCACTCATTGCTTAAAGGTGACTGGCGGGTGTCTGTCTCTCTCACTTTAGTTGAATCGAGTGTGGCTACGCCCGGTCCTTGTGAAGGTTAAAACATCACACTTGACGAAAAAATTGTTGTGGTTTTTGTATGCGTAGGTAAGAATGGTTCTTGCTAAGCCCGTAGCAGCCACGTAAAACTTGCAAAAACAAAGTAGACGACGTCTAACTTGTTTTTGCAGGGCATGTTGTGATGTGATATGGTCAAGACGTGATGAGTTATACATTATTGTATGAGATGATCATGTTTTGTAAATTATCGGCAACCGACAGGAGCCTTATGGTTGTCTCTTTATTGTATGAATTGCGAAGGCCATGTAATTGCTTTACTTTATCACTATGAGTTAGCGATAGTAGTAGTAGCAATAGTTGGCAAGACGACGACGACGCTACGATGAAGATCATGGTGTCAAGCCGGTGACGATGGAGATCATGATGATGCTTTGGAGATGGAGATCAAAAGCACAAGATGATGATGGCCATATCATGTCACATATTTTGATTGCATGTGATATTTATCTTATTATGCTTCTTATTTTGCTTAGTACGGCGGTAGCATTATAAGATGATCCCTTACAAAATTTTAAGGTACAAGTGTTCTCCTTGAGTATGCACCGTTGCAAAAGTTCTTCGTGCTGAGACACCACGTGATGATCGGGTGTGATAGGCTCTACGTTCACATACAATGGGTGCAAGACAGTTTTGCACATGCAGAATACTCGGGTTAAACGGCTTTTGGCAGTTTGTGGATCAAGATGTGATTCGCTTTTTGAGTAATAGTTTCTTTCATTTGGTGTGCTCTTCCTAGAATCGGTAATAGGTAAAATTTGCTAGCATTAAGATTTAAAATGTGTCGTCTACTTCTAGGTCCTTTGATACTTGATTTCCTGGGTCAACGGTACCTGGATTCCCCTTTGGCTTGATCTTACCTTGGATTTCTAACTGGAATATAGATAGGATAAACAAGAGTAACTTTGAACAGGATTGGCCGGGCGGTAGAGTCGTGGAAACACTTGTTGATTCCTATTTTGGACACTAGCTCCATGGAACAATATGCTACTGCGGAAACATGGAAGAATTGCAATCTTAGATCAAAACACTATGTGTGGAAAGCTTGATAAGGGTCAGTTACTTATACATTTAATTAGTATGCTTGACGAGCCTAGCATGTACAAACATGGCCTCGGAACACTGGAGACCGAAAGGTCGAGCGTGAATCATATAGTAGATATGATCAACATAAGATGTTCACCATTGAAAACTACTCCATCTCACGTGATGATCGGACATGGTTTAGTTGATTTGGATCACGTGATCATTTAGATGGCTAGAGGGATGTCTATCTAAGTGGGAGTTCTTTAGTAATATGATTAATTGAACTTTAATTTATCATGAACTAAGTCCTGGTAGTATTAGCATATCTATGTTGTAGATCAATAGCTCGCGATGTAGCTCCCCGTTTATTTTTATATGTTCCTAGAGAAATATAAGTTGAAAGATGATAGTAGCAATGACGCGGACTTGTTCCGTGATCTGAGGATATTTCTCATTGTTGCATAGAAGAATTATGTCCTTGATGCACCGCTAGGTGACAAACCTATTGTAGGAGCAGATGCAGACGTTATGAACATTATGACAAAAAGCTCGGTATGATGACTACTTGATAGTTTAGTGCACCATGCTTTACGGCTTAGAACCGGGACTTCAAAAATGTTTTGAATGCCACGGAGCATATAAGATATTCCTAAGAGTTGAAATTGGTATTTCATACTCATGCCAGTATCAATAGGTATGAGACCTCTGACAGTACTTTGCCTACAAGATGGAGGAGAATAGCTGAACCAGTGAGCATGTGCTCAGATTGTCTGGGTACTGCAATTGCTTGAATCAAGTGGGAGTTAGTCTTCCAGATAACATAGTAATTGACAAAGTTCTCTAGTCACTATCTCCAAGTGACTAGAACTTCGTGATGAACTATAATATGCAAGGGATGACGAAAGTAATTCCTGAGCTCTTCGCGATGCTGAAATCGACGAAGGTAGAAATCAAGAAAAAGCATCAAGTGTCGATGGTTGACAAAACCACTAGTTTCAAGTAAAAGGGCAAAGGAAAAGAAAGGGAACTTCAAGAAGAATGGCAAGAAAGTTGCTACTCCCATGAAGAAACCCAAAGCTAGACCCAAGCCTGAAACTGAGTGCTTCTACTGCAAAGGAAATGGTCACTGGAAGTGGAACTACCCTAGAAACTTGGTGGATAAGAAGGATTGCAAAGTGAACAAAGCTATATTTGATATACATGTTATTGATGTGTACTTTACTAGTGTTTAAAGCAACCCCTCGGTATTTAATACTAGTTCAGTTGCTAAGAGTAGTAACTCAAAACGGGAGTTGCAGAATGAACAGAGACTAGTTAAGGGTGAAGTGACGATGTGTGTTGGAAGTGGTTCCAAGATTGATATGATTGTCATCACACATTCCCTATACTTTCGGGATTAGTGTTGAACCTAAATAAATGTTGTTTGGTGTTTACGTTGAGCATGAATATGATGTGATCATGTTTATTGCAATACATTTATTCATTTAAAGTCAGAGAATAATTGTTGTTCTATTTACGTGAATAAAACCTTAGATGGTCATACACCATATAAAAATAGTTTGTTGGATCATGGTTGTAGTGATACACATATTCATAATATTGAAGCCAAAAGATGCAAAGTTAATAATGATAGTGCAACTTATTTGTGGCACTGCCGTTTAGGTCATATTGGTGTAAAGCGCATGAAGAAACTCCATGCTGATGGGCTTTTGGAATCACTTGATTATGAATCATTTGATGCTTGCGAACCATGCCTCATGGGCAAGATGACTAAGACTCTGTTCTCCGGAACAATGGAGCAAGCAACTGACTTATTGGAAACAATACATACTGATGTATGCGTTCCGATGAGTGTTGAGGCTCACGACGGGCATCGATATTTTCTGACCTTCACAGATGATTTGAGCAGATATGGGTATATCTACTTGATGAAACATAAGTCTGAAACATTTGAAAAGTTCAAAGAATTTTAGAGTGAAGTGTAAAATCATCGTAACAAGAAAATAAAAGTTTCTACGATCTGATCGCGGAGGCGAATATTTGAAGTTACGAGTTTAGCCTTCATTTAAAACAATGTGAAATAGTTTCACAACTCATGCCACCTGGAACACCACAGCGTAATGGTGTGTCCGAACGTCGTAACTGCACTTTATTAGGTATGGTGCGATCTATGATGTCTCTTACCGATTTACCACTATCATTTTGGGGTTATGCATTAGAGATAGCTGCATCCACGTTAAATAGGGCACCATCTAAATCCGTTGAGACGACACCGTATGAATCGTGGTTTGGCAAGAAACCTAAGCTGTCGTTTCTTAAAGTTTGGGGCAACGATGCTTATGTGAAAAAGTTTCAACCTGATAAGCTCGAACCCAAATTGGAGAATGTGTCTTAATAGGATACCCAAAGTAAACTGTTGGGTACACCTTCTATCACAGATCCAAAGGCAAGATATTTGTTGCTAAAAATGGATACTTTCTGGAGAAGGAGTTTCTCTCGAAAGAAGTGAGTGGGAGGAAAGTGGAACTTAATGAGGTAATTGTACCTTCTCTCGAATTGGAAAGTAGTACATCACAGAAAACTAGTTCTAGTGATTCCTACACCAATCAGCAAGGAAGCTAATGATGATGATCATGAAACTTCATATCAAGTTACTACTGAACCTCGTAGGTCAACCAGAGTGCATTCCGCGCGAGAGTGGTACTGTAACCCGGTTCTGGAAGTCATGTTACTAGACCATGATGAACCTACGAACTATGTGGAAGCGATGATGAGCCCAGATTCCGCAAAATGGCTTGAGGCCATGAAATCTGAGATGGGATCCATGTATGAGAACAAAGTGTGGACTTTGGTTGACTTGCCCGATGATCGGCAAGCCATTGAAAATAAATGGATCTTTAAGAGGAAGACTGACACCGATGGTAATGTTACTGTCTACAAAGGTCGACTTGTTGCGAAAGGTTTTCGACAAGTTCAAGGTGTTGACTGTGATGAGATGTTCTCACTCGTAGCAATGCTTAAGTTTGTCTGAATCATGTTAGCAATTGCCGTATTTTATGAATTCTGGCAAATGGATAACAAAACTGCATTCTTTAATGGATTTATTAAAGAAGAGTTGTATATGATGCAACCAGAAGGTTTTTTCAATCCTAAAGGTGCTAACAAAATGTGAAAGCTCCAGTGATCCATCTATGGACTGGTGCAAGCATCTCGGAGTTGGAATATATGATTTGATAAGTTGATCAAAGCATATAGTTTTATGCAGACGTGCGGTGAAGCCTGTATTTACAAGAAAGTGAGTGAGAGCACTACAACCTTTCTGATAAGTATATGTGAATGACATATTGTCGGTCGGAAATGATGTAGAATTTTCTGGAAATCATAATGGAGTGTTTGAAAGGAGTTTTTCAAAGAAATACCTCGGTGAAGCTGCTTACATATTGAGCATGAAGATCTATAGAGATAGATCAAGACGCTTGATAAGTTTTTTCAATGAGTACATACCTTGAAAAGTTTTTGAAGTAGTTCAAAATGGAACAGTCAAAGAAAGAGTTCTTGCTTGTGTTGCAAGGTGTGAAGTTGAGTAAGACTTAAAGCCCGACCACAGCAAAAGATAGAGAGAGAATGAAAGTCATTCCCTATGCCTCAGCCATAGGTTCTATAAAGTATGTCATGCTGTATACCAGACCTATTGTCTGCCCTGCCCTGAGTTTGGCAAGGGAGTACAATTTTGATCTAGGAGTAGATCACTAGACAGCGGTCAAAATTATCCTTAGAGGACTAAGGAAATATTTCTCGGTTATGGCGGTGATAAAGAGTTACGTCAATGCAAGCTTTGACACCGATCTGGATGACTCTGAGTCTTGATCTAGATACATATTGAAAGTGGGAGCATTTAGCTAGAGTAGCTCCGTGCAGAGCATTGTAGACATAGAAATTTGCAAAATACATACGGATCTGAATGTGGAAGACCCATTGACTAAACCTCTCTCACAAGCAAAACAAGTTCACACCTTAGTACTCTTTGGGTGTTAATCACATGGCGATCTGAACTAGATTATTGACTCTAGTAAACCTTTTGGGTATTGGTCACATGGCGATGTGAACTATAAAGTGTTAAATCACATGAGGATGTGAACAATGGGTGTTAAATCACATGGTGATGTGAACGAGATTATTAACTCTAGTGCAAGTGGGAGACTGAAGGAAATATGCCCTAGAGGCAATAATAAAGTAATTATTTATCTCCTTATATCATGATAAATGTTTATTATTCATGCTAGAATTGTATTAACCGGAAACTTAGTACATGTGTGAATACATAGACAAACAGAGTGTCACTAGTATGCCTCTACTTGACTAGCTCGTTAATCAAAGATGGTTAAGTTTCCTAGCCATAGACATGAGTTGTCATTTGATGAACGGGATCACATCATTAGAGAATGATGTGATTGACTTGAACCATTCCGTTAGCTTAGCTCTTGATCGTTTAATATGTTGCTATTGATTTCTTCGTGACTTATACATGTTCCTATGACTACGAGATTATGAAACTCCTGAATACCGGAGGAACACTTTGTGTGCTATCAAACGTCACAACGTAACTGGGTGATTATAAAGATGCTCTACAGGTATCTCCGATGGTGTTTGTTGAGTTGCCATAGATCGAGATTAGGATTTGTCACTCCGATTGTTGGAGAGGTATCTCTGGGCCCTCTCGGTAATGCACATCACTATAAGCCTTGCAAGCAATGTGACTAATGAGTTAGTTGTGGGATGATGCATTACGGACCGAGTAAAGAGACTTGCCGGTAACGATATTGAACTAGGTATGATGATACCGACGATCGAATCTCGAGCAAGTAACATACCGATGACAAAGGGAACAACGTATGTTGTTATGCGGTTTGACCGATAAAGATCTTCGTAGCATATGTAGGAGCCAATATGAGCATCTAGGTTCCGCTATTGGTTATTGACCGGAGATGTGTCTCGATCATGTCTACATAGTTCTCAAACCTGTAGGGTCCGCACGCTTAACGTTCGATGACGATTTGTATTATGAGTTATGTGATTTGATGACCAAAGTTTGTTAGGAGTCTCGAATGAGATCAAGGACATGACGAACAGTCTCGAAATGGTTGAGACATAAAGTCCGATATAGGAAGGCAATATTTGGACATCGGAAAGGTTCCTAGTGATTCGGGTATTTTTCGGAGTACCGGAGAGTTACGGGAATTCGTATTGGGTCTTAATGGACCATACGGGAAAGGAGAGAAAGGCCTCAAGGGTGGCCGCGTCCCTTCCCCATGGACTGGTCCGAATTGGACTAGGGAAAGGGGGCGCCCCCTTCCTTCCTTCTCCTTCTCCCTTCCCCTTTTCCTATTCCATGTGGGAGGTGGAATCCTACTAGGACTAGTGTAATGCCCAGGAAGGGACTATATCTCCTACGTGTCGAGGCACGACTTAAAGATATAAGCCCATTCTGGAATGATCGCAAGTTTGGTATCTTTGCACGACTCATGTAAAAGAGGGATTAAATGCAAAAGGAGATAGTTGGCTTACACTCGCCACTTCACACAAAACATTACATAAGCAAAACATCATTCAAAACATCACAACCCGACTACGGGCGAAGACCCAAAAGAAAGATACCAAAACAACATAAAGCCATAGGTCTAGATCGAATCCTAGTAGAAACCACTACTGATTGTCGAAACGTCACAAGCATACGGCCACTCTCTTCATCGAGTTCCCAGGGAAGTACTTGAACCGGCTCCTGCATCAAACTCGGCTGAACCTGCATCTGGTGTTGTAGTATCTGTGAGCCACGAGGACTCAGCAATCCCATAACCATGGGTATCAAGACTAGCAAAGCTTTGTGGGTAGTAAGAGGTAAAGTGGTGAGGTTGCAGCAGCGGCTAAGCATAATATGGTGGCTAACTTACGAGTACAAGAATAAGATGAGCATCTACGCAAACGGTCGCAACTAGTAGTGATCGCTAAAGATCCTGAACTACATACGAGTCAAACATAACCCCACCGTGTTCTCTTCTCAAAGTGAAAAGAGACAGTCACGGTTACTCACACAGTTGTGTGTTTTACTTCGGATCCTCTGTCAAGTTTTCTACAACCGGACATTAACAAATTCCAATCTGCCACATAACCGCGGGCACGGCTTTCGAAAGATCATAACCCTACAGGGGTGTTCCAACTTAGCCCATCACAAGCTCTCACGATTAGCTGAAGTGATAAATATAATATCATCACTCCTTATCTTAGGGAAATCCGATCAGGCTCGGCATCCCGGTGCATAAGACATTTCGACAATGGTAAAACAAGTCCAGCAAGACCTCCCGGCGTGCCGACACCCTGATAGTAGCCGCGCGTATCTCGTCTCAGGCCACAACCGGATGAGCACAGCATACAGCAGCCAAACCCCAAGTTTCCAAGGGGGGACGCCGCACACGACTCTATTTGGGACCAACACCATCAGCAGTGGCCCCCCTGCTATGTAGAATTAAGAACCCGGGGACGCGTCCCCCTATGAAATTTTAATTAATTAATTAAGCTGTTATTATGAGGCAAATTAAAACCAATGTTGGGCCTTGCTGGAGGAGTTTTATTCAAAGTCGAACTGTCAAGGGGTCCCCATCCACCCATCGTGTAAGGAACGCAAAATCAAGGAACATAATGCCGGTTTATCGGCGCCTAAGGTGGCATGAGTGGAACAAAACACTGAGCAAAAGGCCAAGCCTTCCACCCATGCCCAGTATATAGGTGTGTTAATAATAATAATAGATATTGTGATATTCCAACAACAAGTTCCCTCCTGGAACGAACTTCGTCTTCACCTGCAACTAACAACGCTATAAGAGGGGCTGAGCAAGCGGGTAACATAGCCAAACAGTGGTTTTGCTAGGAAGGTTTCAAAGTTAGAGGTTTCATGGCAACAAGGAGAGGCTGACATAAAAGATGGGTAGCGCGACATGTAACGATAGCATCGAGACAACTAAGCATGGCAATGGTAGTAAAGGTATCCAAGGGTATGATCATCTTGCCTGGGATTCCGCAAGGAAGAAGAACGGATCCACGAAGAAGACGAAGAAGAAGCCTCACAACTCCGGAACGGAACCGAAGCTAACAAGAGAAGCAACCGGAAAGAAGCAAACAACACGGTAAACACACAAGCATAAACATGGCATACGATGCACATCCAAGTATGATGCATGTCCGGTTTAATTATGCATGGCATGGCAATGAGCACAAACAAATACTACAAGTTAAGTGGAGCTCAATATGCAACGAGTTGCATATTGACGAAACACCACATTTAATTATTTAATTGACTCTCGTTTATTTACAAGACAAGATTAAATGTTGGTTAACATGGAAAGAGGTGAAGCATAAAAAACTACACTATTTAGGCAAGTTTAAATGAGGCCGGAGGAACAACAAC
The DNA here is from genome assembly GCA_902687465.1 of Secale cereale. NCBI lineage: Eukaryota > Viridiplantae > Streptophyta > Magnoliopsida > Poales > Poaceae > Secale > Secale cereale. The sequence continues at coordinate 501,453,823 of LR738712.1, forward strand.
AATTCCGGAAAAGATCCCCATATGCATGTTTAGCAATTTTTAAGAAAACAACAATTCACACATATAATGTTGTTAACATGATGCGGATGACATGATCAAGTTTATGCAATTTTTATTAAAAGTTAACAAGAAGAGATAAGGAGTATATGTCACCGTGGTGGAAGGAAAGGGTGCCACGGCAACGATCCGAAAGTGATGCAACGCAACATCTCGGTTCCGGTAACTCGTTGAGAGTCTGGAGCAAAAGAAAGATGGCGGAGCGAGTCGAACAAGATGAAAGGTGGGGTGATCCCGTCACCGGGTTCCCACGAGTCGGCGACGAGGCAACCGAGGAGCACGACAAAAGATGAACGGGCACGGTGCACACAAGGGCAACATTTCATACAACACAACAAGCATTCGTCCACGGGTCATCGTCTCGGGGTTATACCTTCGGTACATTCGTTCTCGAAGCGGTTCGAGGTCGTAGAGGACGTAGCCGTACACGGGGCGATGGTAGTTGTACATGTTGGCGTTTTCGTTTCCGAAGAGGTACTTGTCGCGTCATCTTGTGTCGTCGTTCTCGTATCGTAGAGGAAGTAGGCGTTCCGTTCGTCGAGGAAGTAGTGGTACACAATCGTAGAGGTACTTGCGGTCTCGGCGACGGTAGTTGTTCACGTTCGATGTAGTGGTACTCGCGGTCGTCGTGGAACTTGTCGGTCTCGGGACTTGGCGACGGTAGTGGAACTTGGCGTTTTCGTAGCGGTCTTGCCAGACTCGGTTCTCGCGACGTAGTTGAACTTGCGGGTCTTGGAGCTGGGTTCTCCGTGCACTTGGCGAAAAAAAACAGCAGCAGCAGGTCTTGGCACATGACAGAAGGCAAAATGCACAACCAAAAAGGAGCGGCGCTGGCCTTGGCGCTGGCCTTGGCGCTCGAGGCTGTAGAGGAGGGTGCGATGGCACGCAGCTGGAGGACGGAGGAGAGGGCGCTCGAGATGATGCAGGGCGGCGCCGGTGCTGGAGGTTGCAGGGAGGCGGCGCGAGGCCAGCAGAGGAGGCGGACGTCGCGGCTCTGCGACGCACTGGACGAGGAGGACGGGGCGCGACCTTGGCACGCTGGAGAGGAGTGAGCAGCACAGGGCGCGGCTTGGGGCGGCCCTCCATGGCGGAAGACAGGGGGGTCCAGGGCACCAGGTAGCTGCTCGAGCCAGGCGAGCTCCGGCCGCGCGCTCGGTGCTGGGGCTCCTGGCACGGAGGTGCTCGAGGGGAAATGCGGCTGCTGGCTGCGAGGAGGGAGATCGAGGGGTGAGGAGCGGGAGCACGCTGGAGAGGAGGCGCTCCTGGCCGGCGCTGTCTGGAGGCGATGGGGCTCGGGCACTGCGAGGGAGTCGAGGGAGCGAGGCTGAGAGATGGGAGGCCGCAGGAGGGAGGAGGCAGGGTCGCTCGAGGGAGATGGGATCGGGATGAAGGGGAAAAGGGGATCGGGCTGCGAGGGGGAGAGCGAGGGGTGAGATGCTGCGGCGGCTGAGATGCGGACGAGGGGAACGGGGTAGGTGCGGCTAGGGTTTGGGAGAGAGGGAGAGAGGCTGTGGGCCTGGAGGAAGGGAGGCCTGGGCCGCGGGAAGTTTGGGCCAGGGAGGCCGCGGATGGGCCTGGCTGCGACTGGGCCCCTTCTGCCTTTATTTCTCTTTTGCCATCTCCCAATTACAGGTAATAGCCAAGAAGAAAAAAAAGGAAGAAGGAGGGGTTTGAAACAGAATTTGGACAAGAGGTTAATTTTACTGGACTCGTAAAAATGTCCACGGTCCACGAAAAATAGAAGAGGCAAGAATGCAAGAGATAAAAATCGAACTCTTTTGAATTAAATTCAAACGATTTGAACTAGGGCATGACTTAAAAGTGTCCAAAAGTGTTGATGTTTTTGGAGGAACCTCGATAAACGGGAAAAGAAATATAGGGAGGGTTTTTGACGGTGACACTTGAATTAAGAGGCATGGGGAATATATGCAAGTGTGTTATGGTGAATTCCAACAAATGGAATAATTATTTAATATAGCTCCCTAAATATTGGGAGGATATGTTATAAAGAGAAGTCATCCTTCCCTCGATTTAAATGGACCGAAGGTCCACACAATTTATTTAAGTTGAGTTGCAAAATAAATATGACATGATGGCATGATGACATGATGCAATGCAAAATAAATAAAGCAAGCACAAAAGAAACACACGGGAAACCCGGAACATCTGGAATCTTTTGGAATCTTCTGGGACGTCGGTCTTCGGGCGTCACAGCTAGGGAGTCCTAGTAGGACTCCACACTTTGGCGCGCCCTATGAGGGCCGGCCTCCTCCTCCCTCCATCCTTTATATACATGGCCAGGGAGCACCCCATGGACACACAAGTTGATTTTAGCCGTGTGCGGTGCACCACCCCACAGTTACACACCTAGGTCATATCATTGCAGTGCTTAGGCGAAGCCCTGCATCGGTAGCTTCATCGTCACCATCACCACGCCATCGTGCTGACGAAACTCTCCCGTGACGCTCAACTAGATCAAGAGCTCATGGGACATCATTGAGCTGAACGTGTGCTGAACACGGAGGTACCGTACGTTCGGTGCTTGGATCGGTTGGATCGCGAAGACATTCGACTACATCAACCGCGTCACTAGACGCTTCCGCTTTCGGTCTACGAGGGTACGTAGACACACTCTCCCCGCTCGTTGCTATGATTCTCCTGGATAGATCTTGCGTGATCGTAGGAAATTTTTGAAATACTACGTTCCCCAACATAATGCTTGTCACTATGGCCCGAGTGCCATGATTTCAGATCTGAACCTATTATGTTGTCATGAATATATATGTCTTCTTGATCCGATCTTGCAAGTTGTAGACACCTATTACGTGTTATGATCCGCATACCCCAAGGTGACAATAATTGGGATTCTTTCCGGTGATTGTCGTAGTTTGAGGAGTTCATGTATTCACTAAGTGCTAGTGCTTTGTTCCGGTTCTCTATTAAAAGGAGGTCTTAATATCCCTTAGTATCCATTAGGACCCCACTGCCACGGGGGGTTGGACAAAAGATGTCATGCAAATTATTTTCCATAAGCACGTGTGGCTATATAAAGAATACCTGCCTACATTATATTTATGAATTGGAGCTACTTTGTCATTGCCTTAGGTTATAGCTTCTACCGAATGAATATCATCCAACACATATTATCACCGATCCATTGTGTGCGAGTTCGTCTCATATTGATCTTTGCTAAGTTACTTTCGTTGCTACTGCTGTTACAATCACCACAAAATAGCTATTGTTATTTTTGCCACTTTTACCGTTACTATCATACTACTTTGCTACTAAATACTTTACTGCAGATATTAATTATTTCAGGTGTGGTTGAATTGACAACTCAACTGCTAATACTCGTGAATATTCTTTGGCTCCCCTTGTGTCGTATAAATAAATTTGGGTTGAATACTTTACCCTCGAAAACTATTGTGATCCCCTATACTTGTGGGTTATCAATACCTTTTTCTTGCGCCGTTGTCGGGGAGCATAGCTATATTTGCTAAGTCACTTTGGATTCATATCTGTTGATCACTATGAGGAATCTGAAGGATGATGTAACTATGATCGTTCCCTCTAAGACGAGTGCAGGTAAGGAACTGCCATCTAGCTCTGCACTTGATTCACCTTATGTTTTGAGTAAGCTTGCAACATCACCACATGCTATTAATCCTGATATGTCCCAAGTAATTGATGATGCTACTTCTGCTATGAATGATACTTATGATGATGCTAGTACTTTGCTTGATGTGCCACTAGGTGACTTTCTTGATGAACAACTTGCTAGAGTTCAAAATATTGAGCCTGGTGAAACTAATGAAAATGTTGAAACTGATGAAGTCTTTGAAACTAAAAATTATGAAACACCTGCTAGACCTAGCTTCCCTAGATATGAATTGCTTAATAGACCTGAAGGTTATGTTATGTAGGGAGAGGTAGCTAGAGACTTTCTTTCTTGTAAGGATAGAGATGATCTGAAGAAATTGTTATGCAAGTGGAAGGAAAAATCTTTAAATGCGAGTATGAAATACAATCTCGAGTTTTCTACTTCACCTATCCATGTTACTGATAAGGATTATGAGTTCTCTATTGATCCTGAGATAATTACTTTGGTTGAATCTGATACTTTTCATGGCTATGAAACTCAAACTATTGTGTCACATCTTACTAAACTGAATGATATAGCCACCCTATTTATTCATGAGGAAAAGATTAGCTATTATTATATTCTTAAGTTGTTTCCTTTCTTGCTAAAGGGTGATGCTAAGATATGGTTTAACTCTCTTGCTCCTGGTTCTGTGCGTAGTCCCCAGGATATGATTTACTATTTCTCTGAAAAATATTTTCCTGCTCATAATTAACAAGCTGCATTACAGGAAATATTTATCTTTGTGCAAACTGCAGCAGATAGTCTCCCACAAGCTTGGGGAGGCTTCTCCAATTACTTAATGCTTTTCCTGATCATCCTCTCGAGAAAAATGAAATACTTGATATCTTTTATAATGGACTAACCGATGCTTCTAGGGACCACCTAGATAGTTGTGCTGGTTGTGTTTTCAGATAACGAACTATTAGACAAGCTGAAGAATTATTGAATAATATATTGAGAAATTATAATGAGTGGACTCTTCCTGAACCTCCTAAGCCAACTCCGAAGAAGAGAGGAATTCTATTTCCAAATCTTGAAGATATGCAAGAGGCAAATAAATCAATGAAAGAATAAGGTATTAAAGGTGACGATGTTAAGAGTTTACCACCTATCAAAGAAATACATGGTCTAATACCTCGACACAGGTAGTAACGATAAATTCTCTTTATAGATTTGATGAAGATGATAGTACTCATAATTAATCTGCTAGGCAATGGATGGATGAATTTGATAACTTTATAGTGAAACAAGAAAACTTCAATGCATATGTTAGCAGACAATTGAAATGGAATACTTATATGGTTGATCACTTGAGTGACTATATGTCTAGAGTTAAAGATGATCTAAAGTTTGTTATCAAACATGCTTCCATGGTAAAGACTCAAGTAGAACAAGTACTCAAAGCACAAAATGATTTGATTAGTGAGATGAGAAATACGAAAAATTATCATGTTGTTAGAGTTATGACTAGAACTGGTAAAGTGACTCAGGAACCTTTGTATCCTGAAGGTCATCCTAAAAGGGTTGAACAAGACTCTCAAAGAATTAATATTGATGCACCTAGTTCATCTAGACAGAAAAATGATAAGACTTTGCATGCTTCTAGTAAACCTACCGTAGACACACCTTAAAATCCAAATGATATTTCTATGTCTAATGTTGAAACACAATCTGGTAATGAACATGAACCTAGTGATAATAATAATGATGAGGTTCATAATGATGCTCAACCTAGTAATGGTGGTCATGTGGAGATAGAACCTAATGTTGATCTTGATAACCCACAAGCCAAGAACAAAAGATACGAGAAAAGAGATTTATTGCTAGGAAACATGGTAAAGAAAGAGAACCATGGGTTAAAAAAACCATGCATGTCCTCCTAAAGCTTCAAAGAGTAAAAATGATGAAGAATTTGAGCGCTTTTGTGAAATGCTTAGACATGTCTTTTTGCGCTTACGTTTGAACGATATCCTTAAGATGTCTCCTTATGCTAAGTATATGAAATATATTGTTACAAATAAAAGAAAGATGATGGAAGCTGAAATTTCCACCATGCTTGCAAATTCTACATTTAAGGGTGGAATACCAAAGAAATTAGGAGATCCATGAATACCAACTATACCGTGCTCTATTAGAAGGAACTATGTTAAAACTGCTTTGTGTGATTTTGGAGCCGGTTTTAGTTTTATGTCTTTCTCTTTTTATTAAAGACTTGATTTGAATAAGTTGACACCAACTGAAATCCCTTTGCAAATGGCTGATAAATCTACCGCTATATCCATCGATATATTGTGAGGATGTGCATGTTGTAGTTGCAAACATTACTATCTTAACAGACTTTGTTATGCTTGATATACCCGAAGACGATAGTATGTCGATCATCCTTGGTAGACCCTTTTTGAATACCATAGGGGATGTTATTGATTTCGATAAAGGCAATGTCCCTTTTCATGTTAATGGTAATGAGCATACGGTGCACTTTCTGAAGAAACAACCTCGAGTGAATAGCATCAATAGTATTAGAAAAATTTCAACAATTGCTATTGGAGGTTTTGAATTCCCTATTCCTACTGTCAAAAAGAAATATGATATTCTTATTGTTGGGGACATACATATCCCCATTGCGTTAACCTAGTGTTATACGAAGATTCTCCGGTTTAATGTCATTTGGAAGAAGTTTGTTAATAAGACTTGATCAACCTTATTAATGGATTCTTTTTGACGGGCATGAGATGGATGAATTTAGTAAACCCAACCTTCTGTACCCACTTATTATTCTCTGTTACTTAGAAATAATGAAGTAGAAATACTATTATTTTTCTATTTTCTGCTTTATCCGTGCAATAAAAAAATGACCACAAAATAAAAGTTCTCCAAATGCCCTGAAAATTTAGTATGAGTTTTTCCAGGATATTTAAGAATTTTTGGCACTGAAAACACCTTAAGGGGGGGTGCACAAGTGGGCCACGGGCATGAGATAGTCTTTGTTTGATTTCAACTACAATTGTATCGAAAGATTCATCAAGCCCGCTCAGAAGCTTGTTGACTACATCTCTATCAGTGATATCAGTTATTCCTCGCTGATGTAGTCTTTCGACAATGTTTGTCAGTCGATCAGTGAGTTCCATAACACTTTTTTTACGAAGACTTCTGAATCGAGTGAACATAGCACGAAGCATTTGAATGTGAGGATCTGATCTCGCAATAAGTTCTTCGTAAGCACTGTTGATAGAATCCCAAATTTGCTTTGTTGTGTTGAGCATGTGGAATCGAAAGAATATATCTTTTGATAGACAAGCACATATGATATCTTTAGCTTGAGCATCCAACTGCAAATTTTCTTTGTCATCGGGGGTCAGATTGTTCGGCTACTGAATGGTGTAGCCATCTTCCACAATTTGCCACATATCATAATTGATGCCTTGAATTGCGATTCTCATTCGTTCCTTCCAGTATAGATAGTCATTTCCATTAAAGCTAGGAAATCTTTCAAAGTGCGAGGATCTACCTGCATACGACACACTCAAAACTCCAAGGACGTAAGACCTTTAATAAACAGAGACAGGGAGAACCTGCTATGATACCAATTGTTAGCACAAAGATATATCGACCAAAGGGGGTGGTGAATGGGAGATTCAAAATTTATTGCGAAAGTTTTGACCTAATCCCAAACACGACAGCGGAGAAAAGATATGGTAGAACACACAAACAGGTAGGCTACTTAGGAACAAAATCTTCTAGATAAGATGCTATAATCGACCGGGTATAGTATACGATGGTCTTGAAAAGCATGATTGAGAACTAAAGTTGAACAACAAGCAATAACTTCGACGAAGAATAATTGCAGAGATATACATCAACTCATAGAGACTACACATTAGGGTGAGGAATAAGTAATGCATACAGTAGAGAAAGGAATGCTAACAACAGACATACACAAGGAGTGCTAATGAAAAACAACTTAGTGCCGAAGATCAATCAAACTATCATCACACATCACAAGTAATAACTGCTGAGTGAAATTCAGAGAGGTGAATAGAACCAGTGGTGCTCGATGGTGATAGAGAGATTTGGTAGACCAGTTCACCCTTCTGCCAAAGGGCTATGTCTCGTTGGAGGGGTTGTGACTTAACAAAGAAGATAAACTCTCTTCACCCTATTCTCCTTCAACGCAGAGCTGGTCAGACTCGGGTTGATTTCACTCGTGGTAGATCCTTGTTGGCAATCTCCAAACCTTTGTTCGATCAGCGCAAACCAAAATACTCTTGGTTGCCGAAGATCTGGCTCAGTGAAGACAATGACTCTTCAACACTCAAAGCCTCAACCTATCCGTCTAGAGAGTCCGCAGCTCTCAAGAGTAATAGGTACAAGAACTCTCACTCGGAACTACTGTGATGCTAAACAACTGTCTAAGTTTGGGCTCTTGATTTTTCTATTGATGGATCTTAAACTCAAATCACTCAGAGAGGAGTTGCTCAATTTAATCTTCTTAGAAATCTCAAGCGGAGCAGCCAACCGTCAAAGTTGGAGCGAGGTGGCTATTTATAGCTGCAGCCTTCCCTGATGGGGAAAGACCAAATTAGACATCGGGTTTAGCCAATAGCCAAACCACATGATTCCAATAGTCGGATTTGAGCACAACGGTAACAGTGCTTGCGGGACAAGAAATGCAAACTCCTCGGTCTGAGGCAAATCTCTCGGAGCGAAGAAGATCACAGTCTCTTGCTGGCAAGTATTTTCTCGGAACACAAAGAGATATCTCTCGTAGCTTTCATAGGTTTTGGCTAGGCATCACATCTGATCAAAGCATCGAGAACCTATACCCCTCTTAATAGTATGGAGGTCCTAAGACTCAAAATAATGAAAGAAGAACAACGAAATGAATACTGCGTCTGCACTTTGTCTTCGACTCCATGACTGCAATTAATTTCTTCGGACGACTGTACCGAGTCGAATTCTACTCTTCAGCAGTAAATTTTCGAGGGGTCAATTTCTTCACATTAATCTCCTCGACTATATGTCTTCAACATATATAGCTCATTCTTCTCTGCAACGCAGATATGTTTCAGTGTACTTCCACGAACTCAGCACCGGAGACAACATTCTCTTCGGTTGTGTGTGGACTTTTTTCTCTCTGTATGCACTAGCAAACAAATTAGTCCATACTTGTTTCTATCAACAATCTGCATAACATATGGTGGGATAATATTGCACCAACAAGATGGCATTTCTTATGTTTAAAGTAACAATAGCGGGAGAGATAGCCCGTCATCGCTGCAAGTAGAGTAGGACGCATCTGCTGGTAGCAAAACGGTGTAGATGCATGCGTTCTTCAAGAGTAAAACTTCCATCCATACATTTTCTGCCAAGAATGGGTTCACAATTGAAATATACTAAATATGATTCACTGATTCTGCCTAGATACTCGACACTAACCTAGGAAGGAACCTTTTAAGGAGATTATGATTGCAAAAGTACAGGTACACATTAATTCCATGAACCAACAATTCGAAGCAAGGATGAACAGATTGTAATGTATACATGTCATGCAAATTTGGAAGCAATATTCAAGAGAGAGAAAATCAAGCCAAATATACCTAGATCGGGTGTGGCCATTTGTCTCTCAATCTCAGTTAGGGCCCTCCACCAATGGTGCCCATGGTGGTAAGGTCTCCTGGCAGCTGTAGGCAAACCTCAAACACAAATTACGATATCTGTGACATCCCGGTGCCTCAAGGTGACCGCATCGAGTGGCCATAGTTGATAAAAACTGATGTCATGTTTATGTGAAACATGGAGATGCTTTAGCAGCAAAGCTTTAGTATGCTAAATTAGAAAACTAATCACATGACTGATTGTATGTAATGCATAATTTTGAGTCCCTGAAATGGCACATAGAGGCAGCCATCAAGATATCCAATACGATCCTAAACCCGCGCATGAAAAATCTAGCCTAAATCTGGATTAGCACACATCCAAAATTTGGTCTTATTCCCGTCCTGCCTCATACAACAGATCTGACCAACCTATAGATCAGTGTGTATAAAATTCTGAAAACAAAGTATGGGGAACAGTGGAACCACCTAAAAAGAGAGGCGCTCGATGGGCGAGGTTGTAGAAGTCGAGGGATGTGCAGCTGCTGGCCAATGCTGCCACATCACTGTAGGAGTGAAACCCACCCGAACCCTAGCTCCCTAAGGAAAGAAAGGAAGATATGAATTAGAGAGAGGATCTCATTTCACCATGGAAGTCAGGGAAAGGAGGAAGAAAGAGCTCACCTGTACCGAGAGTCTTCTCCATGAATTGGGGGTCGTCCCCGAGTTATCCTCCCCTGCAGGCACCCGCCAGGGTGGGGGATTGACCTAGATTCCTCTCATGTCAGTGTATCTTGCAGCCATCATGTTGCCTACATGCCCGTGTGTGCCGCATCCACCCTACTTTCTTGGGAGATGGGAGGAGGAGGAGGAGCAGTGATGAAGAGAGGATCTGGGAAGAGGGAAAAAAGAGGAGGGCTCACCTAAGGTCGCCGTACTGACGACAACAACCGAAAGATGAGCAGGCGGCCGTGTCCGTGAGGAGGAGTTGCGCCGCCGTTGCTCTGCCTCGAGCAAGGGGGCAGTAACCCGAGAGAAGGAGGTAGGAGGGCAGCCGGTGATGAGGCAGGACGCCGAGCGACGAGATGGCAACCGCGGAGGTGGAGGATCCGGGAAGAAGGGAAAAATGAGGGGCGCGGGCTCGAGGTAGGGAGAGGATTGGGTGCTCGCTAGGTTTTCACCACAACCCACCCCGACCTATCTATTCGCAATACACACACACACAAAATTTACACCCATGCATAAACACACGAACAATGCTTTGTTATCTAGCCCCATGTCTAACAATCCCCACTTGCCATTGGCCCCTGATGGAGCTGGAAAAGTGCATCAAGAATTAAAGGAATAAACGGCTAAGGTAATGCGAGCAGTAAAAACCGTACGAGACGGATTTCATCGAACGACCCAACGGAAATAGCGATCATAAGTGCTCTAGAATGGCAGGTACTCTACCAAGGTTTATATGTTCAATGAAAAAGTGGGTTTGTTGGGAGCATTTTAGGGGCTTGTGTCTCCATTTTTGTCATAGGAATTGGTATGCTAACTGGAGATAGTTCGGAGTGTAGTTTTTGGCATTTCTTTGTCATATGGATAGAATACTAACTGGTTTCAACATTTCTTTGTCAAATGGACAGAATACTAACTGGATGGTTTCAGTTTTCAACATTTCTTTCTCTACTGGACATAATAGTAACTAGGCAGAGTACCAACTTTCCAGTTTTTGGCATTTTTATTAAAGAGGAGTCTTTCGCATGTAGTGTCAAAAACGCTCTCACATTATGGGACGGAGGGAGTATGTCTCAACTAGACAGGGTCAAGAGCGCACCCCCGTGCCCAGCCAGCCACCACCGCAGCAGCCGTGCACGGTCCGAAACCGCCGTGCGTCAACCACCACCAGGCCATGCCGCCCACCGCCGTCGTGCGTCAACCTCACCGCTTGCCAGCAACCGCACATGGCTATTTTTAGTTAAAATTGGGTTCATGTCATACTAATACCACCTTAAGCGTCACCGGGACCAAAATCTATTCGGTTTAAATAGTTGTGGGGCTGAGTTTTAGTGGTTTTAGAGTTCAGAGACGATTTCTTTACTTTTGCCATAGTTCAAGGGCGAAAAATATACTTATTTCTAAAAATAATTACATCGATTTATAGCATTCATGATAGTGTTTGCGACCCACACACGACGTTGTTCTCAACAACAAAAATGAATGGAGCTCCGCTTTAGTACACCTGCTGGCGAAGCGTATAAAGAAGAATACGCCGCAATAGGAAGCTAAGAATCGCTCTAACTGCTAGCAAATTCGGACGGCTGGTTCAAGTGTTAGAATTCCAATGCAACACTAAAAGAACAAAAGCGGCAACACTAAGGGTGTGTTTGGTTTATGTCATGGCTATCCCCATCAATCATGACCAAAAAATTGGCAACTTATCCTTATTTGGATTAGGAAGTTGTTTGGTTCTTGCCTGTGTGTGGCCTGCCAATCGTTGGCTAGCCAATTAATTGGCGTAGAATATGGCCACCCAGACTTGCCGACTTTTTGGCATTGAACTAAACTGGGGAAGCGACAGTGGGCCGGGGGCACCAAAATATCGGTACCCGTCCAAACGCGAAGCTAGGCTTGGTCAATGACCATTTTTTTTTAATTGGCAGCTGAGGGTTGCAATGCAAACAACTTCTAGATCCATTGTACCTACCAATTTTTTTGGCGAAATTAGTGAGGCTAGCATTTGGTTTGCTTCCAACTAAACATAACAAAGTGTGGGACTTACCATTGATCCATGCTTCATTTTTTCCTTAGTCAATAAAGAAATGTGGCAGACAACATTTTTAATTAGCCACAATATGTTGAAATAAACGTGAATGGGCATGCAAAAGCTCAAATATACGGTACATTTGTCACACAGAAAATATTTTTTTTGAGATCAAATTTATGTATCTCCAACGGCGAGCCTCAAACCGCCCGCATACGTCCGGATCGCACGGCCCGGATGTGTTGTGCCATCCAACGTGGCCCCTTCGGTTCGCAAAGCGATCCAGACGCACTTTCTCCCCAAACCAAGACAAATGTGGAGGCTTTGCTGGCGCCCATACATCACCCACACCCGTTTATGACCACCCTGGCCCACCCAAAATGGTCCTCCCTCGTACACGCGTGTTCCTACCTAGTGCCAGTTACCTGCATTCATGCCGCCATAGAGCGGCCGCTGCCTATTGAAGCTGGCTACAAAGTAGAGGCGAGCTCTCACTAGAGTCAACATTGAAGCAGCGCGTCGGACGAGGGCGTGATAACCCAAAAATATAGGGGGTTGCAACAATTTTCAAGGGTAGAGCATTCAATCCAAATTTACTGATTGAACACCAGGGGAGACAAAGAATATTTGCAAGTATTAGCAGTTGAGTTCTCAATTCAACAACACCTGGACAACTAAATATCTGCAGCAGAGTGATTAGTAGCACAGTAGTATGATAGTTTCATAGTAGTAGCAGTAATAGTAACGGTAACAATAGTAGTTTTGTAGCGATTGTAACAGCAGCAACAACATTAGTAACTTAGCAAAGATCAAGATATGAGAACCGTAGGCATTGGATCAGTGATGGATATGTGTGTCGGATGACATTCATCATATAACACTCACAAATTAGAGCAACATAGAACTAGCTCCAATTCATCGATGTAATGCAGGCATGTATTCTGTATATAGTCATACGTGCTTATGATAAGAATTTGCATGACATCTTTCGTCCTGCCATCCCATGGTAGTACTGTCCTGTGACGCCCCTGATTTGACCATACACTAATCATGCACGCAAATGTGTACGACCAAGATCAGGGACTCACTGGAAGATATCACAACACAACTCTAGACACAAATTAAAATAACACAAGCTTTATATTACAAGCCAGGGGCCTCGAGGGCTCGAATACAAAAGCTCGAAACACAAGAGTCAGCGGAAGCAAAAATATCTGAGTACATACATAAGTTAAACAATATTGCCTTAATAAGGCTAGCACAAAAGTAGCAACGATCGAAAAGGCAAGGCCTCCTGCCTGGGACCTCCTAACTACTCCTCGAAGCCGAACGCCACGTAGAAACATCCTCGGGATCATCTGGCTCCTGGACTCCACCACTTGGTTGCATCATCCGAGAAGAAAGGAAGAAAGGGGGGAAAGGGGGAGCAAAGCAACCGTGAGTACTCATCCAAAGTACTCGCAAGCAAGGATCTACACTACATATGCAATGGTATCTGTATAAAGGGGTAATATCTGTGGACTGAACTGTAGAAAGCCATAATAAGAGGGGGATAGCTAATCCAATCGAAGACTACGCTTCTGGCCACCTCCATCTTGCAGCAGTAGATGAGAGTAGCTGGAAAGTAACAGGTATCATCGCTTCTCGCAGCCTCCGTTTTGCAGCAGTAGAATAGAATAGATGGTAAGTTCACCAAGTAGCATCGTATAGCAATATCCTACCCGGCGATCCTCCCCTCGTTGCCCTATGGGAAAGCGATCACCGGGTTGTATCTGGAACTTGTCTGGGTGTGTTTTATTAAGTATCCATTTCTAGTTGTCATGAGGTCAGAGTACAACTCCGGGTCATCCTTTTACCGAGGGACACGGCCATTCGAATAGATTAACTTCCCTGCAGGGGTGTACCACATAACCCAACACCCTCGATCCCATTTGGCCGGACACACTTTCCTAGGTCATGCCCGGCCTCGGAAGATCAACACGTCGCAGCCCTACCTAAGCACAGCAGAGATGTTAGCACGCCGGTCTAAGTCCTAAGCACACAGGGGTCTGGGCCCATCGCCCAATGCACACCTGCATGTTGCGAGGGCGGCCGGTGAGTAGACCTAGCAACCTCCATTACTAAGGAAGTTATGTTACACGGTCCAACCCGGCGCGCGCCGCTAAGTCGCTGACGTCAAGAAGGCTTCGGCTGATACCACGACGTCGAGTGCCCATAACTATTCCCACGTAGCTGGTTAGTGCGTAAAGTCCAATGGCCAGACTCAGATCAGATACCAAGATCTCGTTAAGCGTGTTATTATGCAATAACCGCGGACAACGACCAGGGCCAGGCCCACCTGTCTCCTAGGTGGTCGCAACCTGTCCTGTCGCTCCGCCACAAAGTAACCATCAAGGAGCTGTCGGGAACCCAGGCCCACCACTAACTGTATGGAACCACCTGCCCCTTCAGCCCCCATCTCCGAATCATCATCATGTGTATGTAATAGTATAGTATATACCCGTGATCACCACCCGAGTGATCACGGCCCGATAGTATAGCATGGCAGATGGACAAGAATGTAGGGCCTCTAATGGAGTACTGGCATCCTATACTAAGCATTAGGATAGCAGGTAAGGTATCAATAGTGGTAGCAACAATGACAGGCTATGCAACAGAATAGGAGTTATCGAATCATCAACAGTAGCAATTCTAATGCAAGAATAAGAGAGAAGATAATGGGCGATATCTGGTGATCAAGGGGGGGCTTGCCTGGTTGCTCCGGCAAGGAGGGATCATCGTCGACGTAGTCGATCACAGTGGCACCGTCAGCAGTCTCAGCATGATGTCAGCAAGACCACAGGTTGACTAGGTCAACCCTGGCAGGTGGGGCCCATTAGTCATTGTCACAGTTACACTAACAGATTGTTAATGTTAATTAACATATTTAGTTGGGTTTGTTAATCAAGATTAATTAACTTAATTAACTCATTAACTAATTAATTAATTAATTAATTACTAATTTATTTATTTCATATTTTTTATTCTTTTTTTTCATTTCTGGGTGCGGGGCCCACTATCAATGGCCAATAGGCCTTAACGGGCGCGGGCAAATGGGCTCAGGGCGCTACCTCGAGCGCCCGTCGGGTCGAACCCGGCGCTGGCCTGGGGCGCAGCCAGTGGTGCCGGTGGCCGCCGGTGCGGCGCCGGGCGGCGGAAGTGGAGCGGCTCGGCGGGAGCGGGAGGATTTGCGCCGCGCGGGCGAGCGCGGCCACGGCGGCGACGGTCGGACGCGGCCAGGCGCCGTGTGGCGGAGACGACGGCAGTTGCGGAGGGGCGGCTACGGCCGCGGCTCAGTGGTGGCGAGGCGCAGGCGAGCGGGGCGACGTGCAGCATCGAGGCGTGCGCAAGGCAGGGAGCGGCCGAGGCGCACGCGAGTGGAGGTGGAGGCGGAGTACTATTAGCGGGGCGGAGGCGACTGCAGCAGGCGGGCCGCGGTGTGACAGGTGCGGCCAGGCAGCAGCCGAACGCGGTGGCCTTGGGCGCCGTCCGGCGGGCGCGTGTGTGGCCGGCGCGGGTGCGCAGCAATGAGGGCAGGGCGCGGCGCGTGCGCGAGCAGGCAGCGCAGGGGCACGGTCAGGGGCGCGCGGTGAGGCAGCCGAGCGGGGCTACGGGCACGACCACGGGAGTAAACGGCCGGCGACTACGGCGACTAACAAGGGGAAAACAGGGGGTCGATGGGGGGGCTCACAGTGAGCGTAGGGCGAGCTCGAGGAGGGCCAGGAGACGTTGGAGCAGCCGGGCAACGACGAGGCAGTGGCGGCGGTGCTTCGGTTCATCGTGGGGAAGAAGACGATGGCGATGATGCAGAATGCCGCAGCTCAACCCGGCGGATGCCTTCGACGAAGATGAGCGTGGCTGAGCTTTTAGAGGTCTCTGCGTGGCTCGGGAGTCACGGCGGTCGCGGGATCGACGAGCGCGCGTCTACGTTGACCTCGGGGTGAGCTCCAGATCGAGATATAGGAAGGGGAAGTATGGGGGGGCTAGGGTCT
>LR738712.1:501469961-501491306 GCA_902687465.1 Secale cereale
GAGTGAGAGTGAGAGATCCGAGGGATCTTATCCCCTTGCGAGCGCCGGCGAGCGGGTCCGGCGGGGCTCGCCCCTGTTGCGACGACGGTCGGGGGAACAAGGTGAAGAAAGGCGACCGGGCGTGGGTGGTTGGCTGGGCCGGTTGCCAGCTGGGCCGGTTGGCCCAGTGGGGGGGGAGAAGGGGTTCTTCCTTTATCTGACCTTTTATTTTTATCTTTCTTATTTTCTTTTCTGTTTTATTTTATTCTTCATTTTATTCTAGTCCTGTGAATTATATTATGAATACCTAAATTAACTTTATTGAAACCACCACTGCCACATTAATCCTTAACCCAAAATAAAATAGCTTAATATTTTATAAAATTCAAAAGGCATTTAATTAATTGTTTTAACTATTGTTTTATTAGAGCCTTTAATTACTATATGAAGATGTGGATCCTCCACCATAACTGTTTATGTTTTATTTGACACATTTAGAACATTTTAGTTTTGACGTTTGAAAACTTTTATTGTTTGCTTCATTTTGAATTTGAATTCGAACCGGTTTCGAACTAACACGAGACTATCAACAGTAATTGCGGTGACATGTCGTCATTAGTAGAGGGTTACTGTAGCTTAACTATCCGAGCGTCACATGTCCATAAGAATATTAAGGAATATTAAAGCCTCCTTTTAATAGAGAGCTATAACAAATCATTAACACATAGTGAATACATGAACTCCTTAAACTACGGTAATCACCGAAAATAATCTCAATTATTGTCACCTTGGATAATACAGATCGTAACACGTAATAGATGTGTATAACTTGCAAGATAGGATCAAGAACATATACATTCATGCAAACATAAACGGTTCAGATCTGAAATTATGGCACTCTGGCCCTAGTGACTAGCATTAATCACAGCAAAGTAATAGCAATATCAATCTTAGAACATAGTGGATACTTGGGATCAAGCCCTAAAAAATTGACTCGGCTACATGATAAATATCATCCAACCCCATCACCGTCCAGCAAGCCTACGAAGGAATTACTCACTCCTCGTGGTGAGCAGAAATTGGTGATGAAGACGGGTTGGTGATGATGATGGCGACAAATCCCCCTCTGGAGCCCCAAACGGACTCCAGATCAGCCCTCCTGATGTAGATCAGGAGTGGCGGCGGCTCCGTATCATAAAACGCGATGAAACTTCTTCTCTCATTTTTGCTCGGGAAATAGGAATTTATAGGCTTCAGATTAGGGTCTGCGGAGTCACGTGGGCCCCACGAGCCACATGGGCGCGACCGGGGGGATGGCCGCGTCCAGAATTTTGTATATTTCATAAAAAATCTTCGAAAAGTTTTGTCCAATTCTAAGAATTTTTTTTTCTGCACAAAAACAACATCATGGTAGTTCTGCTGAAAACAGCGTCAGTCCGGATTAGTTTCATTCAAATCATTCAAATTAGAGTCCAAAACAAAAGCAAAAGTGTTTAGAAAAGTAGACACATCGGAGACGTATCAACTCCCCTGAGCTTAACACATTTCTTGTCCTCAAGAAATTTAGTTGACCAATTGAAAGTGATAAAAAAAAACTTTTATGAACTCTTTTGTTCTTGTATCCGTGTATAAGCTTAAATAGTACCAAGGTTTTCAGCAAAGACCATAAACTAACCATGCAAATGATAACTCTTAGAAATTCTATTCACTCGTATCAGTGGCATAATCAACTAGCGAGCAACAATAACATAATCAACCGGAATCTGCTATTCAAAAGCGGCCACACCCGACCTACTCCACACCACAACATCAGCCGCTCGGCATCCTCCTTCTTTCCACCGGACCGACCATGACTGCAGGCGGTAACGCTCTGTGGGAGAGCCTATCGACGGAGACAAAGCACCAATTGGTCGTCCTTGTGGCTGCCTCGCAGAGCCGCCATGCTAGGCGGATCGAGGCCGGCCTGCCGGCCAGCTCGCCGGAGGTCTCAGACGACGAGGATGACCCCACGATGGAGACGGGCTCGGACGGCACAGCAGTAGAGCTCGTGCATGTGCACATCAGCTTCACCATGGAGCAGACATAACTTGCTCCTCCTAGAGCAGCACCGGCTGGTGGAGGGCCAGATGGACGGCGAGCGCGTGAGCGAGGAGGCCATAGCGGCCCTGGTGAACTCCAACTTCGCCACGAAGCAGCTTGCGATCTATGAGGCCGTCTGCGCTCAAGACGCCACTCGCCAGGAAGTGGGCGCTGCGGACACTCGGCTACACGCGACCCCAAACGAGAACAACGACAACTTCACCTCGTACGCGTAGCCGGCGAACCATTATGCGGCCCGGTGGGACGACGACAGCGCATGCGCCATCATTTAAATCGTGTACCTCACGTCCACCGGCGACGGACAAGGCGTGAACTCCTCCGAGAATGAGTAGGGCATGGGAGGTGGCACGACCTTGTATCTCATGTGGGCTGGTCCGTCTCCCGTTTACTACTCTTCCTCTCCGGAGACCGCAACTCACTTCAGCAGTCTTATCGCTGGTGCTTATGGAGACGGTGGTAGCGGATGACAAGGGCGTGGACGACGGACGAAGCTGTAGGGTGAGGTTTATGGTTGGGTCTGAATGGGTTTTTTCATTCTAAATGTTTGTAATCTAATGAAAATTCGCCGTGTTTGCATGAACTTCGTCCGGTTTGTATAAAAATCCGGCCTTGAAACGCGAACATTTTTTTAATTTGTGAACACATTTTGAAATACTCAAACATTTCGTGAGCAATGTTTGGAATCTCAAACTTAAAAAAATTAGGAGCAATAATCAGAACGAGAATATTTTACGAAACTACGAATAGTTTTTTGAAAATACAAACATTTTCCGAAAAGCGGACCAAAACTGAAAATCCAGACATTTCCTCAAACTATGAATAATTTTTTCAAAATGCAAACATTTTATGAATTCCTCAGAATGTTTGTGTTTTTCAAAATTGCTCATAATATCAAAAGTTCAAAACACGAACATTTTTTTGAACGAGCAAACAAAAATTTGAAACAACAACATTTTTAACTTTTTTAACATTTTATGAGAAACACTAACAAATTTTGAATTTCAAATATTTTAAAAAATTCGGAAAATAATTTGAAACCATTTTTTTATTTGTTCGAACATTTTTTGCATCCGTGTAGAAAAAGCATCATGTTCAATGTATGGTGTCTAGGTAGGTGAGAAGGTTCCGTTGGAGAGCACGTTGTTTCTTGACATCCGTAAGATCATATTTTACATTTTCTGGAGTTTTCTCCGGCAAAAAGGCTGATAAATGGCTCAATGTGTCGCAACGTGCATACGGTGTCAGAAACTATTCAAACCTGGCATGTATGCCTACCATGGGCATGCCCTCCTACTAGCAAAATTTGGGGTCATTCCAAGAATGTCCAACACTAAACCACGTTCAACGGAGGGTGTTCGAGTAGGCCAGAAGGTTTCGTTGAGAACACATCGGTTTTTGATATCCTTGAAATGGCCCCAATTTTTTCCATGGCCTTCTATGACCTAATCAAGGCACCATGCGAATTTGTTTTGGTTTTTGATTTTTTTTTTCATTTTCTGTAGTTTTCTCGGTCAAAAAAGCCGAAAATAGTCGAATCTGCCACAACTTTCATATGGTGTCGAAAATTGTTCAAACCATGCATGGATGACTACCATGGGCACGCCCACTCACTTGAAAAAGTTGAGGCCATTTTAAGAATGTCCAAAACTAGACCATGTTCCATGAAGGGTGTTCGGTTGGCCAAAAGGCTTTGTTTGAGACCACGTTGGGTCTTGACATCCTTAAAATGACAATTTTTTCCATTCTTTTGTATGACCAATTCAAGGCCACGCCAAGTTGTTTGGATTTGCGATAAGTTATGCACTTTCTGGAGTTTTTTCATTGAAAAAAGACCGATAAACGGTCGGATGTGTCGCAACTTTGGCATTGATGCCTACCACGAGCATGCCTACCTTCCTGCAAAAGTTGATGTCATTTGACGGATGTCCAATAATACTAGACAATGTTCGACAAAGGGTGTCCGGCCAGCCAGAAGGCTCCATTTGGGAGCCGATTGTTTCTCGACATCATTAAAATAAGTTCATGGATTTGAAAAAAATTCATGAATTTGAGAAATTGAAGAAGAAGAAACAAAGAAAAATAAAAACCGAATAATCCAAATAAAAGAAAAAAATTAGAAAAGAAAAAATAAAACCAAACCAATAAGATGCACAACAAAAAGAATAAAAGAAGTAATTAGAAACAACAAGTGAGCTGTCCTAGTTGGTTATAGTGGCCGAAACTAATCCAAGAAGTCCATAGTTTGAATCCTACTTCATGCACCAATTTTTTTATGGTTAAAAATGAGAAAAAATGGGTCAAACCTAGGACGGAAGTGTATGTGCACCGGTTTGTCTGACGCTACTCCATGTACAACGGGAGCACCGTCACCGCTTGCTGCGCTAGTTGGCGGACGCAGCGCTCACACACCACCTTTCATGGGCCGATCCAACTACACGAGCGATCAGCCATTGCTCATCAAGAACATACACTCGATCGCTTCTTCGTGGTTCGAACCAAGTTGACCATCTACATGTCCGACCTTTGACCTTTGACTTTTAAAAAAGTTCATCTTTTTGGAAAAGTGCATGAATTTAAAGAATTAGTAGATTTGCAAGTTGTTCACAAATAAAAAAATGAAATGAAAAAATTCATGGATTTTGGAAAATAAGTTCACGAATTTTCAAAAAAATTGTCAATTTTGAAAAAGTCCATCTATTTAAAAAAAACTTCTGCGACTTTGGAAAAAATCATTCATTTCGAAAAGGTTCATAGATTTAGACAAAAAAGTTCATTAATTTTGAAAAAAGTTCATCAACTTGAAAACAAATGTGCATCAATGTATTGAAAAAATATTTGATATTTTTAAAAGCTAAACTGAAAATTTGCACATTGCAAAAGAAAATAAAAACAACAAGGAATAGAAAAAAGAAAATAAAACAAAAAATAAAAAATAAAAGAAAATCCAAAGAAAACCTTTGGGTAAACGAGATAAAAAGGAACAAGAAAAAAATGTAAAAAATAGAAAGAAGAAAAGAGTGAGAAAGAGGTATCTAAACGCAACCAGCCAACATCATCTAATGCGTTTAGATACCTCTTTAATTGAATAACGCAACATCATGTAATGCGTTTGGATACCTCTTTCTCACTCTTTTCTTCTTTCCATTTTTTTTCTTGTTCCTTTTTTTCTTGTTTACCCAAAGGTTTTCTTTGGATTTTCTTGATCAAGTTGAAGATCAAGAAAACTCTGGACTCACGTGTGTTTATTTAATTGAAAATTAAGCATTATCAAAATAAAATTGCTCCCAGTTTAGCTAATGTAGTAAGATCTAGTGATAGCACCCCTTGTTGGTTGCGTCGTGTGCGAGACAGCATTACTCATGATGTACTAGCAGATTGTAATTCTATTTTTAAGAAATAAAATCCACATTATCCCGCAAAAAAAACGTCTGTCTGAAATCGGCAGAAAACTAATCGAAATGAAATGCTAATCCGTTTCGACTAAAAACCGACGCACGACGTTGTGCGGCAAAAGTCGTAGGCATCGTTTGCACCGGTACATTCACGGTTGGTGCGTGCGTGACGAAAACTGCGTCGCCCAACGTCGAAACGGATACTAGCAGATTGTAATTCTACTAGCAAAAGAGCCCGTGCGTTGCAACGGGGTAACAAAAATTATATTTCGCCACTTATCACAATTGCGCCGTCGCCTCATTGTCATCAACCTATTCATCCTTTCGCTCTTTTGCAAGTTTTATTATGTACACGAGCTTGTGGTTTTCATCATCACATACTGAGCAAATGCCAGTTAGAAAGGAGAGGTGGAGGTCAAGGGCTACTTTGAGTGCAATCTGAAGCTGTTAGAGAGGAAGGGGCGCATGGATGACTTCAGCTGGATGCCTATTTTTCTTGACTTTGAAACAATTTTTTTGAGAGTTTAATTACTAATTCAAGGATTTTTATATATTATTTAAAATGAGAGCACTGCCATATACATGTTGTTTTTTGTTCAACGTAAGTATGACGATGTAGATTTGGCCGCCCATGCCTATTGACAAATCATATGATACCAGGACATCAACGATCATACTCACAATAAAAATGTTGTACACTGTATTGAGTTACTGACATGAGATAGTAAAAATGTTATATACTTCGCTGGTTGTCCATGCATATATGCTCATGTTCTGTATGTGCTAACTATAAAGTCCTTGTCGTATAGATGTACCAACCTTCTCTTCTGTTGCGATATATGCCGGGTTAACCATCGCAATTGAATCTTTGCATGGTGTGTTACGCTTCAACTCACGGTTAACTGCAATTTGCTTTATCCTAGCTTTATTTTGTTTTGGCTGCATATTTGCATATTTCTGTCTTTCTCGTGCACATTTTTTTGCCTTTTGTGTTGGCTCCATGTTTGCAAAATTCTTCTTCCCATGTGTGCATTTTTTTCGCAACTGGGTTGAATCTTTATTTTTTTCCTTTGCTGATAGACTTGACGACGCTTTTTTAGTTTTTCCCCTTTTTCTTCACTGGTCATCCTTGCATACCGCTCTCTGTCTTTTCTCCTTCTTTGCTCCCTGACATCCATGATTGTAGATTGCGACCCCAATTGCTTGTCTGCATGAGAGTTTTTTTATATTATATGAATATGTTATTCAAGATTAGATTTTGTATCATAAATAGAACATAGGAGCTACTCCTACTTATAAGTTACATTAAGTACGCTGGACATTAGCATATGAATATATGTGTTTATATAGTGTCTTGTTATTCCTAGATCCAATTAAGAAAAACAGAAAAATGGTATTGAAGTAAGAGCACTGATATATATATATGACATTTTCCGTCTAACTTCAGTACGGCAATGTAGACCAGACATCTATAAATAGTGAGAAAACATATCACATTGGCACATTAACCATCCTAATGAGTTATTAACATCGGACAATAAAAATACAACCATGTAGATCAGACGTCTATAAATAGTGACAAACCGTTACTAAGATCGGACAATAAAAATATCATACATGCAATACTTTTTTTGAAGTTACTTTACCTGGACGCAGTTGTTCCTCCATACCTCGAGCAAGTCCATCTTCAGAGAAGTTAAGCATGGCATCTTCTTTCTTGTCCGGAACAAACGCTTCATTGAGATCTGACTCTATGGCCATGACTTCTAAATGAACAGTGCCAGGAAACAATTTGCTTTGTATTTTACGTCCGTGTGTAATATTCATTGCATATTTCACAGGACGTCTAGACAATGGTTCCCTTCTGTGCACGTTAAGCTGTGTATATATAAGTCCAACATTGTGGGATGGAGTTCGTCACGGACACAAACAAGCATATTTCTCTTTAAGTTAATGCTGGGAGTATTCTGGTTCTTTATTATCCTTAAATTAGATTAGCTGGATCCCGATTTCCTTCCTTAGTTCTTCTCTATTAAGACGTGTCCTTCTCAGATTAGAGAATCCTTAATCTAATTGCCTTACATCATAATAGCCCACATCAAATTATTTATGTGTGACGTGTCCTTCTCTATTAAGATGTGTCCTTCTCAAATTATTCTTAAGACGTATCCTTAAATCTTAGGATTCGGATTTCTTCCCTTCTTTCCTTTTTTGTCACCTCTTGTCCCATTTAATAGCCCACATCATAATAGAGAAGATTGATTGCCTCGATTTCCAGTTAATTAGGCCAAACGGCGTCCCATTTAGTAGCCCACATCATATAGAGAAGATTAGTTGCCTCGCTTGCAGTTAATTAGCCTCCTTTTCTTCCTTTATTTTCTGTAATGTTCTCCGAGGTGGTTTCCTGGCACGCAAGAAACACAAAAACATACTCCATATAAATTCAGTCGATTAAATGTGGGAGAGCGAGGTGGGACTATCTATTATATGTGTCAATTTCAACAACAACGCAGGCTAGCTCGTTTGGCCGCGCCGTCATGATTTGGTGGTCGCTCGTCAGGTTTTGGGTTCGTTCGAGTCTGCTCTGCAGCAAGTCTATTTTGCCTCCAGAGGGATACTGGGCTGCCAGCTGCCAGATTGGTTCGTTCAGTTAGCCCAGGTGGGCCGGAGTCAATCAATGCTAAAGAAGTTGGGCTGGAGTTTTTGGGGCTCGTCATGTTGGCTTGGAACACGAACGAAAGGAAACGACGGACGGACGAAACTAATTACGTACGAAATTTAGGGAGGAGGAAGCGATCAGCGCTGCGCAGGACAGAAGATAAGAGGAAGAGGTTTTTTAAACCAGCCATTATTTTTGCCTCCTCCAGACTGTACTGGGCCATCCTTGTTCAGCTGGGCCGTCAGGCTTTATTGGGCCGCATGGGCCAGAACAATTTGACCAGGCATCGGTCAGGAAGAATCGGGAAACCACGATCGTGCTTGAGGAAAAAGAGCCAGTATGCGGGAACTTTACTTTAGTACCACCTCGTGTATATGTTTTAATTGAAAGTGAAAGCGTAAATTCACATGAAGAAAGCGTATTGTGACGGTGAACCCGACGGATTCGTTCCGTGCTTTATTATTAGGTATAGATTTTTAAGAAATAAAATCCACATTATCCCGCAAAAAAAAGGTCTGTCTGAAATCGGCAGAAAACTAACCGAAATGAAATGCTAATCCGTTTCGACTAAAAACCGACGCACGACGTTGTGCGGCAAAAGTCGCAGGCATCGTTTGCACCGGTACATTCACGGTTGGTGCGTGCCTCACGAAAACTGTGTCGCCCAAGATCCTTTGCTTCGGTGTTACTCCATGCGTTTATCCTTTTCTCTTTGCAAAGGACTCCTCATGGATTTTTCTTTCCGGAAGTCTTTGTCATGCAGCCTGAAATTTGCGCTAGCAAGCTGCAGCACGAATCGCATCTTTACCTGCAGAATTTTCTTTACATTACTATAGAGACTTAATCTTGGAGTTTGGTCGCTTGCTCTCTCTTTTTGGTCTTGCTTTGTCTCGAAATCTGGCTCACCAACTAAGAACGTATGGTCCGTACTGAACTTTCTCCGGGTTTGTGTTATGTCCACTTTCTAGCTCACCAACCTCACGCAATAAAATATGCTGCTATCTTATCACCGAATAGCATTTAGAGGGGCTTCAGCCTTCAGGGCATCTCCAACAAGAACCTGCAAAAATCCTGTCCCGTATCTGTTTGTGGATAGAGGGACTAGTCCACGGACATGGATGCACAAGGACGCCATTCAACCATACACATATGTATTTCATACACTTTTTTAATAACTCAGATGAAATTCATGCAAACACGACAGGATTTCATTCAAACATGACGGATTCATATAAATCGGACGAAAACATTTACATTTTGGACAAATTTTCAACTAAAAGGCTAACTATGTGCACGTACGGTCGCGCAGAGCTCCACTCCCGCGACACGGATATACTACACTGGTCTACGGCCGGCTGCGACTTGTCTTCCCAATGTGCGGCAACCCGCTAACCGACTGCCAAGAGCCCTGGAGGCATATTCTTCCCATGTATCTTCCCTATGTCCGGTTGCACCGCTCATCGGAGCAGCAAAGAGGGTGCTTCAACCAGAGGGGAAGGGTGTTTCCGTGGAGCTCAGACGGGTGCCCAAGATGGTCTAAGATAAAGGAGAACCATCCAGGTAACTGGCGGTGGCTTTCCTGGGACCCAAGCGGCGACGGCCTCCCGTGTTCTACTTCTCCTCGACGACGGCAGCGAGCGCAGACGTGCTGGCCGCCACCTCACCCACGTCCATGCACCAGTCTTCTTTCTCTGTGTGCATGGTGCGGCTACCACATGTCGACGGCGGATGGCGTGGTCGCATGCACTGGTTGCGGAGATGCCTGTGCCGTCGTGCTCCTCGCCGTACCGGTGTGGAGCAACTCGCGCCTCCTCATCAAGTTAGCCTGGAGCGTAGAGTTGCTGAACCACGTGGCGGCTTGGGATGAGAACTTTCTTCGTCGGGTCACGCGCGGGAGGTGGAGCAGCGAGTTGCCTCGCTCGTATCCGGCGGGCTTGACAGGCCACCCAGCCGGCTTGTATGCCGGAAAACTGCTCTGCGGAAGCCATCGGAAGAGTGGAGAAAATTGTGAAGGAGGAGATGGGGGAGCGGAGGAGGGGTGCGATTCTTACCCGGCGTCTGGCCTCGTTTAAATAGAGGGCGGACAGGAGGAGCATGACTGGCGTTGTGTTAAATGTCGGCTCGCTCATGAGTGAATGTGTGGCCGGAGTAGGTTTATCGGCTTCCACACGGGTTTAATGAAGGTGTTCTCAACCAGGCGTGCAGCGGGCGACGCCCTCGGTCGGTGCGTCGCTTCAATGGCAGAGGCAGTGAGAGATCACGTCCGCCCTAAGCCGCCTTCAGTGTGGAGCGGCGCACTCTACAATGACATGAATACGGGCAGCTGGCGTCAGGCAAGAAGCGCGCTGGAGAGGTTTTTTTTTGTTGGCTACGGCGATCAAAAGCGGGATTGGAATTGGTCCGGACTCCCGCAAACCTCCCCACGTTTGTCTCCGGCTTGCGGGATAAATCACGTCTGGACAGCTCCGCGGACCGATACAGATCGGTGTTGGATGGTTTACATGGTCCGGACATCACGGTTCGAACGGATACGGGTGGTTTTTGGGTCCACCTTGGAGATGTCCTTAGCGTTTAGACTTGAGAGGTATGTGGTTTAAAGGAATTTTATAGGATGTGATTTTTGTAGTTTTTTTAAGAGCCTTTTGGTTCAGAAATTGATTTTTATTCTCCACATTTCAGAGGAAGATAAACATGAGCCTAAAGTCAACGGAAATGTTTCTACAATGTAAAGTAAATGACATCTCTTTTTCCTGTTCCTACTAACATTATTTGAGATACATGTCATGTCATTTCATACAAATTTACTATTCCTATGATAATGCTATTGTATGAACCAAAGAGGCCTTAAGGTTCTTAAGAAAAAGGTCTAAATGTAGAAAAAAATTCGAGATTGCGAAATCCAAGTCTCAGTCGATGCTTTCTTTCTAGATTTTCTTCTTCTTTCTTCTTTTTATATGTTTTGTGATTTGACTGAGACTTCGACTGATATCTAGCCATACTTTTTTTTTTTTTGAAACAAGGACCATACCTATTTTTTTATATAAATATGGTTAAACTTTATGAAGTTCAACTTCATACAGATCTTATATGCAGAGTAACAGTCTGAATTGTCTGTCACGGAGCATCTTACATGTTACGGTGTATGGGTAACATAAACTTGATGTTGGCTCCGTCCCTGAACTAAAAGTTCACTCCTAGAGTACTGAGTTTGGACTGCATTGTTTAGTTATCCAGCAGGCCCACTGGTTTCTAAAGTCTAGCAGGTCGGCGGCAGCATCGATCTTAAGTTCTTAACAGACTTATCCTATAGTGAGAATGGAGTGTTATAGTTTGTCTTTTCGAAGCTACTATAACGACTTCATGATCACGTAGAGCCCTTTAAGATTTGATCAGCCAGGATGTTATAATGCAACTGCAACGTGCAACGTAGTACTACTTGCAGTGATTTCCATGAAGGGTTCACGTGGTAAAATGATGCCAATGGACCCAGAATGGCCGCATCATCCATCCAATATCCATTTCAAGGCAGGCAGATAGTCAGCCACAGAGCCACTCACTCACTCATGCCATGACAAAGACAGAGAATCGACCGCAACAGTCAGCAGGCTTAGCGATCTTCCGACGGCCATGCAGGCAAAAAGCTGCCTTTCATGTTTCCACCGCAACCTTACCTGCAAAACCGATGGTAGACAGAGAGGAACAAGAGAATATCATACGCATGGCGCAGTGATTCCCGGACCGAGCGCTACGCGTGCGCGGGCTTGCCTTGCCCCGACGGGGAAACAGCGCCAAAACGACACGCGCGCTGGGCCAAGAAGGACATCCTCCTTGGGATCGGCGGACGACAGGACGGGACGACGCGTGCACATGCACATGCGCGAGCTCCGTGCTCGCGACGGATCATCGAGAAGGAACTCTGGCGGACGACGAGGTGATCTACGTTGCACATTTGTCACCGTGTGTGATGCCTCGCCTGGTTGACGGTTCTCTAAATCTCGTCGAGCTCCGGCGTGCGGTTTAGGGCATTCTGGTAGGAAAACATAATTGGTCTTGTCTTAAAAAGAAAATGCGAAAAGATACTCAATGTTTTTTATTGAGAAGATCTAATCTATTATAAAAATTCATCGAAAATACAAAGCATTTCAAACATAAAAAAAATTACATCAAGATTCCGAGACCATCAAACGGCCACTACTGTCGCCAGAACGAGCCGCCGACGCCGGTGTCATCGCTCCTCTATTGGAGCCGCCTTGACCTTGTCAAATGACACTCGATAAGTCTTCGCGCACGTGCCCCTAAGAACCAGTGCATGCAACCACTGTCGTCGCCGTTGAACCATTGCATAGATTTGAAACACCTGGCATAAATCTCGCCACATGACGAGAAACCCTAACCTCGTCACCCCAAAGAGACGACAGGAATGCTAGAGCTTCGTCGACAATCCAAATGGACGAACTCGAGGAGGATCAGAGCCCGAAATACAAACTCAAGAAAGAACTCAACATTGTGGCACACATGTTGACAGTTCTCATTGGTAGGGCCAAGGAGAGAGACTTGGTAGGAGGCCTTGTTCCCCATTTGGTGGATGGGGGCGTCTCAATCCTGCAATATGCGGATGACACTATCCTCTTCATGGAGCACGGCCTTGAAAAGGCGAGGAATATGAAATTAGTGTTATGCCTATTTGAACAACTGTCTGGTTTAAAGATCAATTTCCACAAGAGTGAATTGTTCTGCTTTGGTAGGGCCAAAGAAGACCAAGACAGCTACAAGCAAATGTTTGGTTGTGAACTAGGCTCCTTACCGTTCAGTTATCTAGGCATTCCAATCCATCATAGGAAATTAACTAATAAGGAGTGGAAATCTATCGAGGATCGATTTGAGAAGAAACTAAGCTGCTGGAATGGTAAGCTTATATCTTATGGAGGACGGTTGGTATTGATAAAATCGGTTCTTACGAGTATGCCAATGTTTCTTCTATCGTTTTTTGAGGTGCCTAAAGGGGTACGTAAGAGACTAGACTTTTATTGATCTCATTTTTTCTGGCGGTCCGATGAGGTTAAGACCAAATATCGCCTGGCGAGATGGGATATTATTTGTCGACCAGAAGACCATGGGGGTCTTGGGATCGAGAACCTCGAGATTAAAAACAAATGCATGTTGAGCAAGTGGCTAAATAGGTTATCTCAACAGCCAGAAGGTATGTGGGCACAAATACTAAAAAATAAATACCTGCACTCTAAAACGCTCGCTCATGTTACCGTAAGACCTAATGACTCACCATTTTGGAAAGGGCTCATGAGAGTGAAAGAAACTTTCTTCCATAGGGTGAAATTCACTGTTGAGGATGGAACAACAACTAGGTTTTGGGAGGATACGTGGCTAGGTGACACGCCGCTAGCTCTCCCATATCCTTCCTTGTATCATATTGCACGACATAAAGAAGATTACGTAGCAACAGTTTTGTAGACGATACCTCTGAATATCCAGTTCAGGAGGGCTCTAGTTGGAGAACGATGGAGTTCTTGGTTACACTTAGTAATACTACAAAAAAAGACACATCCGTGACATTTTGGGCCGAACGAAACTTTTTTCTGTCATACTTATGACACTTCTATGACAATAATTGTGACAAAACACGATATCATCATAGATGTGGTGAGGTCCTACTTCTATGACAAAAAAATCATGACAGAAAATTGGCTTTTCGACCTGGGCGGGCCGGAGACGCAGCTGCATGACACGTCCATGACGAAAAAAACCGTGGTAGAAGCGAGGGCGAGGAAAATATCGGGGTGTTCCCGGTTACGGTGGGTGGTCGGGGCTGAGCGATGCGCGTTTCTCTCGTACACGCACGCGCGTGGGTGAGAGGCGTTGGGCTCTAACTGAACCCGAGCGAGGCGTTGGGCTCTATCTGAACCCGAGCGATTGCACTGCAGGCTACGCATTACTGAACCCAAGCGATCGATCGGTGGCTGTTCACTGAACCGATCGAGCGATTCCTTCGCTACTGCTGCTAACTGAAGCCGATCGATGCTGCCTCTGCTTGAATAGTGAGCGTTGCTGGGGGTTTTGGATGAACAGTTCCCGGTGGGGGTGGCTGAACAGGACCCCGTGGTGTTGCCTCTGCATGAACAGGACCCCGTTCGATCAAGCCGGTTGGGGCTGCATGAACAGGACCCCATGGAGGGCTGCATGAACAGTAGACGGTGGAGGGCCGGATGAACTGCAGCCCATGGAGGGGTGGTTGAACAGGAGCCCGTGGAGAGGGCTGGTTGAACAGTAGCCGGTGGAGTAGCGCAGGGTGGAGGCTGAACAGTCGCAGGTGGAGGCTGGAGGAGGTCGACGGTGGATGAACAGTAGCCCGTGGAGGCTGGAGGGGGTCGACGGTGGTGATGAACAGTATCCCATGGAGTCCCGTTTTGCGGTACGCCACACCCCTCCCGATGAACATGATACCCATTTCGACCGTAGCGCTCCAACACAAGTCCGTTTCCTCCGTTTTGCAGTACGCCACGCCCCTCCCGATCAACAGGACCACCATTTCGACCGTAGGAGGTCCGTTTCCTCTATTTTGCGGTACGCCGGACCCCTCCCGATGAACAGGATCCCGTTTGACCGTGGCTGGTCGAACACAAGGCCGTTTCCTCCGTTCTGCGGTACGCCAGGCCTTGTTTCCATCGGTTGTTCCGTCCAAGCCCTCCCGATGAACACGACGACGCATTCTGTTCCGACCCAGCCCGTTGCTCTCCATGAACACGACGACGACGCTATTTCTCCGTTCCGACCCAGCCATGTACACGAGCCCTGGCCGTACGTATGCGCGAGTAGCCGTTCAAGACCATGCCCGTATGTACGTATGTGGCCATTTTTCTTTCCTGCACACTGGCCGCTGTACGTACGTGTACATGCTACGTGCGCGTCTCTGCTATGACACGTGCGCGCCTCTACATCGACCAGTATGTATGTACACGTTCGCGACCAGAATGACAACGGTACATACGCTTCGACCAGGTGGGTCCCGACTGTCAGGCACTTCCTTGCCTGCGAAGATGTAGCTGGTGGGTCCCAGCAGTCAGGGGGGCGAATCGTTTTTTTTTCCCGGAGGCACTTCCTTACGTGCGAAGATGTAGCTGGTGAGTCCCAGCAGTCAGGGGGAAACGTTTTTTTCGCGAAATACGGTGGCCTGTCCGGTGGGTCCCTGATGTTAGGTGGAGGAATAATTATTTTGCGCGTAATAAGGAGGCACTTCCTTGCTGCGGTCATGGACCCAACTGCCAGCCTCTCCACGTACAGTCCACGTCTGATGGAAGCCGTTCCTTGACCACGTTGACCACGCCGCACCGAGAGCACCAGGGCGGTGGACAACGGCGAGGCCTAGAAAGGGGACGACGCGGAGCCGGGGAAGACGCGGCAGTGGATGCCCACGCATAGAGGAGTATGAGGGTTCACTGGTTCATTGCGGTGTGAGGCTGGCGTCGCCGCAGCATAACAGGGGGGTGTGGGTGAGTAGAGGGATGGCTTGGCCAGCGGTGGGAATAGTAGGGGCGGTGAGGCTTCCGCGGTAGCACAGCCGGCTATGGGAGGCAGGAGCATGCGACACGAACGGCCCTGCTTTTGGCAGCTGGAGCAACAAGACTAGAGGTTGAAGAAGCACTACAGCCGTTGGATGG
This sequence comes from Secale cereale, assembly GCA_902687465.1. Lineage (NCBI taxonomy): Eukaryota > Viridiplantae > Streptophyta > Magnoliopsida > Poales > Poaceae > Secale > Secale cereale. The sequence goes on from LR738712.1 coordinate 501,485,765, forward strand.
ACATCGTACAGTCACTGGAGCTAGAATCGTTCATATTGAGTAAGTTGACAAAGCACTCCGTCCGTCAACTTAGTAGGCCCACAAGTCAGCCTCCCACCAAGGTGGGTCCCAACCAGCAGGGGGAGTATTGATTTTTTTTGTGCGTAATAAGTAGGCGCTTCCAGTGGGTCCGAGCTGACAACGGGGGGAACGTTTTTGTAGCGCAATACAGTAGCCCGTCCGCTGGGTCCCAGCAGTCAGGGGGGAAACGTTTTTTTCGCGAAATACGGTGGCCCATCCGATAGGTCCTTGTTGTCAGGTGGAGGAATCATTATTTTCCGAGTAATAAGGATGCACTTCCTTGCTGCCGTCATGGACCCAGTTGTCAGCCTCTCGACGTATAGTCCACGTTAGATGGAAGTCGTTCCTTGACCACGTTGACCACGCCGCGCCGAGAGCACCAGGGCGGTGGATGACGGCGAGGCCTAGGAAGGGAACGACGCGAAGCCGGGGAAGACGCAGCAGTGGATGCCCACGCGTAGAGGAGTATGAGGGTTCACTGGTTCACTGCGGTGTGAGGCTACCGTCGCGGCAGAATAACAAGTGGTGTGGGGTGAGTACAGGGATGGCCTGGCCAGCGGTGGAAGTAGTAGGGGGCGGTGAGGCCTCCGCCGCATCGCAGCCGGTCACGGGAGGCAGGAGCACAAGGCACGACCGGCGTTGGTTTGGGCGGCTGGAGCAAGAAGACCAGAGGTTGAAGAAGCACTACGGCCGTTGGATGGACATCGTACGGTCACTGGAGCTAGAATCGTGCATATTTACTAAGTTGACAAAGCCCTCCATCCCCATCAACTTAGTAGGCCCACAAGTCAGCCTGCCACTATATTGGGTCCCAGCTAGCAGGGGGAGTATTCATTTTTTTGTGCGTAATAAGGAGGCACTTCCTTGCGTGCGAAGATATAGCTGGTGGGTCCAAGCTATCAGCGGCGGTAACGTTTTTCGCAAAATACAGAGGCCCTTTCGGTGGGTCCCAGATGTCAGGTAGAGGAATCGTTATTTTGCGCGTAATAAGGAGGCATTCCTTGCGTGCGGCCGTAGACCCAGCTGTCAGCCTCTCCACGTACAGTCCACTTCAGATGCATGTCGGTCGTTGACCACGTTGACCAGGCCGCGCTGAGAGCACCAGGGCGGTGGACGACGGCGAGGCCTAGGAAGGGAACGACATGGAGGCAGGGACGACTCGGTAGTTGTTTCCCACGCGGAGGGGAGTACGACTATACGAGGGTTCACTGGTTCGTCTGCCGTCGCCGGAGAATAACAGTAGGTGTGGGTGAGTAGAGGGATGGCTAGGCTAGCGATAGGAGTTCGGTGGGGCGGTGAGGCCTGCGCGGCAGCACAGCCGGCCACGGGGAGGAGGGAGCGGGCAGTCCTGCCGGCGCTTGTTTGAGCGGCTGGAGCAGGAAGAGCAGAGATTGAAGAAGCACGACGGCCGTTGGATGGACATCCAACAATCACTGCTTGTGCGTCAACCTTTTTTTAGGAAAGCCTCAAATCTATGGAAAACATCATACATCTCATCTGCCATTATTTCTAATAATTTAAAACCCATTTGCTAATTCTTAAGGTTTTTTTGAAGCCCATATTCTTTTTGATAGTATTACAGCCCATATTGTGGCCACGGTTAAAAAATTATACGAAATTTTGCATATTTCGGCGCGGTCCGAACTGTTTTTAATTCTGAAATTTCGAGTCACATTCAAACTGATTTTAGAAATAAATGTATATCAATATAAAATCCAACAAATTGTCCACGCATAAAAATCAATGCAATTTAAAATCTCGAAATGAAAAAAAGAAATTTGAAACTAATTGCCAGTTTGATGTGTTTTAAAAATGTACATCCCATTTCTCATTACTGATAGGCCATTTTCTCGGCCAGCCGAATGAAGCTCTCCTCGTCTTGAAAGATTTGCAGCCCAATAGGACAGACAAAGCGACTTACTTGGAAAATCACAAAAAAACTGGGCTGTGGTCGTGGACCCAGCTGTCAGCCTCTCCACGTACAGTACTCTTCCGATGGAAGTCGGTCGTTGACCACATTGACCACGCCGCGCCGAGAGCACCAAGGCGATGGACGATGGCGAGGCCTAGGAAGGGGACGACGCGGAGCCGGGGAAGAGACGACAGTGGATGCCCACGCGAAGAGGAGTACGAGGGTTCACTCGTTCGACTGTGGTGTGAGGCTGTCGTCGCCGCAGAATAACAGGGGGTGTGGGTGAGTGGAGGGATGGCCTGGCTAGCGGTGGGAGTAGTATGGGGGCAGTAAGGCCTCCGCGACAGCACAGCCGGCCACGGGAGGCAGGAGCAGGCGGCATGACCGGCGCTGCTTTGGGCGGCTGGAGCAAGAAGACGAGATGTTGAAGAAGCACTACGGCCGTTGAATGGACATCATACGGTCACTGGAGCTAGAATCGTTCATATTGACTAAGTGGACAAAGCACTCCGTCCCCGTCAACTTAGTAGGCCCACAAATCAGCCTCCCACTGTGGTGGGTCCCAGCTAGCAGGGGGAGCATTCATTTTTTTTTCGTAATAAGGAGGCACTTCCTTGCGTGCGAAGATATAGCTGGTGGGTCGGCCTGTCAGCGATGGGAACGTTTTTTCGCGAAATACAGAGGCCCTTCCGATGGGTCCCAGCTGTCAGGTGGAGGAATCATTATTTTGCGCGTAATAAGGAGGCATTTTCTTGCGTGCGGCCGTGGACCCAACTGTCAGCCTCTTCACACACAGTCTACTTCCGATGGTGTCGTCGTTGACCATGTTGACCACTCCGCGCCGAGTGCACCCAAGGTGGTGGACGACGGCGAGGCCCCGGACAGCAACGAGCCGGAGATGGGAAGACGCGGGAGTAGAGTTGTAGACGGAGAGGTGTACGAGGGTTAACTGGTTCTGGTGTGGTGTGGTTCGGCAGTCGGTGGACAAGAACAGGAGGTCTGGAGGGGTGGAGGGATGGCCTAGCCAACGGTGGAGTAGCGCTTCACATCGAAGCGTGGTAAGCAGAGCTGCTAGCAGCAGGAGGCGCGAGCAGGTGGTCCCGACGGCGCTGGAGGAAGAAGACTAGAGATTGAAGATGAATGCGGGTCGTTGGATGTAAATTCAACGGCTAACGATGTCAGAGTCATTTGTTGACTAAGTTGACAACGACTTGCATTGGCTTCGGCCTATTGGCCCGCATTTCAGCCTAAAAAAATGTGGCACATATTCAACCCATTTTTTAGAATTTCCAGTCTTTTTTTTGCGGGGTAGAATTTACACTCCATTTGATATCATTTTTTTGAATTAAAGTCCATTAGCTGGGCTGGGTGAACAAATAATGTAGCGTTCATGCGGCCCATTTATGTTTTTCCTAAAAAATTACAGGCCATTTGCACTTTCTCGAAATACACGATTTTGTTGGGCTGATTCTAATTATAATATTGGGTTGGGCGCAGCAATGTTATCAAAAACTAAACAGAGGCTGAGCATTTTGTTATATATATATATAATAAATGATTTATTATTACATTGGTCCTTAAATCTTACCAAGCTTTTGTGCACAATCACTAGGATTTTCGTTGTCAAAACAAATCCAGGATTTTATTGTTAAGAAATTATTTTTATAAGTTAACAAGATGTGGGATATTGTTTTCTTACATACGTAAGTATTTATTAAATATATGATGACAATAACAATAGTATATAATAATATACAAAATAATTTAAATATATATAATATAGTTAGAAGGGAAACATAAGTTGGACCAGGCGTTTCTATTCTTATATAGAAAAATAGAACAGACCTCTGTGTTTTCTTCAAAAAAATTACATAAATTGGGCTGCCGATGTTTCAGGAAAAATAAAACCTCGGATGGGAGGTCCATAGGTCGGTCGATACATGACGACTCTCAAGAAAATACAAACAGACCTATGGACCTCCCATCCGAGGTTGTGGGTTGCGCATATTAAGAAAGAAAACCTAGACGGGGCAGCCCAAAACCTAGCTGATACTTGCTGCCCCAGTGATAATAAATGATACCTGCCAGCTCCCCGGCTTCGTTGTGAATTTATCTCCTATAGTAACTACATTGAAGCACCTAAAAAATGTAACTATGTTGACAAACCCGTGGGCCCCAACGTCAGTATAGCATTAGGAGGAAGTATTTTTCGATGAGGCACTTGCTTGCGTATGGCCATAGACCTGGTGGGTCCCGGCTGTCCGCCTCTCCACGAACAGTCCTCTCCAGATTCCTCTCGTTTGTTCAGCATGTTCACAACGGCAGACAGCTGCGTCGCGGCGAGCGCACAAAGGCGCAGGAGGAAATCCGACCACCTGAGGAAGTGCCTTATTAGTAACGAAACAACTGAACTAGCCCAGTGGCCGAGTGACACTACCAGACCGCTGTTCCGCCCGGGTTCAATTCCACCTGTGCAGATAAAATATCTCCAAATTTTTTGCCTCTGCCTTTATTGACATGTGGATCCCAATTGTCATCTACGGACACCACGTCCTACACTTGCCAAAACTTTGTCCCTCGTTTTCTCTATTTTTCGCATACTCGATATTGTGTGGGCATTTTGAAAATAGCATATCTTTTGGACTGTGCATCATATGAAGATGTGCTATGCATGAATGTTGATCAGCATGATGTTAATTGGCTGGTAATTCCAATTTCGACCATGAATAAAACTTCCAGCATGATGTTAACACTATTTGAAAAGGCCGTGTTAATATAAATGCTCTGCCTCTGAAAGTTGCAGTTTCTTATCTGAAACTGAACTTGGAGTTTCTTATCTGAAACTGAAACTTGTAGTTTCTTCTCTGAGAATCACATTGTCTGCACTTTTATACTCCTATGAAACTACATTTTTTTAAGTGCAGAGAAAATATCTTCAAATTTTTTGCCTCTGCCTTTATTGACATGTGGGTCCCAACTGTCATCTACGCACACCACGTACTACAGTTGCCAAAACTTCGTCCCTCGTTTTCTCTGTTTTTCACACACTCAACATTGTGTGGGCATTTTGAAAATAGCATACCTTTTTGACTGTGCATCATATGAAGATGTGCTATGCATGAATGTTGATCAGCATGATGTTAACTGGCTGGTAGTTCCAGTTTCGACCATGAATAAAACTTCCAGCATGATGTTAACAATGTTTGAAAAGGCGGTGTTAATATAAATACTCAGCCTCTGAAGGTTGCAGTTTCTTATGTGTAACTGAACTTGGAGTTTCTTATCTGAAACTGAAACTTGCAGTTTCTTCTCTGAGAATCACATTGTCTGCACTTTTATACTGCTATGTAACTACATTTTAAGTGCTAAAAATAGATCTCTAGAATTCATAAAATACTTCATATGCTCAATACTACAAATCTGAAATTCAAAAGACATTCATATCTGAAAGTACTCTCAAAATACACAACACAAAACACAATTCACAACCTGCAAATACTAACAACCCTAAGCTCCTCCTGACAATTCACAACCTGCCCGACTATTGGTCTCGTGGGGGGGGGGGGGGGG
>LR738712.1:501496965-501508628 GCA_902687465.1 Secale cereale
TTTGTAGGTTTTCGAAAATAAACACGGATTGCCCAAAATACGACATCTATCACTAATAGGCTAAAGCTCTTGACACCAAAGTTCAGACATTACTCATGGCAATACCTCAAAACTATTGCAAGTTACTACTAAAATTAAATAGCAACCTCAATTACCTACTTTAAGTTAAGACACACAACTCAGTGCAACAGGCAAACTCTCTTAACAAGATAAACATGAAAACTCAAGAGAGTTCAGCAACCAACTAAACAAAAGCTCTTTAAAAAGAAAAGCATGAAAACTAAGAGCTAAACATGACAGCAGCTATGGAAAGACAAAGAACACACACAACAAAGATAAGCATGAAAATCCTATGTTGTGTTCTAGGTTGAAGTGGAGCATGTTTCTCTCCCACACAAAGAAAGCTGGGTTCTAACTTGTTATGAACAGCAAGCAAAGCTAAAGAAAACTAAAAAAAGAAACTAAGAGCAAGACGCTCCAAGCATAGCACATAACGCATGAAGTGATAAAATTATAGTGGAACGAAAGACGAACTGATAATTTTTGATGGAGAAGGGGATGCATGGGGGCATCCCCAAGCTTAGACGCTTGAGTCTTCTTGAATATTTCTTGAGGGTGCACGGGGGCATCCCCAAGCTTGAGCGTTTGACCCTCCTGAATCTTCTTTTATCATCTTCCCTCGCACACTTGAAAACTCCCTTCATACATAACTCATCATAATCTGATTAGCGAGGTTAGTACCCACAATAAAATAATTTTTTCCCTACTGGAAATAAAGATAATCTTGAAGAGCTACTGTTTTTGAAGATTTCCAAAAGGTTTTTGCAAAGAAAAAAACAAGCTCAAGGTTTGCAAAACAAAGAAAAGGCAAAACAGGACAGAATCTGTGAAAAACAGACCAGCAGGTAGTAAATAATTTTTTAGGGGCACTTCTGCAACGCAAATCAAAAAACTCAGAACAGATGCTCGAAAGCCAATTGTATAGAGCACGCTGTCAAAAAATTCAGATCAAAAAGATGATCTGGTGATTTTATTCAAATTTTTCTGTCCAAGGACAGAATCTGTTTTCTGGACAGCACATCACAACTTTTGAACTTTCTTGCAATCGGCGGCTAAACTTGGCACAAAGCTGAAAAGAAAAGATACAATGATGATGCTACTGTAGTAACAAACATCAAGACACAACAAAAGCAAAATAAAACCTAATTCGTTGTGGGCTGCCTCCCAAAAGCGCTTTCTTTTATGCCTTTAAGCTAGGCATGATGCAAAAAGGAGGAATCAAAAGTCATCATAATAATCGGAGTTATAAATTGCTTCAAATGGTTCCTCAACAAGTTCATCCTTGTTCCTTCTAGGAAAGGGGTACATACCTTTTGCCTTCCCGCGTAGGCGGATTTGTCCCTTACCTATATCGATGAAGCCTTTTACGGCTCGGAGGAAGTCCCTTCCAAGCACTATATTTCCTTGGTTTGGCTTCATGATGAAGAAATCAACCATTGCAATCCCTTTAAGGAATGTAACTGGTACGTCTTTTATTCTTCCCTGGATCTCAGAAATATCTCCATTAGCATGTTCATGATAGGATGATAATTTTTCCATGTTTAATTTTAAAGAATCATGAACAATTTTTGGCATAGTAGAAACCATAGATCCAATATCACAATAAGCAAGGAAGTCTTGATTAGAGATGCTAATCCTAACAAAAGGCTCCCAATCATTGTCAATTTCCAAAATATCTCTCTTATTGGGTTTGGGTTTCTCTACCTTCATCAAGTCTAGAGCATCCATTCTCTTCTCAATAGTAGCAAGTCTATCTATGACAGTATCAAAACTATGATCATAAACAAAGTAACTAGATAGGCCAAAGCAATAAACAGCAACGGAGAACATGCAAGAATTACTCAAGAACAAAGATATAAAAGAGGTGAATCAAATATATTACTCAAACACAATCTGAACATAGTCTCATAATCCATCAGATCGCAGCAAACTCAGCAAAGCAACAGCAGAAAGATTACATATGTGCCTCGATCATGTAGGGCAGCTCACGAGGTCTAAACCATGAAGAGCAAAGAGGGGAGGAGAACATCACATAGCTACTGATCATGGACCCATGGTCCAAGGTGGACTACTCACGACTCATCCGGGAAGCGTCCATGGTGGTGGAGAAGCTCCCGGTGGTGGTTCTCCCCTCCGGCAGGGTGCCGGGAAGAGTTCTCCTGATGCTCCCGATCTTGGAAGCGCTGCGGCGGCAGAACAGAGGCGAGATCGCGAAAAAGGGTTCTGTCCTCGAGGGTTTTGGGACGAGAGGGATATATATGCGAAGGGGGGCAGCCAGAGGCGGAGCAGGGGCCCCAGGCGCCCCCCTGGTGCGGCCAGGGGTGGGGCCGCACCAGGTGGCCGCCTGGGCCTCCCCTGGCTCCCCTCTGGCCCATCTTTGGTTCTTCGCGAAGCTTCCTGTACGCTGATTTTTCCTATATTTTTTCTAGAATTTTTGGAGCACTTTTAATATGGGGGAAACCTGAAATAGAAAAACAGCAGAAAACAGGAACTGGCACTGTGGTGCACTGAGTTAATAGGTTAGTCCAAATATGATCAAAAGTGTATGGAAGTGCATCAATATCATAGCAATATCACACAAAAGAAGTATGGAGCAAGCAGAAATTATAGATACGTTTTGGATGTATCAGTGGCCACTGCTATCATGTTTAGATCTCGAGAGAACGAGACAGTGTGAAGAGAGCAACACTAGCAAGCAAGTGCGGACGCTCCTGCCTATATAGTGGAGTACTAGTTTTCTTTTGTCTACCGGCCGGAGCCGGCTTGACCTCGGCAATGACTGTCGAGAAGTCTTCATGGATGTGCCCTGGAGGCGCAGTTGTCGTCATTTTGATCTAAAGCACCGGATTATAACATATAACATGAAAAAAATGCCACATGACAAGAAATCATAACCTCACTGCCCAAAGGAGACAAGATGAATCCAGACAGACAAACTCGACGAGGATCAAAGCTCAAATTAAAGATAAACTCGTAGAAAAGGGGTCCGTCGATAGATGTCCTAATTAACATAGCCGGCTTGACCTAGATGGCAGCCGAGTAGTCTTCGTGCATGTGCCCCCAATGACTAGCCCAACTCAGTTGTCGCTGTTTAACCCTCGCAGTGATCCGAAGCACATGACACCTAATTTTGCGAGATGACAAGAAACCTTTTTTTAGTTTTCTCACCAGAACTATACCCATGTACAACACATCATGCACGATATGTAGACGATAGCCAATCTAGGCGTGTCTGCTGGAGTCTGGTCACATGCATGGACGAACTGATCTTTCGTGTCTTGCAGGGATCGTCCAGGTACCAACGTATGTACTTCTATTAACTCACCCGACTTGTGGGGCCGGGGAGTGTGCCTATGGTCGGTTCTCAATTGTGGTGCCACATGTGTGTGCAAACGCAATATGACGCGCGTTCCATTCAGAGAGCGGCGTGCCAGACCGACAGACCGTCTAGGGTGCGACGCGAACGTGACGGGCGTGCTGTATACTCCATACATGTGTACCGCCGTTTTCTTGAGGCTTTGCTCCATGGCGCAATCCATGGATACAAAGTTATTATACTGTACTGTTTAAAAGTCGAGGGCGGGGCTTTTCCCGCGCGGTAGGCGGGGCAGTTCCGCCTAGTCGGTTCGACAGAGACGCGAGAAGATGAGGAAGTAGGCTGCTGCAAATGTAGGGCTGTGTGATTTGACAGTGAGTTACTGCTGAACAGGTGGGGCCCGGTGATTTGACTTGTCATTATCATTTTAACTGCCAAGCCGGATTCCTGACCACCTCCTTACAGGTGCCTCTCCCAATCCTCCACCATGTAGAGGCTGGCTCTTGCTTGAGAGCCCAATCCTCCACTTTTTCCTTGCCTCTTTCCCCCACATATGCAAACCCTAAACCCTAAACCCTAAAACATAAACCCCACATATGCAAAAATGCCATGTAAAGCGGGCTTACAACCCACTATTGTACCTGATCCTACAAGTGCTAAGCCTGCCACATAGGCATAAAGTCTAATGTGCCAAGTTAATTAAGAAGAGAGAGACTAGCTTGGTGACCCCAGGAAGAAACGGTGATAAGCGCGTGTACCTAGATGAAGCAAACTTAGAAACAAAAAACTAAGCACCTATGCATTGGGGACTTGAGTTGCTAAGCCATTTAATGCCCATAGCACCTCATCTAAGAACCATTTCATTGGAAGAGGTCATTCCTTGGCAGATGCAATAAATACTACGAAGAAAGAGATAGAGAGAAGTAAACAAAAAAAATACTCTTATAGCCAACCTTATAGCTAACCTTGATGACTATGTATGACATGCCAACATCAGATAGCCTAATGCACCGTGTTAAATCTCCAAGGGCGCGACCACGCGAGCGAGGCGACGGTCGTGGTAGGCGCGACCATGATACGGGCTGCTGGCAGCCCTTGGATCTGAGATCGAACGATCGCATGCTAAGTTGCCGCAATTTTGCAGAATAACCCTCCAGGATAGGATATTCACCCATAGGTTCATGCAACCGTTCGATCTCAGATCCATGGGCTCTCCGAAGCCCGTATCATGGGAGAATGGAAAGCTTTGTATCACCTGTAATTTTCCCAACGCTTGACATGACATCCAAAGCCATTTAATTGGGCGTCGAGTAGACATGAAATCTAATTGGGCCCCCATAGTACTGTGCATGAATCCATTTATCCACCAGGCAAGCCACTACCCTGCCATTCGCACGCCCCCCCCCACTCGACATTTTTACAATCGATAAACCGCTCCTAGTCGTCCCGTCCTTTCACATTACGGCAGTTCCGCTAATCCTAACTCTCCTCCCAAATCCATGGCGTCCCAAATCTCCATGATCGGCGGTGAGTACAATGTTAGAACCATCACCGGCGATGAGTTTGACATCATCTACACCCGTTCTTCCGCAACGGTGAAAGAATGCCTTGCTCGCTTCAAACGCATGTTCGAAAACTCAAATGATGAGTGGGTCACTAGGCTAGAAGTTGAGTACACCACAGTCCTGGGAAGCGAGAAGAAACTAAAGGAGGCAGAGAAGAAGAAGCCCGCCGTGATCCATGTTTGCGTGCATGACTTATGCTTGGTCTACCACATATGCCATGTCGACGTTGAGTGCGAGGAATTTAAGAACTTCCTCAAGGGAGGCCGAGTCAAATTCGTTACTGTAGACTTTAGGAACGACAAGGAAATCCTCGTTGTAGGCCAGCCCTTCGATCTCCTGAAGGAGCGCCTGGTGTCCTCCTCTCAGCCTTCAATGCTGACCCTGGCAGGAGCCATGGTTCACCCTGTGTACAGTGAACTGAAGAAACCTCCGCACACGTGTCATCGTGCATGGCAGTGGACTGTACTAGATATAGACCACATCCACTATGCTGCAATGGATGGCTACCTTTGTTTCAATATCTACAAGGGTTGGATGAAGAGCAAGAGCCAAGTGTGCGGTTCAAGCAAAGAAGTATCGCCCAAGAGGAAGAGGGACAAGGACGTGGACGAGGACTCCGAATAAGGTGGCAGTGTCGTTGCTCATGGTGGTTCTAATGCAGTGTCTACCGGATTAGTTGCTTAGTTTAATTTCTGGTGTGCTTAGTTTTATTTGAGGAGTGTGTTGTGCTGAGCCCCCAGCAGAACTATGTTATGTTTCTTCTCGTTATATTTCGTACATTTCCTCTTTTAGTTGGTATAATACTACCACTCGTTTCTTGACATTATATACGTACAATATATATATGGCCAACATCATATATCCAGCAGTTTAATTGTCAAAGAATTTCAGGGTGCTTAGTTTTGACAAAGAATTCCAGGGTGCTTAGTTTTATTTGAGGGGTGTGTTGTGCTGGACACCATTAACTTATCATAGTGAGAATCTGCTTATTTTTGTCTTGTAACATGGTCAACGGGTTTGACGTGAAAATAACAATGTCTAATGGCATTTCTGAGCAAACATCTAACTTAACGATGGCATTTTTTAGATATCTAATTGCATTTTTGAGCAGGCATCTCACGGATCGATGGCATTTTTTGAGTAGTTGTAATTTCTAATGGCAAAACAAAGTAGTGATACACAACTAGTGGCACAAATAATAAGAACCCAAGAATTAAGTAGGGCTAATTTCTTTATTTCTTTATTTCTTTATACCTTTGTGTGCGAAACAATATACTCTGCCTCCCGCCAGATTTTCTCTACAGAGGCAACATAGAACTATATGAGTGACCTGTTAAATTTTGGAATCATTCCGGGTTCATTTGGCCTTTTTATACATTAATTGAGTTTCTAGTCATTTAATGTGCATAATTCAAATTTGAACTACAAGCACATGCTCACGTGCACCAAAGTTGACTAAAGAATCACATGTATGTCCATGGGTGAATTTCTAGGTCCCATGCAAGAAATGGGAATGAAATTCAAACATTTGGGCATCGTGGTTCGGTCGAGAACATTGAGAAGCTTGGTTTTAAAATTCATGTAAATCCAAAACACGCTTGAAAATCATGAAACTTGGCATGGTGTCATGTCATGGTACTACCATGTTGTAGTAAAAAAATTGCAGAGTAGGAACAAGTTTTGGTATAAGTTTCTTGCAAACTGGAGCTTCTCTCAAGAAGGCTCGTGGTTCTGAGAGGGAACGTGTCACCTTTGTGTGCATAATTCAAATTCTAAATACAAGCACATGCTCCGATGCACCAAAGCTGGTTAAAAAATCACATGTGTGTCCTCGGGTAAATTTCTAGGTCCCATGCCAGAAATGGGAATGAAATTCAAACATGTGGGCGTCATGGCTCGGCTGGAAACATTGAGAAACTTGGTTTTTTAATTCCTGTAATTCCAAAACACGCATGAAAATCATGAAACTTGGCTTGGTGCCATGACATGGCACCAACATGATGTGGTAATTTTGCTGTTCGATTTGCGAAGGCGCACACATTAACAATCAACAAAAGTCATTTTGGAACAAGTGATGTCATGTTACAATCAGAAACACAAGTATTATTGAAACCGTGGGCGTTCTATTTACCATTTACGTGCCACCACGCGTACCCTTTTTTTATTAGCTAGGAGGCACCATGCATGGTAGCTATTTGAGTACGGGAGGCATGCGATCAGACCCATGCGCGTGCTTATTGGGAGGAACCTTTAACCTCCATCTGCCATCCACCTCTCTCCCAAGGTCTCCATTAATGGCACCCGAGCCTCTGTTTAATGGCGTGGCAATGTCTCACTCGACTGAGATTTAAGAGAGAGAAAGGAAAATCTGAAAAGAAAATTTTGCACGGATCTTGATGTAAGATTCGACGGACCTATATAGCATCTACTGCGACTTATGGCAAGACAGATGAATATATATAAGGACGACGAGAGTGGATAATAATTGTCTTACATAATTAGGAAGATAATTAGAAAATCCACATCGGCTACGCCCGAAATACACAAGGACAAAAGAAGAAGGAAGACACATACAACGATCTGGCTCGCTGATCTCTACTTTCTTTATGCGCTGCAGGTCGCGGAGACTAGTTCTCGCAGCGGGCGATGATCTCTTTCATCAGTTTCATGTCCTTAATACACTGCTTGGCAGCATCCATGGATTCCTCTGCCAGCCTGTTGCGCTCGATGTGGAACATGGCATTCTCATCCATAAATTTCTTGATGATGACGCCCGTCCTCTGCAACACGGCAGCGGTCTCCTCCTCCTGCTTCGCCCTCCGCAGGTCGCTCTCGCCCCGGAGCTTCGCATTGCTCTCCCCTAGTTGTCGGATGACGCCGGTAGCCTCGTCCTGCATCCTCGCCCAGCCGGAGATCTGATCCATCTGGCTATGGACTATCGCATGCATGCGCCTGTAAGAGTCCTCGCCTGCCCGCGAGAAATTTTCCCAGGCCGCCGCGGCGCGGCGGGACGTCCCTACTGCTTTGGCAACACGGCGGGACATCTCTGCTGCTTCCGCGACGTGGCCGGACCAGTCTGCTACATTGACGGTGTGGCGGGACCTCTGTGCTGCTTCGGCGGCGCGGCGGGACCTCTGTGCTGCTACTGCTACGCGGCTGGACATGTCGGCTGTTTTCACGGCGAGGCGGGACATCTCTCGTGCTTCCTCTTCCATGCTCACCTCTCCCTGGTGGAAATCTCTCGACCCAGAACTCACGCTGGCTATGGCTTGATTCACTTGATTGTTTTTTGTGGATGAGGAGTTGAGGAGGAATGTGCAGTCATCTTATAACCGAGTACTACTAATAGGCTCCTAAGTGGGAAACCGTTTAGGTTGTGATCGGTGTGAAGAGGTTTGCAATTAAATATAGCGTGGTAGTAGTAGTAGTAATTTGGAATGTGACGAGACGCGCTCAAAATTTATTAAAAGGCTAGAGGGCGGGGCAGTTTAGCTTGGTCCTTTTCACGAGAGGTGAGGGGCCTTTGTGATTTGACGGCTCGTTACTGTTGGAAGGTGAGGCCTTGTGATTTGACTGCTCGTATAAATGTGCCGACAACCTGAGGAGGAGCAAAGAACCGTGTGGTATACTCAAGTTTTCGAGTGGAGTACGATGGAGGAGCACAAAACACGACAACCCAGTGCCATATCCTCTACTCTCTACTCTTATTATATATTACTAGCAAGAGGCATTGTTCTATTGGCGATAAAGAATGATCTAATTTGCTAGTCATCTCATTTTTAGCATTGTTCTATTCATGCCTTGCAGAGAAGGTGACACATGCGGAAAAACACCCGAAGCAAAATAAGAAACACAGGAGCAAAAGAAGAAGGAGGATTATCACCCCCAAAAAAGAAGGAAGACGCACACACAAGTCTGGGGCGCTGCTCTCACTACATGAAGGGTTGTTGGCCGTGGAGTTGTAACTGCTTCTTCATCGCCTCCACGGCCTCCATCTCCTTGCGCGTCTCCTCCACCATCTTCATCATTGTGTCCATGACGCGGGATTTCTCGACGCGAGCCTTCATCATCTGTTCCACGGCCGCATTACGTACCTTGACAGCAGCCGAGTGCTCGATGCGTAGCTTTGCTAACTCCTCCTTATGTTCCATGATGAGGGCCTGCAACATCTTCATCGAGGAACTACTATTCTCATGCAGCTTCTTCCAGCCGGCGTTCTCCTCCTTCAGCAGGTCGAGCTTGTGGCAGAGCTTCGCCTTGTCCTCCTGAAGTTGCAGGATTTCGCCGGTCGCCTTCTTCTCCGAGGCAATGCTCTTCTTCAGCAGCATCACCAAGCCGGCGGTCAACTCCCCCCTGCTCATTGAGCTCAACGGGCATGTCGTCGATGAACTCCTTCTGCTTATTGAGGTGCTTATTGAGGTGCTTATTGAGCTGATCGGGCATGCCGTCGAGGGAGAAAGACTCTAGCGCCACCAACTCGGCATGTTCGCCTCCGCGTCTAGGGCGCTCCTAGGAGCCATCGCTAGCCCGTGAGAGATCTTTTGAGGTCTCTGCGTGGCGGCGAGCCCTCTTTTTTTTCGCAGCCATGGTTGCCACTCGCTTGTTATGAGTAGTTCTCGACCTAGAGCTCTGCACACCGGCCATGGCAAGGACGGACGAAGAAGAAGGACTTATGAGGAGGAAGGTAGAGTAATTTTTGGTTAGGTAGTTCCTCTTTTTATAACCTAAGTACTAGCACTAGTACTAAAACTGCATGGGACATGTTCAGGTTTGGTACGTACTGGTAGGTGTGAGCAGACTTGCACTTAATTGTAGCACTAGTACTTTCGAATGTGATGGGAACAAGGTAAACATTAATTGATGGTTTTCGGTTTCGAGGCCCGAAACGGCTCCCGATGAGTTTAGTGGAACATAAATTTCAAGTAGACTACACTGCTCAGATGCATAAATATTATGTTACTGTCAAACATTGGCACAAAATACGAAGGAGACCAATGAAACTACTACTAGCAACCCATGATTTAAGTACTCACATGCGCGCAGTGGAGTGGTAATGTCTTTCTTCCGCCCTCACGTCCACTCAATTTGCATGCGCTGTATTAATTGACCATCAATGAAGTGAAGGACTTTACATGCGTCAAATTATCACATGGGGTGGATCTTGGTACAAAATTGCGTCCGCCCGTGTACCCGCGTGTGCGTGCGAGGGAATGAGTGCGTGCGTGGCGTGCGTGCACATCTATGCTTCATGCATGTACCGCTAGTGCGGCTCAGGGAGGACGAGTAAATTCTTCTGGAACCAGTAGCACGTCACTATGATCAATGCACACAAGGATGTTGCGACAACGCCTCCACATGTGCCACGTGGCTTCATGAACTGTAAGAGAGACACTGTGTAGCGTGCCATTGTATTTTGCACATACTCAAAGTACTAGTAAGGTACACGTGCATTGCACGCATCAGATTTTGCAACCAAATTATGAATAAATACCACACAGTAGCATGTAAGCTCTAAGTCATATATGCCTGATGTAGACCTTCGTTTAATTCTTATAGTTCATATTATTCAAAATCAATTAGTTTTTATAAAAAACCTAGGGCCTCTTTGATTCGTAGGATTTCCAAAACGCGGGAATAGAAAGAAGATGGGATTAGAGTGGAATGTCGTCTTGAATCCTACATGATAGTACGAGTGTTTGATAGTGCATAGAAAAAACGCAGAATTCTTTCAAAGAGGTTTGAGTGGATGGGATATTTCCTATTAAATCTAGTGCAAATGAATCATATGGAAAATTCCTATGGTTTACAATCCTACGAATCAAACAACCAAGATAGGAAAAATTCCTAAGGATTAGAATCCTCCAAAATTCCTTCGAGAATCCTTTGAATCAAAGAAGCCCTTAATCTATTTTATGATTCATAGAATTGTGCGTTGTAAAGCATAAAGTAAAAACAAATAATGGCAGTTCAACTAGAAAAAAAGTTTGGGCAGTTATGATATGGAAGATTCTAGAACAAAGGAGAACCACTGTTGTTTTGAGATTTGTGCATTATGCTTAAGTTCAACCATGGAGTCTGCTAGATTGTACATGTGGCAAAATCCGGTGGGGGGCTAGAAGATGGCGCGAGGGGCCGAGTGGAGGGAGACTATGAAGGAGTGCACAACTGCAAGATCGATATTTAGAGAGAGGGGGTGAGAACGTGCGCTGTTGCGCGAAGTGGCGGAGCCATGAAAAATGTCCCATGAACTAGGGGGCCAAGCATTGCTAATCCTTTACGAGGAGGGCCAGTTCATCAACTCAAACCATTTTTACCAGCAATTGTCTAATGATCACATTCATATTAGCCTCGATATATAGTGATGTTAGGGGGGCAGGGCCCTTGCTGCCCCCTGTCTTCGCCATTGTGTGCGCGTCTGAGAGATGAAGCGAAATGCATGGATGATGATAGGGGGGCGTTGGATATATAATTAATGTGGGTGAATTAGCTATATATGTAATCCTATATAGAGAGGTATAAATTGATCGATGTGGACATGGGAAAGAAGGTGATAGGTTTATGTGGAAAACTATGAAAGACCTAGCTATATACACACACACACACATAGAGGAACATCGATCGTTGCGCATGCACGTGAGAGATAAAGAATGCCTAATATGATGGAGAGGGAAATGTGTGTGTGTGTGTGTGTGTGTGTGTGTGTGTGTGTGTGTGTGTGTGTG
>LR738712.1:501508753-501522019 GCA_902687465.1 Secale cereale
GCCTTCATGGGAGACCGACCTGAAGAAAAAGATTGCATGTGTGCGATGGATAATGCCGACTGGTAGTGTGTGTGCATGCATGCATGAGAAAAAGTTAGTGGTACAATTATAAAGAGAAGACCAATGTGTGGGTGTAAAAGACTAGGTGAGGTCATGATCAATGTAAAGTTGAATTCAAATATTTGAATAAGAGATCATGATGTTTGAAACCCATGCATGCATGAATATAACGGAGATCTGCGTGGTGTGGTTTGGAAACAAGCATGTTGCAATGTATACACATTGAACAAGGTCAGATTGGTTTGAATCTGATATACCGATGGCAGACATCGTTTGGCCACATTGCATCCGTGCATGGACACACTATTCTAATTGGAGATGATGGGTGGCTTTCGCATCACATATCTATATCTATACCACTATATAAAAAATATAAAATTTCAAGCTAGCGTCTCTGTCTATCGTGCTGCGAAACTCCCGCCTCTTCAACCCGCGCCTTGTTAGCCCGAAATATTTAAGATATATCATTGTCTCGTTGTGCTCCCACAACTCCCTCCATCTCAACCCGCGCCTTGTTATCCCAAAATTTTAACGCGCGCGAAAACTCCCACCTCCTGTGAAATCCCGACACGTGAAATGCCCGTGATACCCCTAAACCGAAAGAACCGCCTCAAATCGGTTGGGGTACTTTCGTAACTTATCCCACATTTCGGACAAGCGCGTCCCTAAGCCATGGTTCCCACTCCCATCACATTCGCCTACCCATTCGTACACCGAGGCCGGCAAAACCCGCGAAGCCCCACACCCTCCTCCATCTGCCACCCAGCCGGAGCCTCTTCCCTGACGACGTCGTCCACAGCAACACCTCAACGTTCCCCATCCACCGTACCGGATGAGGATCCGTCGTTGATCTGGTCGTCCCGCCGGTTCAGCCACCCCGTCCTCCACCTCCAAGGAGCAGCCCCGATGTTCCCCTCGTCTTTCGCGCCACCTCCATTCCCACACTGCTGTCTTCACCTGCACCACCAAAAGAGCATCATCATCACCGTTTCCTCGGATGATGCGGCCTAATCGGCGCCACCAAAGAGGTTGTACATTAATCGCCGCATTTTATTCTTGATTCGATCTCACGGTGCTGCCGGCGCTCGGTCCCGAGCCAACACAGCACAGCTCCATCCACGGCGGCATCGCCGGCCACTTCCTCCACGGCGTCGCTCCCTCTGCGGCGACGTCCACATCAGTAGGAGCTACTGCTGCTTTAGCTCTCGCTCGCACTGTTGCTCTGCTCTTGCTCTCGGTCCCCTGCCTGGTCTGCTCTTGCTCTTGCTCTTGCTCGCGCTGCTGCTCTCGCTCTTGCTCTTGCTTGCGATGCTGCTCCGATTTAGCTACACTTCAGTCGACTGAATCGACTTTTGGGTCAGTCGATTTTCAGGGGGTGGGGGGCTCGCCGGAATTAAGGAAGAACCAGCTGCAGCGGGGAGGGGGCTCGCCGAAGAGGTACCCCACTATCTATCTTAGGGTTTAGGGTGGGGGCGGTGGTCGCCGGTGGTGGTGGGTGGTGGCGTGGGAATCGCCGGAGAAAAAGCTCGGTAGGGGGGGGGCTATAGGGATGGCCGGGGCGGCGGCGGACCGACGGTGGGGAGTGTTTTCTGGGCGGGCGGGGCGGCGCACCACCGGCCACGGGCGGCAGGGGGCGGTTGTTTGGCCGATGGTGGTTGGCGGCTTAGGGGGTGGAGGTTGAAGATGAACTGCAGGCCCTTGATTTCGTATCCAACGTCTGCAAAATTGACTGACCAGAGATGAAATGGTCAGTCGACTGACATGTAGTCTCACCTCTAGTGCTTCAGTTTCGATAGCAAAATTCAGTTTCGACAGTTAAGTTCAGTTTCGTCAGTAAAATTCAGTTTCGACAACAAAATTCAGTTTTGACAGTAAAGTTCAGTTTCGACAGTTAAATTCAGTTTCGACAGTTAAATTCAGTTTCGACAGTTAAGTTCAGTTTCGACAGTTAAATTCCGTTTCGACAGTTAAGTTCAGAGATGAGCGGCTGATGTATGCATTTAGCACTTTGTGGTTATGTATTTTACGTCATCTATTGGAGATGCTATTAGAATTACACTCAGGTTAACGTTGTCTCTCTTGTCCTGCTTCAGCCTCGGCGTCATACAACTCACCAGAGCTGCTCTAACGACGAAACCCTCCATCATAGCGGAGCAGTACCTCGGGCTCCATCTCCAGACGCCTAAGATCTTCTTCCCCTCCTCCGACAGCCAAGTCAGCCGGAGCATCCTCACCAGCCAACCCAATCATGCTGAGATCGACATGGCTTCGCCAAAGAGGTTGTACACTTCTTGTGGTTTGACTTAATCTCACCATGCTTCTTTGCATCCTGTGATCTTCCAATTCTAGTGAACCAAACACCCAGATTGACAGAAATCCTGTGTTTTTAAATTCTCTGTTTTGCATGTGCATTCCTATCCTATTCCTGTCTATTTCCTATCCCTGCATTGTTAGAATCCTCAAATTCAAACAAGCCCTTACACAATTACTTTTGTTACAGATATGTGTCAAAGAAAACCTTGTGTGGTTTGTCCTGCTCCTGCGGTGCTGTGTTCCACCCCAGCTCAGCTGCTCCAACGACGGAAGGGTTCACCACAGCAGGGATCCGCTCTCCAGACTGTCTTTCGCCGCCTCGGATCTTCTTCCCCGCCGCCGGCCGCCACGACAACTGCGTTACCATCATCAACTAAGCAGATGACCTTGAGGACTACACGGGTCCGCAAGAGAGGTCGCACTCTTTAGTGTCTGCTTACGTTATGCATCGCTTAATATGATGACATGCTACTTTATCATCGTGTTCACCTATTAAACTCCGACTCGGGTCCAAACTTATGCTGAAACTTGAGTTTTTAAATGGTTGTGGGGTACATATTGGGCCAGCAATCAGTACTATCTGTCTACTATCTGGTTAATCTCGGGTGTCTACTATGAGTTTCATGTTGGGTACAAACAAACATTAAAGGAGCCATTATCTGTATTTTTTTAACTAAATCTATTATTCGCCTGCTATCATTGGTTTTGGGTCTATCCACAGTTTGCTACATTCACTCTGGATTTGTGCATTCACTCCTTACATAATCTCACTATGTTTTATTCCTATGCATGTCAGTTATTGTACACAATGGAACTGAACATGTAGAGCAAAAGAGACGAGCCTTGCGTGGCAATAAAATTTCATGCAGACGTCGCTCCATGGTGGGCGCAAAGGCATCTCCCTCCACCCATTTCGGATCGTAATCAAGAGGAATATAACTCCTCAGAGGAGGATTCAGAGATAGATGACTAGTCCTATCCCTCCCGAGGTGCATGCTCTAACTTGGCAGGGTTTGGTTGCTCATATCGTGTGTATGGTATCTTGCATTGCTATGTCATTTGCTTAGTTTAGACATGATTTGTGTGAATGCCACATGTTTAGTGTCTAATTACCATATATGTGAATTATGCAATGCCATCTTTTTGCAAGACATTATATCTGTGAATTATGCAATGGTATCTTGTTGCAAGGCATTATATATTTGAATTATGCAATGCCATGCTGTTTAGACAAGCGTCATATTTGTGAATTATATCATGCCATCCTTTTTTTGTATTTCTCATTGCTTTTGTCGACAATGTTTGTTTATTCAACTGCTCTTCCTGTGCATCAGCCATTTGAATTGGTGATAGAGAAATCTGGAGTGAAAACAAGGTCTTCAGATTAGATAATGCTACCTGGTGAAGCAGATATGTTGCTGGTTACAGATAGCTTTTCAGAGGAGGATTCAGAGGCAGATGACCAGTCCTATTATCCCCCTGAGGTGTATGCTCAAACTTGGCAGGGTTATATTACTCATATCATGCATATGTTGTATTGCAATGCTTTGTTTTTACATCATATACACGATATTGAATGCCATCTCCTTAGTTGACATATCATATATGCGATTGCCCTCTGCTCACTTCCTTAGTATATAAATCATATATTTGAATTATATCATGCCATGATGTTTACATAGACATCATGTATCTGAATTATGGCATGCCAACCCATTTTCTAAAGACATAATATAGTTATATCATCTCATCATGTTCACATAGTCATCATATTTTGAATTATGTCATTCTATCCATGAATTATCATGCCATCATGTTTCCATCGACATCATGTTTGTGATTTATGGCATGCCAACCACTTTAATAGACACATCGTATAGTTATATCATGTCATCCTGTTTACATAGTCATCATATTTTGAAGTATGTCACTCTATCCTGTCTAGTTAGCCATCATACATGTGAAATTATGTCATGCTATCCTGTTTAATTAGCCATCATATATTTGAAATTATGTCCTGCTATTCTGTTTGGTCAGATAACATAAATGTGAATTATTTCATGCCCTGTTTTCTTCCCTACTATCCATTGCACCTGTCTATCTTAAAATGTCTATACATTCATTTACTTTTCTTGTTTATCAGCCATTTCAATTGGAGGGGTGATGGCAGTATCTGTGGGAGTAAAAACACGGTCTTCAGAAAAGATCATGCTACCTGTCGATGGAGATAGAACCACAGTTGTACTTGCCCAAGAACCAGCCCCACCACGCATAACCCAGACTCACGCAGATTGTACCCCTACCCAGTTGGATAGAGAACCAGCTGCACCCCTTCTAACCCCAACCCCGGCAGATAGTAACCCAGTTCCTGTTGACACAACACCGTCTCCACCACAGAGCACCCAAACATGAGCAGTTAGTAAGGCAACTGCAGTGCCCAAAGCACGAGGACCACCACTCCGAACCCCAAGTCAACGCTTAAAGCAAAAGAAGAATTGTTCTCAGGTCAGGTTCCGTAGCTATGGTTCATACTACTTTGCTCTTGCATCACTTTATTTACTCATACCAACTAATTTCAAATTTGAAGGGTGCAATTGAAACTCCAATGGCGCAACAGGTATGTTTTAAACCTGGTTCTTTAATGTGTTTGCTATTGTAACTTGCTCTATTTTGATTTCAGTTTCAATTGAATAAACAGTTATGTTCTCGTGTCATGCACATTACAAGTGTTGTTATTGCTGTGTAGTTTCCCACACTTATATTCTTTCTATGCTGCTTTGTCTTAAATAGATATGATTCAAACTGTATCTATCTTGATTTGGCAACATAAACTAGAATGATATAGACCATACAATGACCATACTACATAGATATATGTTTGTTTCAGGCTGTTATCCTGTCCATCTTACTACTGAACTGGTTTACCAAAATGAGTTTCATATGCTACATTGTAAATTTGTGATGTGTTTGTTCGTTTCTCCTTTAGAGCGCGGATAAAATATTGGAGAAGAGTACCCCGTTATGCAATGGTAAAGGAAGTAATGCAGATCAGGTTCAAGATAGTGAGACATCCCTGTTGTTCTCCAAGAAAGCTGATAAAAACTATATTGAAGACACTGAGACAACCGCAAAGTCATGTCTTGATGTACTGTTCGAGTTACTGGCTACTACTGCTGGCACCAGCTCTTCGAACTTGCTGCCTGAATCAGTTCAGCTTCTTGAGTCTCAACTTCAAGTTGAAAGACATCGATCAGATGTTATCCGACAGGAAGCCGAAGGACTGAGGAAGTCCCTACAGAATTTAGATGCATACTTTCTGGTGCAACAGCAAGTGCTGGAGGATTTAAGCGTCAAACAAGAGAAAGTTAATAAGCTTGCTAAGCATCTTGCCAGCATTATGGGTACCCAGGATATTGTTTCTTGAGCTCTTCTGAAGTGGTTTCAGTTCTGGACTTGTTTTGCTGCGATGTTTATATGTTGCTTTGTTCCCTATATTTGCACTAATGGCGAACTTTGATGCCCAGTGGAGGTAATATGTGTAATAGCCATGATAGCCTA
This sequence comes from Secale cereale, assembly GCA_902687465.1. Classification (NCBI taxonomy): domain Eukaryota; kingdom Viridiplantae; phylum Streptophyta; class Magnoliopsida; order Poales; family Poaceae; genus Secale; species Secale cereale. The sequence goes on from LR738712.1 coordinate 501,514,685, forward strand.
GCGTAAGTTGCTTGCCTATTTATTTCCTTATTGTCTTGTTTATTAGTTTTCTTGTAGTCAGTGCAGTTCTTTTTCCACGGCTTGCTAGTGGCCGCAATAGCCTATTTTTTAAAACTAGGCCACATTAACCATGGGCTACATATTTACTGTAGTTAACATGGGCCTCTTACGGGCCGTAGAAACAATGGGCCTTCTAAGGGCCGTAGAAACAACGGGCCTTCTATGGGGCGTAGAAACAATGGGCTTTATATGGGCCGTAGGTACAATGGGCCTTCTACGGGCCGTATGATCGGTTGGCCAAACATGGGCCAATAACAGACCACAATATGGTCATAAATGGGCTAGAGTTGAAATCATCCGTTCATTGGCCGACCATAACGGGACGACCATAATGGGCCGTCGTTAATCGACCATATTTGACGATGCTATGAAAATGGGCCAACGTATTAATGGGCCACAAACGGGCCGACTGTAACCACGGGCTGAATTTGGCCCACAAGCAGAAAATGACAGTAACGGGCCTAAAGTAAACGAATGGTGGAAATGAGCCCAAGAATACATGGGCCCAGAGAAGGCCGAAAGATAACATGGGCTGGAAACGGCCCTACGGAATAATGGGTCGTTAATGGGTATAAAGTAAAACACTGTTCAATATGGGCCAGTTTTACCACGGGCCGTTAATGGGCCGAGGCTTACTGAGGACCTCATATGGGCCGAAAGACGTCATGGGCCATACATGGGCCGGAAGTTAAAACGGGCTAGAATTATATTGGACGGCCTAGATGACGCTACTGGGCCTAATTCGGATAGGCCATAAACGGGCCATGGGTTAGCGGGCTGTAAATGGGCTATATGCGAACATGCCGTTAATAGGCTTGCCGTGGGCCGGCCCGTTACCTTTTGACCAAGTCAAACGAGCTGGCCTTTTCACAGGAATGGGCCTCTGTTGGGCACTGTTCAATATGGGCCAGTTTTACCACGGGCCGTTAATGGGTCGAGGGTTACTAAGGGCCTCATATGGGCCGAAAGACGTCATGGGCCATACATGGGCCGGAAGCTAAAAAGGGCTGGAATTATATTGGACGGCCCAGATGACGCTACTGGGCCTAATTCGGATAGGCCGTAAACGAGCCCTGGGTTAGCGGGCTGTAAATGGGCTATATGCGAATAGGCCGTTAACAGGCTTACCGTGGGCCGGCCCGCCACCTTTTGACCAAGTCAAATGGGCCGGCCTTTTCATAGGAATGGGCCTCTGTTGGTTCGTGCCACGTTTCGACGTATCATAGGCGCTTTTGGTCCAATGAGTGGATGGCATCTGTCCCAACGGTGAGCTGACACGTGCTTCCTCCAGCAAATGATGATTTTACACGTGGAAAATCCCCATTGGTCGGTGCTGTTAACGGGTTATCAGATCCAAAACCGGACCCGATAGCTTAACGACGTTCCGTTACGGTGGATGCCACGTGTCGTTCACCCTTGACGAAAGCACTTCTGTGATGCGCGATTTATCGTCATGTAAGTGGACACTTCCGTGGTGATCCTTTTGGTAATGTCATGGAACACTTCTACGACAGCACAGGTATGACTATCTTCATTCTATCATAAATTTGTCATGGATGTACATGCATGACAGAAAACGTGACCTACTATGACAAACATGTATCATCACGGAAGTGTATTTTTTTTGTAGTGTAAGGAGGTTGATGGATGTTCAACTCTCAGATCAGAGAGATGTTTTGAACTGGAAGCTAACGGGTAATGGTGTGTTTACGGTGAAATCGATGTACTTGAATCTCATTAATTCTGGCCCAATCTCACGTTCGTTACATATTTGGAAAGTTAAGGTTCCCTTGCGAATTAAATTTTTTATGTGGTTTGTACACAAGCAAGCGATCCTTACCAAAGATAACTTATTAAAGCGGCGATGGGTAGGCAATCCACGATGTTGCTTTTCTGTTCACGATGAAAAAATTCAACACTTATTCCTTGATTGCCCTCTCGCAAAGTTACTTTGGTGGTCTGTTCATATAGCCTTTAATATAACTACTCCGGTTAGCATTGACGCCTTGTTTGGGACGTGGTTAAATGGACTGAGTCCACATATTGCGTCAAGTATTCGGATTGGAATATGCACACTTCTTTGGGCTATATGGAATTGAAGGAATGATATGATTTTTAACAGAATTTATATGATTAACTTTTTGCAGGTTATCTTCAGAGCTATGGGATGGATCCGTACGTGGTCGTTACTCACTCCTACGGGCTCCAGGGAGCCGCTGGCTACTGGGTGCAACTGGTGGGAGATGGTAGCACGGGCTATATTCAATCGGTTTGGATGGCGGTCGCATAATAGGATATGCCTTTAATGCCTTTTCGTCCAGCCGGTTGTGGCTTTGATTTGCTTGTTGCTCTTTTTTTGCTCCTTTTGTGAGTTGTACTTTGCAGACCAGACTATTTGTTTCCATAGACTTGGTTCTAATAAAGTGGCCGCATGCATCTTTCCGATGCAGAGGCCGGGGGTTATCCTCCTTTTCAAAAAAACTCAAGAAAGAAACACCACTTTCTGTCTGAGCGCCGCACCTACGAGGACTAAAAAAGAACTTAGCATAACCTACTAACCGAAGCGGGGGCACGGCAATTCCCCTTCCCGTCATCGGCCGCCGAAATGGCAGGTATTGGGGAGGCAAATTCACGGGCTCACCGATGAAGTCTGGATAGGAGAATTTGCCCTAGTCGCCAGGGTTAGTACTTCAGGATATCTTAACCCGATAATTATCACGAAATACTATAGCCAATACAATGAAAGATGACAAGACACAAAACAATCAATACAAATAAAATTACATAAAAAACATAATAGATGTCCTCTTTGCTTGACTATATGCTCTCTACTGGAGCTTAAATTTTGCATTGACCTGGTATAGTAAAGCGACAAATGTATACAATCTAGTCATACTAGTAATTGAAACAACGTTCACTCGCCACTAGATACAGGATGTAATAACCGTTGAAGACACATTGGTTGGGACATCATCCCACGCATTGCCGGCTTGCAATCCTCAACCACCAGTCCAGATATTTATGAAAACCAGAGCATGTCACATAAAAATCAATAGAAGGGTGACAGGATCGATATGGTTGACTAGAGGGGAGGGGTGAATAGGGGACTGCCATTTTTTTAGCTTTTCCTAAGAAATTAGGTTTAGCAACAAATAGGCTGTCTAGATGTGCAACTAGGTGAGTAACCTATATGATGCTAAGAACAACAAGAACAAGAGCAAGCAAAGGATGTGACGCAATAGTAGCTTGCAGAAAGTAAAGGTAAGAGATAACCACAACTGGAGGTGGAGATGAGGATGTGTTACCGAAGTTCCTTCCCTTTGAGAGAAAGTACGTCTCCATTGGAGCGGTGTGGAGGCACAATACTCCCCAAGAAGCCACTAGGGCCACCGTATTCTCCTCACGCCCTCACATAATGCAAGATGCCATGATTCCACTAGTGGTGCACTTGAAGGCGGCGACCGGACCTTTACAAACAAGATTGGGGCAATCTCCAGAACTGAATTGGAGGCTCCAAACAACACCATGAAGCTTCACCATAATGAAACAACATCTCGACCATCTAGGGTGCTCAAACACCCAAGAGTAATAAGATCCGCAAGGGATTAGTGAGGGAATAAAATTTCTCTTCGTGGAAGTGGTTATCTAGGCCTTCTCAAGCAATCCCTAAAGAATCAAAAAGTTTGATTAGCTAGTGAGAGATATCGGGCAAGAATGAGCTTGATTTCAACAATGGAGATTGGGGGGAGGAAGAGGTAGTCAACTAGAAGAAAGATGACTCCATTTTATAGTGGGAAGAAGGATCCAACCGTTATGCTCCCACAACCTGTGCATAAGTGGTAGTACCGCTCGGATGAGCGGTACTTCGCTGGCACGGAAGTGCCGGCCACCTAATTTATCTTGAGCAGATTAGGGGAATGGTAGTGCCGCTTGAGCGGTACTACCGTGTGGAGATGAACAACAGTCGATACCTGCGGTAGTAGAGGAGGGCAGGGCGGTACTACCGTTGGGAATTGGCACCCTACTACGGCTCATGGAACATAACCATTTTAGAATAGCAAAATAAGCGGTACACGCCATTGTACTAACCAGCGGTAGTTCCGCTCGAGCGGCACTACCGTGGCTAGTGGCGGTACTTCCGCTTAACTTGTAGGTGCCTCGTAACCCCGCGGTAGTTGAGAGCCGGTTAGACCTGTAGTACCGCAGGAGCGGTACTACCGTGGTGAACTGCCGCTCTACCACCGCTCGTTTACAGAACAAAAAATTAGGCGGAAGTAGGAGTTGTACTGCACATCGGCAGTACCGTTGGAGCTGTACTACCATTGCGCAGAGCGATGCTGTCGCGCAGGCTGTTTTGGCAAGGTTCAAACACAAGGAAGGACAAGATCAATTGTAGGGGAAGAACGAGGGTGCAGAGATAGTGTACATGTTGATTCCACCCAAACCTTTCTGAAGCGGACCCCCTCTTAATAGTATGGTGTTCCTACGACTCAAGTCCTCCGAAAAAGAACCGCAAGAAAGCACCGTCTTCATCAATATCCAGAGGGGTTCAAATCGTCCTGTGCCATGAGATAGATTATCTGAAATGCTCAATGAAACCACTAAGGAAGAAATATGCCCTAACAATCTCCCCCTCTTTGGTGGATTGATGACAATACGGGATTTGCACAAAAATGTGATAAGATAACAAGCAAACCCAACATCTAAAAAATATAGATGGGCTCCCCCTAAATGTGTGCACTATATGGATATGGCTTTGAAATGCAAAGCCCACATATTAGGATCAACACTCCCCCTATATTTTATACAGGCAATACTTGCAACAATAATATGAGAAAGTAATTCAAGGATGCAAGTAAATAGCATGTGAGCATAAAAATAGAGCATACAATAGGTAACATATCACAAGCTAATATGGACATAAAGATAAATATAAGGGAGCATATGTCTCACACCATATGATAGGTTTCACACATGAAAGAAACACAAACCAAACGACGATAAAGAGTTCACGAGAGAACAAAAACAGCAACAAGGAAGACACACTGATGACTTGGCAAATCCCTAAACTCTCTCCCCCTTTGACATCGAGACACCAAAAGGGCCAAGAGTTGTAGACACGACCCAAGTGATAGTAACACTCCAGATCATCAAAACTCCTTGTGCTCATCTGAGTCCTCATGCCCCTCGGACTCCTCATGCCCTGCAGACTCTGCAGCTGCATGCTGATGCTCTGTCTTGGAATCTGACCACTTGCAATGTTGTTAGATCGAGTCCTCCTCATTAGTGACCTGCTCCTCAGATCCACTCCGGATCTCCTAACCAAGAGCTTGCATCATGTTCTTATGAGAGCGCGAGCGGCCTTCCCAGCCACATGAGCCCTCTACTAACCCTGAGCTTCCATGCAGAAAAGCTTCTTCATCTTATACTTGAGCTTAGAGGCCCAAGATGTCACCTTCTCTGGAGAGGGAACAAACTCGTAGTTGTTGGGAACGATGCATGGAAAACAAAAAAAATCTACGCACACGCAAGATCTATCCATGGAGATGCATAGATACGAGAGGGGGAGATCATCTTCATACCCTTGAAGATCGCTAAGCGAAAGCATTTATCAACGCAGTTGATGTAGTCGTACACCTTCATGATCCGTCCCGATCAAGTACCGAACGTACAGCACCTCCGCGTTCAACACACGTTAATCTCGATGTCATCCTCACCTTCTTTATCCAGCAAGAGGAGCATAGTAGTAGCTGAGTTCCGGCAGCACGATGGTGTGGTGATGGTGATGGTGAAGAACAATCTCCGCAGGGCTTCGCCAAGCACAACAGAAACTAGACGGAGGATAAACTAGAGGGGTTGGGGTTGCCGGCACACGGCTTGGTGATTTTTTTTGTATTCTGGGTGCTAGCCCTACCCCTCTATTTATATGTTGATCCTTGGGGTCGTTTCTTGGAGAAAGGCCTCCTCAAAGTCAGTTTGGCACGCAAGGCAAGAGTCCTTCTCGGACTCTAGGACCAGACAACAAGGTCCTTGGCGTTTAGCCCCAGACGCCAGGGTCCCTGGCATCTGCCCCCCGGCTTCCACAAAACAGCCTTTTTCACCTTCCTAAAGCCCCGTGAACTTTACCCCTTGGCCCAAATAAAGTGTTTTCGTACCCCGAACATTTTAGGAAATATCTGAAACCCCTTCCGGTGAATTGTGGAACCCTTCCCGAGACCAAACACTGTTATACCATATATCAATCTTTACCTCCGGACTATTCCGGATCTCTTCATCATGTCCGTGATCTCATCCAGGACTCCGAACAACATCCGGTCACCAACATACATAACTCATATAATACTATATCGTCAACAAATGTTAAGCGTGCGGATCCTACGGGTTCGAGAATGATGTCGACATGACCAAGATGCTTCTCCAGTCAATAGCCAATGGTGGGACCTGGATGCCCATATTATTTCCTACATATTCTACAAAGATCTTTATTGGTCAAACCTTTATGACAACATACGTAGTTCCTTTTGTCCGTCGGTATGTTACTTGCCCGAGATTCGATCGTCGGTATCTCCATACCTAGTTCAATCTCGTTATCGGCAAGTCTCTTTACTCATTCTATAATAAATCATCCCGTAACTAACTCCTTAGTCACTTTACTTCCAAGCTTCTTGTGATGTTGTACTACAGAGAGGGCCCAGAGATACCTCTCCGTCACACGGAGTGACAAATCCCAGTCTCGATCCATGCCAACCCAACAGACACCTTTGGAGATACCTGTAGAGCGTCTTTATGATCACCCAATTATGTTGTGACATTTGATAGCACACAAGGCATTCCTCCGGAGTCCGGGAGTTGCGTCATCTCATGGTCGAAGAAACATGTATTTGACATTAAGAAAGTAGTAGCAATAAACTGAACGATCATGTGCTATGCTACCGGTTGGGTCTTGTCCATCACATCATTCTCCTAATGATGTGATCCCATTATCAAATAACAACTCATTTCTATGGTTAGGAAACCTTAACCATCTTTGATCAACGAGCTAGTCTAGTAGAGGCTCACTAGGGACACGGTATTTGTTTATGTATTCACACATGTATTTAAGTTTCTGGTCAATACAATTCTAGCATGAATAATAAACCTTTATCATGAACTAGGAAATATAATAGTAATAATGTTATTATTGCCTCTAGGGCATATTTCCATTAGTAGTTAGGCACCCCCTCATCATCTGAGTCAATGGGAGCAATCTCCTCTCCGGTGCCAGCAAGAGCAGTC
>LR738712.1:501535128-501561294 GCA_902687465.1 Secale cereale
ATGGTAAAGTTAGAATACGGTAGGTATAATGTAATAAAAAAATTGAATGGGTTTTCTACAGTACTTATAGTAAAGACTTTTTTTATTAGACTAATGGATCTCACGAGGTTTTGTCAAGTTTTGAGTGATTGAAGTTTTCAAGTTTTGGTTGAGATCTCGATGGATGAAGGAATAAGGGATGAAAATAGCCTAGCTTGGGGATGCCCATGGCACCCCAAGATAATATTCAAGAATTATCAAGCAACAAAGCTTGGGGATGCCCCGAAAGGCATCCCCTCTTTCTTCTAACGACCATCGGTATTTTGCTTGGAGCTATTTTTATTCATCACATATCATGAGTTTTGCTTGGAGCGTCTTGTATTATATGATTCTTTGCGTGTTTTGATTTTAAATTTTTCACAAGTATCCTTGTTGGACACACCTATTTGAGAGAGCCAATATTATGCTATGATTTGTTAGAATTGCTCTATGTGCTTCTGTAAGTGCATCTAGTGCCACCCTCAGTTGGTTTTGGAGTATTGACGACAAACGTGGTTGAGGGACTAATGTGTTTGTGAGATTCACAGGAGAACACAGGTAAAAGTCCCTATTGATTCGATTTACACATCGAAGATGACCCCTACAAATGTATGAAGACATTGAAGACTATGGTGGTCCATGAAGACATTCACGTCGAGGATAATGACAAGTGGAGACATTCATTTGAAAACAATGGAGCGCGAAGACATAGGTGTTTCGTAGTTTCATTTTCTTCTTTCTTGAGTCATAGGAACCATTGAACTATCAAGTGGGGTCCAAGTGAACAAAGTCTTAAAACAGATGCGATGCTCAACCCAAATCCTATGTCTTCGAGTGAAGACAATGAGAGAAAATATCTTCCTGAGTTGTAAAAGTCAGCTTTACTTGTAGCTCATGTCAAGATGCGGCGTGTGTTTGAAATCTGACCGTTGGACAGGTGTCGGTTCCCCAATGACCAAGGGTCATTTAGGACAAATCATGTCGGGTTGCCTCCTGGCTATAAATAGCCTGCCCCTCCACCATAAATCGGTGGCTGCTCAAAGTTAAGACTGAAGCAAATATGCCCAAGAGGCAATAATAAAGTTGTTATTTATATTTCCTTATATCATGATAAATGTTTATTATCATGCTAGAATTGTATTAACCAGAAACTTAGTACATGTGTGAATACATAGACAAAACAGAGAGTCCCTAGTATGCCTCTACTAGACTAGCTCGTTAATCAAAGATGGTTGTGTTTCCTAACCATAGACATGAGTTGTCATTTGATCAACGGGATCACATCATTAGAAGAATGATGTGATGGGAAAGACCCATCCGTTAGCTTAGCATTATGATCGTTTAGTTTTACTGCTATTGCTTTCTTCATGACTTATACATGTTCATCTGACTATGAGATTAGGCAACTCCCGAATATCGGAGGAACACCTTGTGTGCTATCAAACGTCACCATATAGCTGGGTGATTATAAAGATGCTCTACAGGTGTCTCCAAAGGTGTTTGTGGTGTTGGCATAGATCGAGAATAGGATTTGTCACTCCGAGTGTCGGAGAGGTATCTCTGGGCCCTCTCGGTAATACACATCATAATAAGCCTTGCAAGCAAACAACTAATGAGTTAGTCACGAGATGATGTATTACAGAACTAGTAAAGAGACTTTCCAGTGACAAGATTGAACTAGGTATGATTATACCGACGATCGAATCTCAAGCAAGTAACATACCGATGACAAAGGGAACAACGTATGTTCTTATGCGGTTTGACTGATAAAGATCTTCGTAGAATATGTAGGAGCCAACATGAGCATCCAGGTTCCGCTATTGGTTATTGACCGGAGATGTGTCTCGGTCATGTCTACATAGTTCTCGAACCCGTAGGATCCGCACGCTTAACGTTCGATGACGATTTGTATTATGAGTTATGTGATTTGATGACCGACGTTTGTTCGGAGTCCCGGATGAGATCATGGACATGACGAACAGTCTCGAAATGGTCGAGATGTAAAGATTGATATATTGTAAGGCTATATTCAGACACCGGAAAGGTTCCGAGTGATTCGGATATTTTTTGGAGTACCGGAGAGTTACGGGAATTCACATTGGGCCTTATTGGGCCATACGGGAAAGGAGAGAAAGGCCTCAAGGGTGGTCGTGCCCCTTCCCCATGGACTGGTCCGAATTGGACTAGGGAAAGGGGGCGCCCCCTTCCTTCCTTCTCCTTCTCCCTTCCCCTTTTCCTATTCCATGTGGGAGGTGGAATCCTACTAGGACTAGGGAGTCCTAGTAGGACTCCACACTTTGGGCGTGCCCTGTGAGGGCCAACCTTCTCCTCCCTCCATCCTTTATATACGTGTCCAGGGGGCACCCCATAGACACACAAGTTAACATCGGTTTTAGCAGTGTGCGGTGCCTCCTCCACACATACACACCTCGATCATATCATTGCAGTGCTTAGGCAAAGCCCTGCGCCGATAGCTTCATCATCACCATAACCACGCCGTCGTGCTGACGAAACTCTCCCGTGATGCTCAACTGGATCAAGAGCTCATGGGATGTCATTGAGCTGAACGTGTGCTGAACACGGAGGTGCCGTACGTTCGGTGCTTGGATCGGTTGGATCGCGAAGACGTTCGACTACATCAACTGTGTATCTCACTTTAGTTGAATCGAGTGTGGCTACGCCCGGTCCCTGTGAAGGTTAAAGCAACACACTTGACGAAAAATCGTTGTGGTATTTGTATGCGTAGGTAAGAACGGTTCTGGCTAAGCCCGTAGCAGCCACGTAAAACTTGCAACAACAAAGTAGAGGACGTCTAACTTGTTTTTGCAGGGCTTGTTGTGATGTAATATGGTGAAGACGTGATGAGTTATACGTTATCGTATGATATGATCATGTTTTGTAAATTATCGGCAACCGGCAGGAGCCTTATGGTTGTCTCTTTATTGTATGAATTGGGAAGTCCATGTAATTGCTTTACTTTATCACTATGAGTTAGCCCTAGTAGTAGTAGCAATAGTTGGCGAGACGACCATGACACTACAATGAAGATCATGGTGTCAAGCCGGTGACGATGGAGATCATGACGATGCTTTGGAGATGGAGATCAAAAGCACAAGATGATGACGGCCATATCATGTCACATATTTTGATTGCATGTGATGTTTATCTTATTATGCTTTTTATTTTGCTTAGTACGACGGTAGCATTATAAATGATCCCTTACAAAATTTCAAGGTACAAGTGTTCTCCCTGACTATGCGCCGCTGTGAAAGTTCTTCGTGTTGAGACACTACGTGATGATCGGGTGAGATAGGCTCTACGCTCAAATACAACGGATGCAAGACAGTTTTGCACATGCGGAATACTCGGGTTAAACTTGACGAGCCTAGCATGTACATACGTGGCCTCGGAACACTGGAGACCGAAAGGTCAAGCGTGAATCATATAGTAGATATGATCAACATAAGATGTTCACCATTGAAAACTACTCCATCTCACGTGATGATTGGACATGGTTTAGTTTATTTGGATCACGTGATCATTTAGATGACTAGAGGGATGTCTATCTAAGTGGGAGTTCTTTAGTAATATGATTAACTGAACTTCAATGTATCATGAACTTAGTCCTGGTAGTATTAGCATATCTACGTTGTAGATCAATAGCTCGCAATGTAGATCCCCGTTTATTTTTATATGTTCCTAGAGAAATATAAGTTGAAAGATGATAGTAGCAATGATGCAGACTTGTTCCATGATTTGAGGATTTTCCCCATTGCTGCACAGAAGAATTATGTCCTTGATGCACCGCTAGGTGACAGACCTATTGCAGGAGGAGATGCACACGTTGTGAACGTTTTGACAAAAGCTCGGTATGATGACTACTTGATAGTTTAGTGCACCATGCTTTACAGCTTAGAACCGGGACTTCAAAATGTTTTGAATGCCACGGAGCATATAAGATGTTCCTAAGAGTTGAAATTGGTATTTCATACTCATGCCCGTATCAAGAGGTATGAGACCTTTGACAGTACTTTGCCTACAAGATGGAGGAGAATAGCTCAACCAGTGAGCATGTGCTCAGATTGTCTGGGTACTACAATATTTTGAATCAAGTGGTAGTTAATCTTCTAGATAAGATAGTAATTGACAAAGTTCTCTAGTCACTATCTCCAAGTTACTAGAACTTCGTGATGAACTATAATATGCAAGGGATGACGAAAGTAATTCCCGAGCTCTTTGCGATGCTGAAATCGACGAAGGTAGAAATCAAGAAAAAGAATCAAGTGTTGATGGTTGACAAGACCACTAGTTTCTAGTAAAAGGGCAAAGGGAAAGAAAGGGAACTTCAAGAAGAATGGCAACCAAGTTGCTACTCCCATGAAGAAACCCAAAGCTAGACCCAAGCCTGAAACTGAGTGCTTCTACTGCAAAGGAAATGGTCACTGGAAGTGGAACTACCCTAGAAACTTGGTGGATAAGAAGGATTGCAAAGTGAACAAAGCTATATTTGATATACATGTTATTGATGTGTACTTTACTAGTGTTTATAGCAACCCCTCGGTATTTGATACTGGTTCAGTTCCTAAGAGTAGTAACTCAAAACGGGAGTTGCAGAATGAACAGAGACTAGTTAAGTGTGAAGTGACAATGTGTGCTGGAAGTGGTTCCAAGATTGATATGATCATTATCGCACACTCCCTATACTTTTGGGATTAGTGTTGAATCTAAATAAATGTTGTTTGGCGTTTGCGTTGAGCATGAATATGATTTGATCATGTTTATTGCCATACATTTATTCATTTAAAGTCAGAGAATAATTGTTGTTCTGTTTACATGAATAAAACCTTTGATGGTCATACACCCAATAAAAATAGTTTGTTGGATCTCGATCGTAGTGATACATATTCATAATATTGAAGCCAAAAGATGCAAAGTTAATAATGATAATGCAACTTATTTGTGGCACTGCCGTTTAGGTCATATTGATGTAAAGCGCATGAAGAAACTCCATGCCGATGGACTTTTGGAATCACTTGGTTATGAATCTTTTTATGCTTGCGAACCATGCCTCATGGGCAAGATGACTAAAACTCCGTTCTCCGGAACAATGGAGCGAGCAAGTGACCTATTGGAAATAATACATACTGATGTATGCAGACCAATGAGTATTGATGCTCACGGCGAGTATCGTTATTTTCTCACCTTCACTGATGATTTGAGCAGATATGGGTATATCTACTTGATGAAGCACAAGTCTGAAACATTTGAAAAGTTCAAAGAATTTCAGAGTGAAGTAGAGAATCATCATAACAAGAAAATAAAGTTTCTATGATCTGAACACAGAGGCGAATATTTGAGCTATGAGTTTGGTCTTCATTTGAAACAATGTGGAATAGTTTCACAACTCACGCCACCTGGAACACCACAGCGTAATGGTGTGTCCGAACATCTTAACCACACTTTATTAGATATGGTGCGATCTATGAGGTCTCTTATCGATTTACCGCTATCGTTTTGGGGTTATGCATAAGAGACAGATGCATTCACGTTAAATAGGGCACCATCTAAATCCGCTGAGACGACACCGTATGAACCGTGGTTTGGCAAGAAACCTAAGTTGTCGTTTCTTAAAGTTTGGGGCAGCGCTGCTTATGTGAAAAAAATTCAACCTGATAAGCTCAAACCCAAATCGGAGAAATGTGTCTTCATAGGATACCCAAAGGAAACTGTTGGGCACACCTTCTATCACAGATCCAAAGGCAAGATATTAGTTGCTAAAAATGGATACATTCTAGAGAAGGAGTTTCTCTCGAAAGAAGTGAGTGGGAGGAAAGTGGAACTTAATGAGGTAATTGTTCCTTGTCCAGAATTGGAAAGTAGTACATCACAGAAACTAGTTCTAGTGATTCCTACACCAATCAACAAGGAAGCTAATGATGATGACCAGGAAACTTCAGATCAAGTTACTATTGAACCTTCGTAGGTCAACCCGAGTGCGTTCCGCGCCAGAGTGGTACGGTAACCCGGTTCTGGAAGTCATGTTACAAGACCATGATGAACCTACAAACTATGAGGAAGCGATGATGAGCCCAGATTCCGCAAAATGGCTTGAGGCCATGAAATCTGAGATGGGATCCATGTATAAGAACAAAGTGTGGACTTTGGTTGACTTGACCAATGATCGGGAAGCCATTGAAAATAAATGGATCTTTAAGAGGAAGACTGACGCCGATGGTAATGTTACTATCTACAAAGCTCGACTAGTTACGAAAGGTTTTCGACAAGTTCAAGGTGTGGACTATGATGATATTTTATCACTCGTAGCAATACTGAAGTCTGTCCGAATCATGTTAGCAATTGCCGCATTTTATGAAATCTGGCAAATGGATAACAAAACTGCGTTCTTTAATGGATTTATTAAAGAAGAGTTGTATATGATGCAACCAAAAGGTTTTGTCAATCCTAAAGGTGCTAACAAAACGTGCAAGCTCCAGCGATCCATCTATGGACTGGTGCAAGCATCTCGGAGTTGGAATATACGCTTTGATAAGTTGATCAAAGCATATAGTTTTATAAAGACTTGCGGTGAAGCCTTTATTTACAAGAAAGTGAGTGGGAGCACTACAGCCTTTCTGATAAGTATATGTGAATGACATATTGTCGATCGAAAATAATGTTGAATTTTCTGGAAAGCATAAAGGAGTGTTTGAAAGGAGTTTTTCAAAGAAAGTCCTCTGTGAAGCTGCTAACATATTGAGCATCAAGATCTATAGAGATAGATCAAGATGCTTGATAAGTTTTTTCAATGATTACATACCTTGACAAGTTTTTGAAGTAGTTCATAATGGAACCGTCAAAGAAAGAATTCTTGCCTGTTTTACAAGGTGTGAAGTTGAGTAAGACTCAAAGCCCGACCACAACAAAAGGTAGAGAAAGAATGAAAGTCATTCCCTATGCCTCAGCCATAGGTTCTATAAAGTATGCCATGATGTATACCAGACCTATTGTATGCCCTTCCCTGAGTTTGGCAAGGGAGTACAATTTTGATCTAGGAGTAGATCACTGGACAGTGGTCAAAATTATCCTTAGAGGACTAAGGAAATGTTTCTCGATTATGGAAGTGATAAAGAGTTCGTCGTAAAGAGTTACGCCGATGCAAGCTTTACACTAATCCAGATGACTCTAAGTATCAATCTAGATTCATATTGAAAGTGGGAGCAATAAGCTAGAGTAGCTCCATGCAGAGCATTGTAGACATAGAAATTTGCGAAATACATACGGATCTGAATGTAACAGACCCGCTGACTAAACTTCTCTCGCGAAGCAAAACATGATCACACCTTAGTACTCTTTTGGGTGTTAATCACATGGCGATGTGAACTAGATTGTTGACTCTAGTAAACCTTTTGGGTGTTAGTCACATGGCGATGTGAACTATGGGTGTTATTCACATAACGATGTGAACTATCGGTATTAAATCACATGGCGATGTGAACTAGATTATTGACTCTAGTGCAAGTGGGACACTGAAGGAAATATGCCCAAGAGGCAATAATAAAGTTGTTATTTATCTTTCCTTATATCATGATAAAAATTTATTATTCATGCTAGAATTGTATTAACCAGAAACTTAGTACATGTGTGAATACATAGACAAAACAGAGAGTCCCTAGTATGCCTCTACTAGACTAGCTTGTTAATCAAAGATGGTTGTGTTTCCTAACCATAGACATGAGTTGTCATTTGATCTACGGGATCACATCATTAGAAGAATGATGTGATGGACAAGACCCATCCGTTAGCTTAGCATTATGATCATTTACTTTTACTTCTATTGCTTTCTTCATGACTTATACATGTCAACTGACTATGAGATTATGCAACTCCCGAATACCGGAGGAACACCTTGTGTGCTATCAAACGTCACAACGTAACTTGGTGATTATAAAGATGCTCTATAGGTGTCTCCAAAGGTGTTTGTGGTGTTGGCATAGATCGAGAATAGGATTTGTCACTCCAAGTGTCGGAGAGGTGTCTATGGGCCCTCTCGGTAATACACATCGTAATAAGCCTTGCAAGCAAACGACTAATGAGATAGTCACGAGATGATGTATTACGGAACAAGTAAAGGGACTTGCCGGTGACGAGATTGAACTAGGTATGATGATACCGACGATCGAATCTCGGGAAAGTAACATACCGATGACAAAGGGAACAACGTATGTTGTTATGCGGTTTGACCGATAAAGATCTTTGTAAAATATGTAGGAGCCAATATGAGCATCCAGGTTTCGCTATTGGTTATTGATCGCAGATGTGTCTCGGTCATGTCTACATAGTTCTCGAGCCCGTAGGGTCCGCACGCTTAACGTTCTTTGATGATTTGTATTATGAGTTATGTGATTTGATGAACGACGTTTGTTCGGAGTGCCAGATGAGATCACGGACATGATGAACAGTCTCGATATGGTCAAGACGTAAAGATCGATATATTGGAAGGCTATATTCGGACATCGGAAAGGTTTTGAGTGATTCGGGTATTTTTCGGAGTACCGGAGAGTTACGGGACGCATTGGACCTTATTGGGCCATACGGGAAAGGAGAAAAAGGCCTCAAGGGTGGTCGTGCCCCTTCCCAATGGACTGGTCCGAATTGGACTAGGGAAAGGGTGCGCCCTCTTCCTTCCTTCTCCTTCTCCCTTCCCCTTTTCCTATTCCATGTGGGAGGTGGAATCCTACTAGGACTTGGGAGTCCTAGTAGGACTCCACACTTTGGGCGCGCCCTGTGAGGGACGGCCTCCTCCTCCCTCCATCCTTTATATACGTGGCCAGGGGCACCCCATAGACACACAAGTTAACATCAGTTTTAGCCGTGTGCGGTGCCCCTCCACAGATACACACCTCGATCATATCGTTGCAGTGCTTAGGCGAAGCCCTGCGCCCGTAGCTTCATCATCACCGTCACCATGCCGTCGTGCTGACGAAACTCTCCCGTGATGATCAACTGGATCAAGAGCTCGTGGGATGTCATCGAGCTGAATGTGTGCTGAACGCGGAGGTGTCATACATTCGGTTCTTGGATCGGTTGGATCACGAAGACGTTAGACTACATCAACCGCGTCACTAGACGCTTCCACTTTCGGTCTACGAGGGTACGTAGATAGACTCTCCCCGCTTGTTGCTATGCTTCTCCTAGATAGATCTTGCGTGATCGTAGGAATTTTTTGAAATACTACGTTCCCCAACAAAGACATGGCTTTTGTCGTTTGAGAGTAACCCACCTCCGAAGCCTTTGAGAGAGAATCCTTGCGAGGACAAAACCCAGTACACCCATAGCCCAAAGAGTGTTTCGCATCACTGAAGTCTTTCTATCCGCATGATCTGAAGACTTATTACACTTGAAGACTATGATCTTCCAGTCGGTTAGGTGTCATGTTCTGAGGATCCAAGAGTCATTGTGGATTGCCCGTGAACGAAGTCTGTGAATGTTTGGAAGTCTACCTTGAAGACTTACCAGAGTGAATGGGAGAGGACTAAGTGACCTTAGCTCAAGGGGAATAAGGTGAAGATGCGGTCTTCTGAATTCAATCTCAGCCTCCCTAACTATATGTACAGTTGTCATAGCAAATGGAACTTGTCTACCAAATCCTTGTCTTCATCAAGCAACTGGTTCAATCTCTTCACTCCTTTACATACTGTTTAGCCCGGTGAAGCCATTGCATGCCCGATCCATTTGACTTCATTGCGTGAAGACATACT
Source organism: Secale cereale (assembly GCA_902687465.1). Lineage (NCBI taxonomy): Eukaryota > Viridiplantae > Streptophyta > Magnoliopsida > Poales > Poaceae > Secale > Secale cereale. Next base: position 501,544,905 of record LR738712.1, read on the forward strand.
CTATGTTCTACCTAGCTGCTATTTGGCATCATGCTTAATGCATTATGTCTCCTTGACTATGGCTATGCTATTGTAGTTTATCTTCCCCTGCATATTGTGTAGGTGTTGTTTGCTTGTCTGTCTTCGAAGACATTGCATGTCTTGAAGACCTTCATAAAAATCGCATATTCACCCTCCTCTAGTCATTAACTAGCACTTTTAATTGGTATCAGAGCAAGGTGCTCCCTTGTTCTGTGTGATTCGCTTTAACCACCTGAATTTTTAGCTATGTCGACTGCAGGGATAATCAAGGTATCTGATGCGTGGCCCGTCTTCGATGACACTGATTACCCCTACTGGAAGAATAATATGTGCATGCATCTTGAAGCCATTGACAACGACCTCCGGTATGTCGCCAAGACCGGCGTTCCCAAAGTCAGTGAAGGTGTCACTGCTGCTGATGTCAAGAGGTTCGCGCAATTGGACTCAACGACCAAGAACATCATCTGTGGCCATCTGACCAAAGGGTAGTATGGCCTTGTGACTGCTCTGTAACTTGTGAAGCCAGTTTGGGACTGGCTATCCAAGGTCAATGAAGGCATCTCAACTCAGAGAGACTCAAGAATTGATGTGCTTCGCAATCTCTTCAACGGATTCAGGAGGAATGATAATGAGAATGTCCAGATCACTTTCGACCATCTTACTTATATCACTAATGAGATTCGTGCTCTTGGCACCACTGAGATCACCAAGCATGAAGTTGTGAAGAAGCTATTGAGATCACTTGACAACTCATTTAACACCCTATCACTGATGATCCAAGAACATCCTGACTTCAAAGATCTCGATCCGTCTAACATACTTGAGAGGCTCAACACCCATGAGTTCCAGCTATCTGAGAAGAGAGATATCTATGGTCCCAACTATGGCAGATCTCGTGCTTTGAAGGAAAAGGTTGTTTCATCCTCTGAAGACTCTGAATGCAGTTCTGATGATTCTAAAGAAGTAGGCAAAGAGCTAGCAATGCGTGTGAGAAAGTTCCAAAAGTTCTCCAAGAAAAAACGCTTCAAAAAGTCTTCAAGCTCTAAGAATGATGAGGCTTCCACTCATGACTACAAAAAGAGCACTTGCCAGTAATGCAAGAAGCCAGTTCACTACATATCTGAATGTTCTCAATAGGATAAGGAATCCAAGAAAAAGAAGAAGATCAAGGAATATGACTGTGATGAGAAGAAGATCTTGGAGATATGCCCTAGAGGCAATCATGTATGATGATATTTCCTATGTGTTTATGAATAAAGATAGTCCTTGGATGTAATCAATGATACTTGTTGGCAAGTACATGACTTGTTTGTGAGATCTTGTGTTGTATGATACATCCTAGAAGGTCCCTAGTCATGAGTGACGTGTGGGCACACGTTGGACTAGACTAGCATGCAATGCGGTGGATGGCTTTGTCTCACTAGCCATGAAGCATGTGATGCTACCGAACTGCATGGATCTGATCAGATCCGAGGTTGGATCCAAGGTGACTGGATCCAAGCTCAGATTGATATCGGATTGGACAGACCCAACTATGAGACGCAGTGATATGTCATTAGTGAGTCTCTAGTACAACATGTGTTCTCTGTCCTAAGACCTGAGCTGACGCATGTACTCGGGATGGTGACAGACTTGCTTTGGGCCGACCAAACACTACTAAGTGACTGGGTAGTTACAAAGGTAGGTTTCGGGTTTGTCCAGAGTCCAGACCCATGTTGCGAGACATGGTCGAGCAAGATGGGATTTGCCCATCCAATCAGGAGAGATATACTCTCGGCCCCTCATGTGATCCGACCAGGATAAGCATGGCCATGCAATAAGGATTATGAGATGATCTCCTTTGTGGTCGGCATCACTGGAATGTGAAAAGAGGTCGGGCTAGCACAAGGATGACAAACTCGCCTTGAGCCGGACAACATATATCGTGTGGCAAAGGGAATGGAAGTGTGACATGTTGTACAGGTTCGCTAACCAGCTTCATAGTCTACTTGGTGGTCGGCACGTCTTGCTAGAGGCCGCTATCAACCGTGCAGTTCGAAGGTGATCCGAACTACGACCAAGCCGACTTGAACCTAAGGGGTCGCGCACTTAAGGGAAGGAACTTACGAGGTCGGGTCCGAGGACACTGGTCGGATGTGATCCGAGCTGGACTTGGATTGTGATCGAGTAGACTTGTGGGCTTTAGGATCTGTGTGAGGCCCAAGTGTTCAGCCCGCGACAGATGCCTATATATAGTGGAGGTGCAGCACACTTATTCAGTTGATCGCTTCGGCGCCGTCATTAGGGCTTTGCATGTGTTGCAACTAGCCACCTCCACTCGCCGCCGGTTGTGTGATCGGACCTAGCAATCCGCCGCACGATGTCCCTCCTACACGCGCGGATATTAGAGGCGGTGCATTTGCGCCGCTCCGGCGAACCTGTTCGTGGGATCCGATCGGCTACGTGGGAGATCGACGAGGTGGAGACGACTCCGGAGACGCGCTACCCCAACTCTACTTCCGCGGCATGGCACTGCGCGTGGTAACGATCTGTGATCCATCTCCCTTAGCATGTTCCTGGATGTTCTGCGTGTAGGAAAAATTTAATTTCAGTCGACACACCCTACGGTAGAACCCAACATAAGAAATCTTCATAGTCTTCCTCACACAACAAGAGCTCATCAGGAAAATATCATGCTTCCATTGGGAAGGAAATGGATTCAGAGGTGGAGTCTGACTCTTGTGTTGCTAGTCTGGCTCTTGCTTCGGCATTCGTCACCAAGTCCATCTTCAACACTGGAGACAATGGTCACGTCATCGACGCTGAAGCTAATGATGACGACGAATATGCTCTCACCTACTGCTTCATGGCTAGACATGCTAAGGTAAACTCATGCGCTACCTACTTCCAAACCTGTGAAGATGACTCTGAGTGCGAATCCAAACCTAGCTACAAAACACTTGCTAAAATTGCAACTGAACAACAAACTGCTATGAAAAAGATTCAGAAACTATTAGACAAAAGCGATGACCTGTTGGACGAGGAAATGTATCAAAGAGGATTCCAGTGCGTGCATAAGCACCCCACACGTGTTTCGTTTGACCACGTGTGGGCTGAAAGAGGCGCCAAATGTATCGTTGGTGAGCCTGTTCCCGCGTAACCGCATAGGTTACCGCGCGCTACTGCGCAAGCTTCCTGCTCGGCTAGTTTGGCCATGTGTTGGCTAGAAGAGGGGCAGATGATGGTGTTTACTGAAAAAGCTTTGCAAAAATGAAGTGTGTGGAATGACTTACAGTAGCGCACATGTTCGACAATAAATTTACCCGTAGGTGATGAGGTCAAAGTTACACAGATGGATAATGATGTATAGTCGAGTGTGATAATTGTGTGCTCTACAGGGCACACGGTTGAAGAAACCAATTGTGTGCAATAGTGTCGAAGATTGCTGTTGAGTCCACAATATAGATCGTTTGCGATGAGATCGACATGGGAAAGACATTCGAGAATGGCAAATAAAATCAAGTCCAATGAGGTCCAGATATTAATCGTCCATTGCATATTAAGGTCAAAATAGTACTACCAATATGTGAGTCTCATACGATGCCATTCCAATGATTTACCACAAAAGCCCAAAATATTACAAGGTTCAAAGTCCAGAGTTAGAAGGCTCAAATTCAAAGATTACAAGGTTCAAACTGATATTAGAAATGAATTTCAGCTCATGCAGTTGCAGATGTCCGCACTGATCAGCTGAACATGGACATAAGAGAGGTTTAAACTGATATTACCACTTGTAACATTTGATTTGAAACCTCAACATTTCTGCAAAAAGGATCAGCGACTGACAAGTCATGTATGGGATTGACATAATGATTTCCGAATACTCAATCAACTGAACTTTGAAATGAAATTCAGCTTCTGCAGAGGCTTTTCCATACTTCTGTAATTGTCGACGCTGATCAACAAACCATTCATTTTTGCAAAATAAATGTAGGACAAACCTTATTACCTTTAGCACCCTTGCTCTCACAACAAAGAACATGGCGAATATAATCTCCGGTAAGGTCCCTTGGTAGGAGTTCAAAGTAATTTCTCGGAGATGCAAATAAAGGCATTCAATGTGATTGCTATATTGTATCACATTAATTATCCACTATCGAACCTAATCTTATCTGCAAAAGTAGAGAATGTAATAGTGCCTACATGCAGTTTTCAACACTACTAGAGGCGTCTTTGATTTGCAGGATTTCTAAATTATACGAATAGAGTGACATGCCATCTTTAATCCTACATGATTAACATGGGCATTTAATTGCAATCTAGAAAAATGTAGGTTTCCTCACAAGAGGTTGGAGTGGATGGAAATTTCCCTACGAAAACTAGTACAGATGAATCCAAAGCAGAAATGCTTATGTATTGTAACCATCTGAATCAAGCAACCACTATAGGAAAGAAAAACATGTATGTGCCGAAATCCTCAAAAGTTCCTTTAGAAATCATTATACATTCGTCATTCACTACTGCAGGATGCTGCTAACGCGACACTACGATTAGAGACCCTTCGACAAAACTGTGTGCGGTGCCATAATTGCAAACGGTGGTGTAAAAAACCATCAAAAAAGGTGCAAAACGTTTGCGATGGAGTATGCATCAAACAAGGTTCAAATTTTAGTTGCGTGTGTGATGCAGGGCATATAGTTTAGTTCAATTAACTGTTTACGATGAGGAGGAACAAATGAAACGGGCAGCCAAATGAATGTGTGTGCAATATACATCATACGGTTCACTCGGATGAACTGTTTGTGATTAGGCAACATAAAAGAAACGGACAACTAGATCAAGGTGTGTGCGATATACGGCATGCGGTTCACTCGGATGAACTGTTTGCGTTGAGACATGAGAATAAAAACGGTTCAACTTGACAAGATGTGTGTGATACGCGGCAAACAGGTCTGTAATCGGAAACGTGTGCAAAGACCGATAACAACACAGACGATGACTGCTAAAAGCCGTGTGTGTTGTGAGCAAATGATTGCTGGTATACAATTGTGAATGATTGATGAAAACATCACCGACGGGTTCCATTGTTTAGTCCGTGTGCGATGTAATTTTCTTTGTCCGCACAACATCTACACTCTGTCTACAGAGCATCAACATATATACTTAAAAAGGCAGCATTGCATAACCAAATTAGTCATACAATTACACAACTGACTACACACATAACATTTCCACACACCAAAGTAAGAAATTGCATGCATACTAAAGTAGGAGAAATGAGGATCTAATCATCTACTTATTGTTGCAACGACGCTTGTCATTGATGTGCTTCCGGCTAGATCGCTGGCCATTTTGGGGAAGGAGGCACTTCCTCATGTCAACGATCCGCCTGTACAGTTCGTAGCTCATGTACGCCTCCTTGACTGCGTACACGACATGAGCTTTGTCGAGTTTCTCCATCCAGGCTGAGTGCCAGGCACACTTGTCCTTGTTGCACGAATCCTTCATGTCTCTGTAGTAGGGGTCGATGATGGCCTCGGCGAGGTGAACCAGTGAGTCCTTCCCATGCTCCTTGTTGCCTCAGATCTTGTATTGGCCCTAGATGTCGACAAGAATCTCGCAGGCGATGCCCGAATTCTCGAGCGCCTTTACATCGTTGGTGATGTCCACCGTAGAGAACATGTAGTGGGGACTATAGACAAACCTCGCAAAATGCTCGCAAGGCCTTGTGGCCAGGCAGTAGTGGTAGATGAGGACATGGTGGCGCACGCACATCTGGGCGACATCGACCTTGGGACGAGACCCGGCACGAGCACGGATGTACTCGAGGTTGAACCCGACCACCTTATGCTCTCCTCGTTAAGAAACAACTCCATGATGTGGATGGAGTGCTCCAGGCAGACCGGGTCGTTGGTGTACACCACCGAGAGATCCATGAACCTTCTATGGGTGTCCACCACGGCACGCATGGTGAACTGCTGCGTGTCGTCGGCAGCAGCTCGGAGCGCCATTGGAGCCGCGCAGGATACCCTCTAAGAATTTCTCGTCGTGGGTGTGCTTCTTGCAATGGTGGGGCGCGATCGAAAGGTTGGCCACTATAATAAATGGGGGCCGGTCGGCCTGTAATCGTCACATCTTGTCACGGCGTTCATAGCAGAGGATTCTAGTGCACGCTTGACAACACCACATCGCACGCGTGGGCTCGAAGAGGTGCCAAATGTATCGTCGGTGAGCCTGTTCTCGTGCTACCGCGCAGTCTACCGCGCAAGGTTCCCGCCCGGCTAGTTTGGCCACGCATCGGCTAGAAGAGAGACAAAGCATGGGCGTTTATTGGCAAAAAGCTTTGTGAAAATGAAGTGTGTGGAATGACTTTGGTCATAAGTTTACCCGTGGGTGATAAGGTCAAAGTTACACAGAAGGGTGATGATGGACAGTCGAGTCAATAATTAATTATGCACTCTACAGGGCACACGATGGAAGAAACCAACTATGTGCAATAATGTCAAAGATCGTAGTCGAGTTAGCCATACAAATCGTGTGCTATGAGATCGACAAGGTAAACAGGTTCGAGAATGGTTAATAAAATCTAAAACTAATGCATATTAAGGTCAAAATAGTGCTACCAATATACGAGTCTCATACGATGCCATTTCAACGATTGTACCACAAAAGCTCGAAATATTACAAGGTTCAAATTCCAGAGTTATATGGCTCAAATTCGAAGATTACAAGGTTCAAACTGATATTAGAAATGAAATTCAGCTCATCAGCTACAACCGCTCGCGCTGATCCACTGAACATGGATATCAGAGAGGTTCAAACTAATATTACCACTTCTTGGTCTGGTTTCGAAACCTCACAATTTTTGCAAAGGAGTCAGCCACTGAGAAGTCATGTATGGGGTTGACACGATGACTTCCGATTACTTTGTCATCTAAAGTTACAAAATGAAATTCAACATTTTTGGGGCCTATTCCATTATGCCGCAAGAGCCGGCGCTGATCAACAAACCATTCATTTTTGCGAAATAAATGTAGGGCAAACCTCATTTCCTTCAGCACCCTAGCTGTGAGAACAAAGAACCTGGCGAATATAATCTCCGGTAAGGCCCCTCGGTAGGAGTTGAAAGTAATTTTTGAGATATGCAGATCTAGGCATTCGACATGATTGTTATATTGTATAACAGTATCCACCACTGGGCCTAATCTTATCTGCAAAAGAAGAAAACGTGTTAGTGCCTACATGCAGTTTTGAACATTACTACATGCCTATTTGGTTTGCAGGATTTGTAAAATGCACTACCATGCCATCTTCGACCTGACATGATTATCATGGGCATTTGATTACATTCTAAGAAAATGTAGCCTTCTTCACAAAAGGTTGGAGTGGATGACAAGTTCCCTAAGAAAACTAGTACAGATGAATCCAATGGAGATATGCTTATTGATTGTAACCATATGGATCAAGCAACCAATATGGGGGGTGGAACATGTATGTACTGAAATCCTCCAAAAGAATCCTTCAGAAATCGTAGTACATTGTCATTGTAAACTTGGAAAAAGGTGTCACAAATTGAACTCCCTTATGGTTAACATTTAACAGGAAAGGAACATCACCTCAATATATAGCTTCTCCAGGCACGGAAAGCATTTTAGGAAACTGACAACTTGCTCCCAGTTGGGGCTGATAGATTTTAGTGCCAAGACCTTCATTGTGCGCAGTTTCGGGGTCAAGCTTGTCAGAATCATTTTCTGAATGACAGACGAACAAACATCTTCAAAATTAGAAATAATGTTAATTTGTAGAAGGACAGGTAGAAGGCGGCTGTTGTACCTGAATGGGTCTGGATCCAATAACTAGTTCGGAGTATTTGTCAGACGAGTAGCCCACCACTGTCAATTTCGGCGCAGAAATGACATTGATTCTTGTTGGACCTTCTTGATCAACTACAAGTAATCTCTTAAGCGGAGGTGTGTCCTCAATGACCATACCATGGTACACATCTTGTGATGTCTTCCAACCGCACCAGCAACACACATAAATAGTCCGCAGAGTCATGGAGGTGATGTGGAAGGTACTCAACCCATTGATCGCCTAAAGACGAAGATACTCGAGTGCAGTACAGCCACGGAGCATGCGCTCCATGTCACCGTTTGAGAGGCAGAAGGCGACGAGATCGAGGTGCTTAAGTTGTGGTAGAATAAGAGCGGGCGCGTCATTAAGGGGGGATGGTAGTTCCTGAACTTGGTGACGCGCAACATGGGCACGAGGCAGAGTGCGGACGTTGGCAGCGACCGCATATGACCATCATCGAAAGTGAGCTCCTCGAGCTGATCTAGGGTGGGGGATCGGAACCAGTCATCAAGCTTGGCTCGGTCCTTGCCGTTGGAATGGAACTTGCCCATTCTAAGGCCTCTGGTTGGGCCAAGGTGACTGCCGAGGATCTTGGAGAACCATCCAATCTTTTGTGATAGTCATGGCAGAGCTCGTGGGTGTCGATGAGGTTGAGAGGGCTGGAGTTCCATAGGGGGTGCCACCGCTGGGAAAGGACGGTTGTCCGCGCCCCATATTTGATTGGGACGAGGGACATGATGAATGTCAACATATCATCGGGGAGGCTGCTGATGAAGTCTAGGCCTGCTGGAGTCGCTTGTGGTTCTAGCTCGCCCCGTCTCCGCTTGTTGGCAGCCCCGTTCTCCACCTCTGGAGTCTCCTTGTGAGCGACGCTTTCTGATAGAAATGGGAGTACAGGGAATATTTAGTTAAAACATGGCATTAGAAAAGTGTATTGGTAACTAGAAGTTATTAGGTAGGAATATAGTAAGAAAAGGGGATAACAATTGGTTTCTTAAATACTACAAAATTCATTTGACATTGCTAGGTAAGTCAACATGCAGATAGTTGAAAAGAAAAATTACTTCGAACAAAGTCTGGAAGGATGATTTTGTCGGGGAAGTTAGCATATATCTCATGACCAGGCCCTTTTATGTGCAGTGCAATTTTAGTGCCAGCTTTCAGTACATAAAACTTAGAAATTTCTTTCCAAAAGCCAGTGCCAAAATAGGAGTCACCACGTTCATCAAGTCTTATAGTAGCAACGATTGTAAATCCATGGTTTGCGTGAAGTATGACATCCGGGAAGTCTTGATCTATGTAAAGGGAAAGATTGTGCACTACATAATATGTTGCATAGCAAGGGACGCGCTGCAGAAAATGGTAGGATTGTTAAACAAAATATGGTAACATGCAAATATGGGCCCAAATTGAAAGAACTGTACATGAGTTGAAATCGAAGGACAAAAATCTATAATTAAACATATAGGGTAAACATGATGTCATGGAAATATGAGAGTAATTGAAAGAACACTACATCATTAATTTGCCTAATATAGAAAGAAGAGGGGGCAAAACCCCTTTGACGTATATGGTGCATGTGGCACCTTTGATCCAAATTTAGCATTATTTGGAATATGTTCAGGAAAGTAGGCCACGCCAACCGATTTAGGGTGAGATTGAACATACCGCACGCGTCCTCAAGTGATCTGGTACGGTGAGATGGAATCTCTGGTGGAGGTCGCAAAGTCCTGATGTGTCGGCGCACTGTACATTCTATGAATGAAAGAAAACCCTCAAATCAGCTCGCATAAAAATGAATTCACGGCTATTTCCGCCAGGTGATTAAAGAAGGCAGATGAACTGGGATAAGAGATGAGATAATATCTCATTAAATTAGTTACCTTATCGTCCATGAGAAAGAACCGTTAGTACGACAGATTCCCCAATCGAGCGGAGCCGGGTCGACCGCGAGCAGCATCAAGAAAGTCGATGGCAATAGGCGGCGGCAAGCGGAAGTGGCGAAATGCGATGGGCTTTGCCGGCAGCCTAGCAGCGGTGGCAGGCGTCGAGCTAAGTGTTTACCACCGCGATAGGCAGTGCCATGGCATAGACGCGGAGGAGCTTGTGCAGGTGTGAATGGGGACCGAAGGGGGTGGTAGGCGGGGTGGTTTTTTTGTGACGTGGGGATGATGAGGGTTTTCTTTTTTCTTTTCTGAATTGGGTGGTGAGGGTTTTCTGGCCCACAAAGAATTTTGGAGGCGACGGTTTGCTAGAGCGAACCATGTGTGATTGACGCAACAGGCAAAATGAAAGTCATTGCACATGGTTACAATTTTGGGAACCGTATGTGATTGACGTACTACCTCCGTCCTGGTTTATTGGCCCCCCTTTGTAATTTTTACCAAATTTTGACCAAATATTTAACTAAGAAATGTTTATGCATGTCACCAAAAATTATATCATTGAACACTATGCTCAAATACCCATCCAACGATATAATTTTTGCTGACCTGCACTAACATTTTGTCGGTTAAACCTTTGGTCAAAATTTAACACAAATTACAAAGGGGACCAATAAACCAATACGGAGGTAGATTCCATCAACCGAACTAGTTGCATCCATATCCCATGGTTAGACATAAGTAGAAATAGATTAAACATACTCACACATAGATAATAAGCGTACACGTACACAAGCATAGTTCAACCAGAAGTACATAGTTCAACCATCATTAAACATTGGTCAAGCGTACATAGTTCAATCCCACATCTCCTCTCACATGCCGGCACGATCCTGAAGCTTCTCCAAGTACTCTGTGTACGCGCCGTTCTCCATCCTGCGAGAATACTTCTGCTTGAAGGAGCCAACGGCCCGTCCTCTTGCATGTGCCAGAACACTTTGATACGCGTCATGAAGCTTGTGGTAGCAAAATGGGCATCGATAGCTGCCGTTCCAGGTCCTAATACGCATGTTATTCATTCCCGCATGAAGCTCCCTCAGGATTTGCCTCTTGTACCTCCTCTGGCCATCCTCATCCTCGATGTCCACATCGTTAGACATCACCTATACAAATAGTAAAACAAATTTGGCATCAAATCAATGATTACATGCTATGAAGTGGGATTAGGAATTTATGGCTATTTATTTATACATATCCAGAGATTATGGTTTGATTTTTAAGCACAATCGTCTATGCACAGACCAATCATGAAGAAAATAATGGCACAAACATATGTAGGTCATTCAAAATCAATTGTCAAGTCCTGGCTAGGAATTATTAGCACGAACACTAACCCTAGTCAGATTACTAGCAGAAATCATTTGCACATATGAAACAACTAATCACTTATCACTTTTACCATTCAAACAATCAATGCACTACACGGATCTAATGAAACTTACTCAGATTTCATGGATTGGGAGAACATAACCATAGGATTTCTATTCCAAAAAGGGGGAGGCAGGAGTAACCTAGAGAAACCCTACACAGCTACTCACACACCTCCCGGTGACATTGCGCAGCGAGCATGCTCCGTCAATTCACACACCTGCACGCCGGATGTGTCGCCTGTCGGGCCTTGGCGGCCGCCGACAAGCCGGGAAGCTTTGACAAGCAATACTGCAAGATCCACCATGCCAAAGGACATGACCTCCAGAACTGCCGACAAGTCGAGCAGCCCACGAAGAAGCAAAAGGCCGAGTACAAGAGGCGAGACAAGGAGAAAGGCCAAGACGGCGCTGAAGGATCTTGCAAGAAACGTAGCGGCCAATCTGGCCACCGTGGCAAAGATAACCAACAAGAATGACCCGCCCGGGGCCGTGACAAGAAATGAGAGGATGATGATCGCGAAGAGGATGACGAGTCCGGCGAGCAAGAGTTCCAGAAGGCCACGGAAGCCATGTGCGTCGATGGCGGTGCCTCCCTGCATTCCTCCCACCGCCAACTTAAACAGTGGGCACGTGAGATCACAACGGTGGATCCGTCATTCGACGCCCAGAAGCCACTAAGGTGGTCCAACACTCCTATCATCTTTGACGCCGAGGATCACCCTGACTGCACGACTGCGGTTGGGTGTTTGCCATTGTTGGTCTCACCAACGGTACGCAACCTCAAGGTGACAAAGATGTTGGTTGATGGCGGGGCCAGCCTGAACTTGATTTCGCCCATCGTGGTCAAAAGGCTGCAAATCCCTCATGGAGACCTTGAGGAGACGAGCTCATTCCAAGGAGTCAACCTGGGAAGAAGCCAACCTAAGGGTAAAGTCACGCTGCCCGTAACATTCGGGGGCGAGCTAAATTACAGGACGGAGAGGATTGTTTTCGATGTAGCCGAGATCCCCTTGCCTTACAACGGGATCCTCGGCCGCCCAGCATTGGCCAAATTCATGGCGGCGTCGCACTACGCCTACAACACACTGAAGATGCCTGGGCCGATGTCCATCATCACCGTCCCCTCCGACAAGATGGATGCGCTGATCAGCTTTACCGTGAGGCAGTTGCAGCGACTACCGCTAAGGCGCTTGCTCCTGCCACTGAAGCCCCGGGAGGAAAGAAGGCCGGTGAGACACCTCGCGGCTACTCCGGCAAGCGCTCCTCTTCGGAGTGTAGCGTTCCTGTCGAGAACACGCCAGAGAGCTCCACATGCAAGAGCAAGAAATCCAGAGCTACTCCACCAGAAACCAAGCGGGTATCCGTCGACGAGGACGGCACGGGAGGGGCTTTCACCATAAGCTTCGCCCTCGATAGCAAATAGGAAGACGCGCTCGTCAGCTTCCTGCGGGCGAATGTCGACGTGTTTGCATGGTAAGCTTCTGACATCCCCGGTGTTCCCAGGGGGTGATTGAGCACCATCTTGTTGTCTACCCTCATGCGCGACCCGTCAAGCCGAAGGTCAGGAAGCAAGCTCTGGAGCGGCAAGAGTTCATCAGAGAGGAAACCAGGAAGTTAGAAGCAGCCAGCTTAGTGAGGGGAGTGCTCCATCCAACGTGGTTGGCCAATCCGGTGGTAGTGCGTAAGGCAAATGGGAAGTGGAGGCTGTGTATAGACTACACAGACATTAATAAGGCTTGTCCGAAACACCCTTTCCCATTGCCAAGCATCGACCAGATTGTGGACTCCACAGCCGGGTGTCACTTGTTATCATTCCTCGACGCTTACTCAGGCTACCACCAGATCTTCATGACAAGAGAAGATGAAGAGAAGACAACATTCATCACCCCATGTGGTACGTATTGCTTTATGCGGATGCATTTCAGATTGAAGAGTGCTGGCTCAACGTTTGCGAGGGCGGTCCAGATTGGTTTTGAGCCGCAGCTACATCGAAATATGGAAGCTTATATGGATGATATAGTGGTCAAAACCAAGGACAAAGCAACGCTCGTGCAAGACTTGGAAGAGACATTCACGAATCTACGCAAGATCAACCTTAAGCTGAACCCTGAAAAGTGTGTCTTCGGCATCCCGTTCGGCAAGCTTCTCGGTTTTTTCGTGTCACGGTGTGGAATTGAAGCAAATCCCGACAAGATCAAGGCCATAGAGCAGATTGAAGCGCCCAGGCGAATCAAGGATGTGTGTCGGCTTGCTGGGTGCGTTGCCGCCATGGGCAGGTTCATCTCCAAATCTGCCGAGAGTGCCCTCCCCTTTTTCAAAATTTTGAAAAAGCCGGGCCCGATGGAGTGGACCCCAGAAGCCAAAGCAGCACTGCAAGATTTGAAGAAATACCTCTCCTCTACACCGGTACTGGTCGCGCCTAAACCACAAGAGCCGTTGCTGTTGTATCAAGCGACGACGAACGAAGTGGTCAGTGCTGTGTTACTGGCCCAGAGGAAGGTCAATACAGAAGCGATAGCAGCAACAACAACTGATGCCACTGGGGCTGAAGAGGCGCAACCGGATGGAGTGATGCAGAAGAAGAAGATGATGCAGCACCCGGTTTACTTTGTCAGCTCCCTATTACAGGGGGCTAGGTCAAGGTACTCCGGCGTGCAGAAATTGCTCTTCGGCCTCTTTATGGCCTCGAGGAAGCTGCATCATTATTTGCAAGCACATGAAATCACCGTTGTCACTCGCCTCTCGTTGCAACGAATATTGCATAACCCAGATGCAACTGGGAGGATTGTGGAGTGGACCCTGGAGCTGTCAAGCTTCGGTTTAAAATTTCAAAGCACTTGGACGATTCAGAGCAGGATCTTGGCAGAGTTTGTTGCGGAATGGACCTCAATGCCCGACGAGGAGATCCAGGAGACCACTCTCCCCAGCAAGGGTGAGGATCGCAACTGGATTATGTACTTTGACGGGGCTTTCTCGCTGCAAGGTGCCGGTGCTGGTGTGCTGCTCGTTGCACCCACCGGAGAGCACCTCGAGTATGTGATCCAGATGCACTTCCCCAGGGAGGTGTCAACAAACAACACTGCCGTGTACGAGGGACTTCTAGCCGGTCTCAGGATCGCGGCGGACCTCGGGATCAAGAAGCTCATTGTCAGAGGAGATTCACAGCTCGTTGTCAGGCAAGTAAACAAAGATTACCAGAGCCCGTTGATGGAACCCTACGTGGATGAAGTAAGGAAACTTGAGGAGCATTTCGATGGTATACAAGTTGAACACGTCCCCCGAGCGAGGAACGACATCGCCAACTACTTGTCGAAACACGCCGCCCTCAAACTACATGTGGAACCAGGTACCTTTGTGCTCTGATTATTTTGCCCATCTGTTGAACCATCAACTGAGCCGAGCAAGCGAAGGAAATCAGGCCTCAGCAAGTACTTTCCTGCCAAACTCGCAGGGGTGGCCGGCAAGAGTGTTGCCGGAGATGCTGAGCCTGTCGTGGGGCAACAGACTCCAGCGGGGCGTCAAGCCCTAGCCGTAGAGGCAATCACTCCCACAGCAGAGGAAATGCCTTTGGTCCTTGCTGTCGAGCCCTAGGCTCCGACATGGGCGCAGCATACCGTCCAATTACTCCAGACCGAGGAACTTCCTGAAGAGCAGGAAGAAGTGGAGAAAGTAGCCCACGGTCCGCCATGTACCAGTTCGTCGACGACGTCCTGTACAGGAAAAGACCGAACGATGTGAAATTGAAGTGTATCACCCTGGAGGAAGGACTGGGGATGTTGGCAGATATACATGGAGGCATATGTGGCTCCCACATAGGGTCAAGAGCCCTTGCCGGCAGGGCGTTCCGGCAAGGCTTCTTTTGGCCCACTGCCCTCCAGGATGCAACGACACTAGTAACCAAGTGTGAAGCGTGTCAGTTCCATTCGAAGAAACTTCGTCAACCAGCTCAAGCTCTCCAAACAATCCCTCTCTCCTGGCCCTTCTCGGTTTGGGGGCTCAACATATTGGGCCCTTTTCCCCGCGCTGTCGGGGGCTTTGAGTAATTGTACGTGGTAATCGACAAGTTCAAAAAGTGGCCGGAGGTGGAAGCAGTGAGGAAGGTGACAGCACAGTCGGCCGTCAAGTTCTTCAAGGGCCTGATCTACCGTTTTGTTGTACCAAACGGGATTATCACCGACAAGAATACGCAGTTCACAAGCAATACCTTCATGCAATATATGCAAGATCTTGGCGGCAAGATCTGTTTTGCTTCTGTTGCACATCCACGAAGCAATGGCCAGGCAGAAAGGGCAAATGCTGAAGTACTGTGGGGTCTCCGGACAAGGACTTTTGATAGGCCGCACAAGTGCGGAAAGCGCTGGATCAATGAATTGCAGTGATTCTTTGGTCGATCAGGACGACACCAAATCGAGCCACCGGCCAGACACCCTTCTCCCTCGTTTACGGGGCAGAGGCAGTTCTCCCCACAGAACTCACATACGGGTCACCCCGAGTGCTCGCTTATGATGAGCTTGAGCAAGAGCTACTGCGCCAAGATGACGCAACACTCCTCGAGGAAGATCGTCTTCGGGCGGTTGTACAAGCAGCGCGCTACCAGCAAGCCTTGCACTGCTATCATAGCCGCAAGGTTCATGCCCGAAGCTTTGAGGAAGGCAACCTTGTTCTTCGGCACGTTTAGTCGGCCAAGAATTCCAACAAGTTATGCCGAAGTGGGAAGGCCCTTATCGGGTAGTACGAGTCACCAGGCCTGGCGTAGTCCGCCTGCAGACCGAAGATGGGATCCCAGTGAGTAACTCCTGGAACATCGAACATCTTCGCAAGTTTTACGCATAAGGCGCGGTTGTCGGGCCTCCCGGCAAGCCACCCTTTTGTACAAGCCTTGCCGGCAAGGCATGTAACCCTTTGTACAAAGCCAGGCGCAGACCCTGAGCCTAAATAAACGAAGCGCTGGCGCCCTAAGTTATAGCATGAGTGCTAGGTTGAGTCACTTCCTCGGTTAGGGTTGATAGTGCTTAGCGGCGACTAACCCCTAGCCTAGAGGTCGGGTGTGCGTCTTTTCTGCCTTCTTTGGTCCACACGTCATTTCCGCTGAGCCACTCAGGAAAAGGAGAACGAACTGACGCACCAACCCCGGCAAGGCAAGCCTGCCGGGGGCTGAAGATATAAGAATCCAACCACGGTGAGCCAAGGTTGCCGGGGGCTGCAGATTCAGATAAGTTTTTC
>LR738712.1:501561353-501602291 GCA_902687465.1 Secale cereale
CCCCCCCCCCCCCCGCTGTACATTTCCGTATGGAACTGGGACATGTGAAGCCTTGTTTATATCTTAAAACCGCCGTACTCCCTTTTTCCCTGTGCCCGAGAGTTACTTCATGGGTCAGAATTTGGTAGTAGTTGCGGTGGCAAAGAAATGAAGGAGGAGCCTAACTCTACTCCGCCCTGCCTCCGCCAAAAGCGCGAGAACGGTCGGCCGAAGAAGAGAAACGGCAAGGCCAGTTGCCGGGCGATAACGTTTATTATGAAAATAACAAGGATTCATCCTTGGCATGGGCCTCGCTCACGCACGAAGAACCCGGCAAACACCCCTTTTCATTAAAAACGTCCCGTACATGTACAATTCGTACGGAAAGAAAAACATGAACAAGGGGGATTACAAGCTTTAAATCTTACAAAGGCCCGTAGGCTTAAAACTAAAAAAGAGATAAGTTGCCTGTAATCCATTTCTTGTCCCTCTCCTCAGAAGATGGAATAGGATGGCGAGAGGGCAAAAAGAGCGCCTGGACGAGGTGCGAGGAGCAGAAAGCCGGAAGACGAGGCAGTGGCTCGCCAACACGCGACGAAGGCGTCGGTGCCCGCGTGCGCCGAGTTAATGACCGCCACCCACCTTCTTTGCCTTCTCCGGCCCTCCTACGCCTGCCGCATAAGGAGGCGACGGGGAGCACCCCGAAGGAGAGCTTGGTGAGGATGGCCCTCGGCAGGGCGCGTGACCGAGGGAGGAGCAGCATGGTCAGCCGAAGTCGGAGTCGGCATCCTGCCGCCCGGCCCCCTCGTCACCGCTGTCGCTGTCCTCCTCGTCATACCCGCTCGAGGAAGAGTCTTCATCGTCGGAAGAGCTCTCCAAGCAGCACTTCAAGCGAGTCCCAAGATCTCCAAAGACCTTGACGGAGAGCAGGCCACCCTCCATTAGTTTGAAATAGAGGACGAGCCCCACCGCCAGGCTATGGATGCGGGCAAACGTCTTCCCAACGGAGATACATGACGTGAGGGGCGGGGAAGTTAACATCGACTCGTGTGCTGCCAGTCCCGCAGCCCGTCATGTGCAACCTGTAGGTCTAGGGCGGGTCGAGCTCCATCTCCGCTGCAAAGGGGTTGGGAAGGCAGAGACGACGACGCGGTGGCCGGCGCAACCTGATGAAGAACTCGTTGGGCCGTTCCCTGACGTGACCCTCCATCACGGGAGGTACCACTGGCAGAGGCTTGACCACCAAGCCACCTCGTGCCCCTCTCCCTCGACCGCCGTGGCAACCTCGGCCACGCCCCCTCCCCCTTCCTCTTGTGGCTGGCTCCGTCACCACGGGCTCGAGGGAGGGAGGGACGCGCTGACGAGCAGCGACCCTCGCTGCCACCGACGAAGGCCCAGAACCTCCTCTCACCATGGCGGATGAGAGGAAGAAGCGAAGATGAAGGAGGACTGATACTAAAGAATGTGGGGTGGCGCTCCCTCTCTCCCCCTCTTTATAAAGGGGCGGGGTCGAGACTCAGCCGCCCCACTCAGCCAATCCAAGCCATCGGGGCCGCAGGGAACCAAGACCGACCCGCTGCCCCCAACCAGCGATGGCCCGGTTTCCTGCCTCCATAGCTCGCCACCTGCATGAAGGGCACGTGGCGAGCGTGCATGGTCGAAAGGGCGGGTGAGGCGACCGTTCCTCGTCCCGTGATTGGGGGGCATGGGCGCCTTGAAGACTGCGACCCGAGTCCATCCAGTAAACGAGCCGCACCTCCACGTCTACCTCTTTCTATGGGGAAGGCGCGAGCCGCCTCTTTACTGTGATGTAGCGCATGCGTGCGGGAACCGCCCCACGCATGCCGCCCACGTCACGCACGACCCCCATGTCAGTGCAGATCGTGGGGAAGCGCAACCATCGGAGGAGTTACTATAGCAAAGGAATCCAAATTCACTGCTCGCGCACCGTTCTGGGCCTAGCCCAACAACGCGTTGCGCTTATGAATGGCCCAGGCCCGGGGGCTCCTGTCGGTGTACAAAAGTAGGGGCGCTCTTTTTTAACCCCTTTACTTGTGCACGGGCAGTCAGAGCCACGCCTGAGGCCAAACATAACAAGGCAGAAGGAAGAAGCGATTAACACAGAGTTACCAGGACAAACGCCAAGACAGACAGCACGAGAAGACCAAGCATGGAGATAGGCTCCCCCGGCAAGGACTCTTGCCGGGGCTGCCTGCGCACGCCACCCGGCAAGGGCTCTTGCCGGGGCGATCCGCTCAGACGCCTCCGTCGCGGCCACCCTTGAAGCATATGGGCTCCAATGACACCAACAACATTAGAGCCAAGGCTCGGGAAGCGCCCACGTGATGGCATACAGATCTTTGTGAAGACAAAGATATATGACTCCCAAGATGAGATCCAGAAGACATGGCGATCGCGAGGTTCCTTGCCAAGGACGCCCGCGAGGCCCCGACAAGGCTCCTTGCGAAGACACCCCGAAGCCCCGACAAGCCTCTTGCCACGGGGCACTCACGGAGGCCCCGGCAAGACCCTTGCCGGGAACAGAAGCAAGTCTGCAGCAAGCTCTTGCCGCAGCCTCGCCGCCCCAGCTCGGCGGCCGACCCGCTGGCCTAGGCAGGCACCCACGTGGCGATACGTGGTTCCTAAGCCAGCTAGACAAGCACCTGCGTGGTGGCATGCAGATCTTCGTGAAGACCCTACCGCAACGCCACCTCAGCTGCGTGCCTCGCTGGCCCGGACGCGTGTCGCGACCAGACAGAGTGGTCACGGATGGGACGGGCTTCTTTCCCGTCCCTGATAAAGTAAATAGACACCTAAGCAGCGCATTGAATGCACCTTGTCCCATAATGGCATGGGATAAGCCTATACACTATACACCTTTCCACCTCCTGTGTGCCACTGTGGCAACCCCTTTGGACTATAAAAGGAGGCCCGCGGCGTACTGGAGGAGGATTCGGACCCTGAAAAGCTGGGTAGGCACGATAGCTAGCTGAAGAACTCAAGAACACTCAAATATACACAAAAGCGGGACTAGGGTATTACGCATCCTCGCGGCCCGAACCTGGGTAATCGATCGCTGTGCTAACTCTTAGACCTGCTCTTTGCACAACTCCGCGCTCGCCAACCGTAGAAGGGATTCCAGTGATCCCATAGGTGTCGTTTCGTACCGACAACCTTATCTGATCTCTTGTTGCAACACAAGCAACATGCATAATATCTCGGGTAAAAAATTTAAAAACAAAAAATGTAGAGGGAAGTCAAAATAAATTTATTTTGAAATATATGTGATTTTTGGTAAGAAGAGTAAATGCAAGATGGTACACGAGGTAGCCACAAGCCAACAGGGCGCGACCAGTGGGGTGGTCGCGGCGTGTTGCATTGTAAATCCCTCGTAAGTTAGTTTGTGCCCTTCTTTCGCCGCTAGAAATATAATATCCAGAGAAAAAAACCCTCAAAATTTCGTCCCAATGAGAGTTACAGATCTCCGAGAATATAAGAAACGGTTTTCGGCCAGAAAACAGGAACGCAAAACAGAAGAGAAACAGCAAGAGATAAAATCTTAGAGGGGCTCCTGCCCTCATGGAGTCCAAACAAGAAGAAGAATAAGGGGGTTGTGTAAGGCCCAAGATGCGGCTAAATCTCCTACGTGTTGAGGCACGACTTAGAGGCATAACCGCATTTTGGTATGATCGCAAGAAGGGTCATCTTCACACATTCCCATGTAAATGAACAAGGAAGTAAATAGTTGGATTACAATCGCCACTTCACACAAAGATCAAATTATTCATACATCATTCAGAGTACACACATAGTCCGACTACGGATGTAATCAAATGAAAATATAACCACCCATGCAATGCCCGATCGGCCGTAGTAGGAACCACTACTGATCATCGGGGTATGTCACATACATACGCCCATGCTCTTCATCGAACTCCCATGGAGCTCATGGCCATTGCCTGCATCGATCTCAGTTGTACCTGCACCTGTTTGTGTAGTAAACCATGAGTCACGAGGACTCAACAATCTTGTTCCCGGGTATCAAGACTATCAAAGCTTTTAGGTGGGGAGAAGGTATAAAGTGGGGTTGCAGCAGGCGCTAAGCATATATGAGGTGGCTAGCTTACGAACTTTCAGAGTCAGATGAGAAGCTACGCCAACGATCGTAACTAGTAATGATCACTAAGTGATCCTGTCTACCTACGATTCATTCATAACCCTGTCGTGTTCTCTTCCCGAACTCTCACGAAAAGAGACCTCGTCGTGTTCCCTTGCCGGAGGTGTTTTATTCGAAGTGAACTATCAAGGGGAGCCCATAAACCCCAACCGTGTTAGGAAAGCAAACTCAAGGAACATAACACTAGTTTATCGGTACTTAAGGCGACATGAGTGGAACAAAACACCAAGCAAATTGCCAAGCCTTACACCCATTGCCAAATATATAGGTGCATTAATTAAGTAAGAGATATTGTGATATTCCAAAAAATATTCATGTTCCGACATGGAGCAATCTTCAACTTCACCTGCAACTAACAACGCTATAAAAGGGGCTGAGCAAAAGCGTATCTTAGCCAAACAACGGTTTGCTAAGATGGTGGGTTAGAGGCATTTCATGGCAATGTGAGAGGCTGACAAACAAGTAGATAGGCAGCGCGACATAGCGATAGAGCGAGACACCTAGCAAAGCAATGATAGAGGTGATATCAAGGAACGGTCATCTTCCCTGAGATCCCGCTAGGAAGAAGAACAAGTCCATGAAGAAGACAAACGAACATAGTTGAACAAATCCTCACAACTCCTGAATGAAACTGAAGCTAATGAGATAAGCAAACAACATGGTAAACACTCAAGCATAAACATGGCATGATGCACAATCAAGTATGATGCATGTCTGGTTCTAAATAAGCATGGCATAGAAAAGTGTACAAACAAAACAACAAGTTAAGTGGAGCTCAATATGCAAGGAGTTGCATATTGACGAATCTCCACATTCAATATTTAGTTTGCTCTAATTTATGTAGACAACAATATTAATGTTAATTAACATGGAAAGAGGTGAAGCGTAAGTGAACTAACTATTTAAGCAAGTTAAAAGGGGTCGGAAACAACAAACAACAATTCCGAAAAATCCCCACATGTCATTTAGCAAATTTTATTGCAAAAACAATTTTAACCATTTAAATGTTGTTATCAAGGTGCAGATGACATAATCAAGTTTTATGCAATTTTTGTGAAATGTTGGCATTTAATATGATATGGAGTATTTCTCACCGTGGTGGAAAGAAAGGGTGCCACGGCGGTAAATCCGAAAATGATGCCACAACAACATTTCGGTTCTGACAACTCGTCGAGGTGTCGGTGCAAAAGATGAAGTGTCAAAGTGAGCAGGTCATGCAAAAGATAGGTGGGGTGCTCCCGGTAACCGGGTTCCCACGTGTCGATGGCAAGGCAAAAGAGGGGCTTCATGCAACGAACTATCGCAACGGTGCGAACACATGGTTCATCTCATACAACATGCATTCGTCCACGGGCGTCGTCTCGGTGGTAATACCTTCGAAGTGTGCAATTCGAAGCGGATCGAGTTCGTACTGGAAGTAGTCGTTCACGACGACGGTAGTGGAAGTAGTGGTACTCGCGGTCTTGGCGACGGTAGTCATAAACGGTTCGTAGTCATACAATCTTCGTAGATGTTCGGGGTCACGGCGAGGAACTTGACGTCCACGGGTCTTTGAGGGTCGACGGTAGTGGTACATACGTCATTGTGGAAGTACTGGAACACAATCTAGAAGTGGTTCATGATGACTATAGTCGAACTTAGCAATCCGAAGGGGTACTTGGAGAACAACGGTCGTCGTGGTACTTGTCGGTCCATGAAGTCGATCTCTGAGGTCATGGCGTCCTCACAAACTTGTGTACTTGGCGTAATCCACATCAACGGTGCTTGTTTGGGCATCGATCCTGAGCCAGTGTGCTTGGCGAGTCACACCGCCGTGGTAGTCTTCAGACTTGGGGCTGTACAAGCCTTGACGGGTCCAGGGGGTCTCGATGGTGGCCATGGTAGCAGCAGCAAGCAAGCAAGGGTGTGCAGGGGAAACATCGGGCGCAGGAGGTACAACTGCTGGGCCGGCTCGCTGGGTGCAGCCCAGGCGTAGGCAACGCTGGGGTGCTGGCTGCGCGCGTCTTCTCCCGCTCGACGGAGAAGTAGGGGAGGTCGGCGATGGCGCGAAGACCGGCGAGGGCATCGGACGGCGGCCGATCGGGAGCACGGGCGCACAGATCTGGCAGTGGCAGGGGTCGGCGAAGCTCCTGAACGGCGGCGGGGTGCTAGGACTTGGCGGGTGGCGGTTCCTGGCGACGTGGGTGAAGCGAGGAGGAGAAGGGCAGGGGCGCGAGGTAGCTCCTGGTGGATGGCTCGCCGACGAGAAGTTGCAGAGGCGAGCACAAGGTCGCGAGCAAGCCGGGCGGCGCTCGGAGGAGAGGGGCGCACACGGCCATGACAGGGAGGTGGCGCGGGCATGCGTACGGGCGCGCGATGGAGGTGGAGCGCAGCATGGTGGCGGGGTAGGCGCACGGGAAGGGGAAGGTGAGGTGCGTGCGAGGAAGAGGGGCGGCGCTAGACGAGGGAATCGAGCATGGGTGCTCTGGTTCCTCTCTGGTGGAGCTGAGGGACGAAGATGGAACAAGGGGAAGGACTTAGGGTTAGATAGGGGTGGATGGGCTGTGGGAACTGATGTCTGCTAGAACTACGTCGGTATTTCCCCAAAGAGGAAGGGATGATGCATTATAGCAGCGGTAGGTATTTCCCTGAGTGATGAGACCAAGGTTATTGAACCAGTAGGAGAACCAAGCAACAAAACATAAATAACACATGCACACAAATAACAAATACTCACAACCCGACGTGTAAAAGGAGTTGTCAATCCCTTTCGGGTAACGGACGTGGTAGAGTTGTAAATATTGATAGATCAAATGCCAAATAAGATAAATTGCAACAAGGTATTTTTGGGTTTTTGGTTTAATAGATCTGAAAATAAAAGAAAAGGCAAATAATATGAGAAAGAGACCCGGGGGCCGTAGATTTCACTAGTGACTTCTCTCGAGAAAATAGCAAACAATGGGAAAAAATTACTGATGGGCAATTGATAGAACTTTAAATAATCATGATGATATCCATGCAATGATCATTACATAGGCATCACGTCCAAGATTAGTAGACCGACTCCTGCCTGCATCAATTACTATTACTGCACACATCCACCGCTATCCAGGATGCATCTAGTGTATTAAGTTCATGGAGAAACGAAGTAATGCAATAAGAACGATGACATGATGTAGAAAAGATCTATTTATGTATAAATAGACCCCATCGTTTTACCCTTAGTAGCAACGATACATACGTGTTGGTTCCCTTTCTGTCACTAGGATCAAGCACCGTAAGATCGAACCCACTACAAAGCCCAAATATCGTAGAAGAAATACGAGGCTATTAGAAATCATGCATATAAGAGATCAAAGAAGACTCAAATAACTTTCACAGATATAAAAAGATAGATCTGATCATAAACTCAAAGTTCATCGGATCCCAACAAACACACCGCTAAAAGAGTTACAGCATATGGATCCCCAAGAGACCATTGTATATATAATCAAAAGAGAGAGAGGAAGCCATCTAGCTACTAACTACGGACCCGTAGGTCTACAAGGAACTACTAACGCATCGTCGGAGAGGCACCAATGGAGATGGTGAACCCCTCCGTGATGGTGTCTAGATTGGATCTGGTGGTTCTGGACTTTGCGGTGGTTGGAATAGAATTTCGTCGACTCCTCTAGGGTTTCTCGAATATCTGAGTATTTATAGAGCAAAGAGGCGGTGCAGGAGGCCACCGAGGTGGGCACAACCCGCCTGGGCGCGCCAGGGGGCCTGGCACACCCTGCTGGGTTGTGCCCCCCTCGGGGCAACCCCCAGGTGCAGCTTTGTCCCATTGGGTGTCTTCTGGCCAATAAAAAATCTCCAAAAAGTTTCACGGTGTTTGGACTCCGTTTGATATTGATTTCCTGCGATGTAAAAACATGCAGAAAACGACAACTAGCACTTGGCACTATGTCAATAGGTTAGTACCAAAAATGATATAAAATGACTATAAAATGATTGTAAAACACCCAACAATGATAATATAAGAACATGGAACAATAAAAAATTATAGATACATTGGAGACGTATCAGCATCCCCAAGCTTAATTCCTTCTCGTCCTCGAGTAGGTAAATGATAAAAACAGAATTTTTTATGTGGAATGTTGCCTATCATGTCATATCGTATTCTTTTCTTTATAGCATGGACATTTGGACTTTTATATGGTTCAAAGAAATAGTCTTGTTTTGACATGAGATTTAAATACTCAAATATATCAACAAGCAACCATGTCTTTCAAAATATCAATGCTAAAATAAGTTATCCCTAGCCCATCATGCTCAACCATTGATCCATTCATGAAACACATTCGCATATTAGTTACACCCAATGGTCAAGTACGATCATAGTGTTTCCTAGTTGGTGCTTTATAAGAGAAGATGGAGACTCAAATTCAAAAATAAAAATTGCTTAAGTAAAAGAAAGGCCCTTCGCAGAGGGAAGTAGGGATTTGTAGAGGTGCCAGAGCTCAAACCTTAAATTGAGAGATAAAATTATTTTGGGAGGCATGCTTTTCCCACCAACAAAAAACGACTTAAGGTTCCCAACACTTTCCATGCTAGCTATATCATAGGCGGTTCCCAAACATAAAATAAAGTTTATTCCTTTTCCACCAAACATTCACAAGCCATGGCTAGCCGAATCCAGGGTTGCCTTCCATACCAACACTTTCCAAGGAATTTATTATTTGACACTATAAAGTAAATTTGTGTTTATTTCGGGACTCAGCATCCCTAATACCTTTGCCTTACTCTCGTGCAATGACAAGTGAATAAACACTCATCGTGAGAATAACACATCTAGCATGGAAAATAGTGGCCACCCCTCACCGCCTCGCGAGAGGTATGGGCACACAAAAGGGAATTTTGTTTTGAAAATTAGAGATGGCACATACAAAATTGCTTAGAATGGCAAGGGAATACCGCATATAGGTAGGTATGGTGGACTCATATGTCAAAACCGGGATAAAGGATTTTGGATGCACAAGTAGTAATCATACTTAGTGCAAAATGAAGGTTAGGAAAAGACTAGGAAGAGACCAACCATGAAACGAATAATCTCATAAGCGAGCATTGAACATAAATAACACCGAATAGTGCACCACGAGTAGGATGTAATTTCATTGCATGATTATTGACTTTCGTGCTTGCATAGGGAATCACAAACTTTAACACTAATATTCTTACTAAAGCATAATTACTCATTAACATGACTCACATATCACATCATCATGTCTCCAAACTATTAAAAGGAATCACGTTATTTTGTCCAATGATCTTCATGAAAGTTTTTATTATATCCTTCTTGGATATCTATCACTTTGGGACTAATTTTCATGGGTTTCTTTTGACAAGCTCAAACAAATATAAATGAAGATCATGAGCATAATTTTCTTTCTCTCAAAATAATTTAAGTGAAGCAAGAGAGAATTTCTTAAAAAATTACTAACTCTCAAATAAATATAAGTGAAGCAAGAGAGTATTTCTTCAAAAATACTAAAGCACACCGTGCTCAAAAAGATATAAGTGAAGCACTAGAGCAAATCCATAGCTCATAAAAATTTAAGTGAAACATAGAGAGCTATTCTAACAAGTCATGGCATAATTTTGGCTATCTCTAATATGTGTGTACAACAAGGATTGATAACTTAAAAAGAAAAAGAAAACAAGAGAAGAATCATATCATACAAGAAGCTCCAAGCAAAACACATATCATGTGACGAATAAAAATATAGTTTCGAGCAAAACACATATCATGTGGCCACTCGAGGGCATCCCCATCCTTAGTTGATTGCTTATATTTTAGATAATGGCTTGGTATGCCATGGGCATCCCCAAGCTTAGGCTCTTCTTACTCCTTATTACTTCATCCATCGTAAGATAACCCAAAACTTGAAAACTTCAATCACACAAAACTCGACAAAACTTTCGTGAGATCCGTTAGTATAAGAAAACAAATCACAACTATAAGTGTTGTAGGAAACCAATTCATATTTTGTATTTGTATTATATCTACTGTATTCCGACTTTTCTATGGCAAAACTCATCAAATAAAGCAATAGAATCATCAAAACAAGCACATAACACAATAAAAATAGAATCTGTCAAAAACAGAACAGTCTGTAGCAATCTGGAAATTTCAAATACTTATGTTACTCTAAAACTCTTGAAAAACTAGGGCCACGTGGGCAATTTGTATATTAATCTTCTGCAAAAAGAATCAACCCAAAAGCACTCTTCTGTTAAAAATGAGAATTTTTCTCATGAGTGCAAAAGTTTTTGTTTTTCAGCAAGATCAAATCTACTAACACCTAACATGATCCTAAGGCTTTGCTTGGCACAAACCTTTATTCAAACCACAAAAACACATCTAACCAGAGGTATTAAAGGGTATTTTGTTGAAAACATCAAGGAAATTAAAAGGCAAAAAGATACAAGTTGGGTTGCCTCCCAACGAGCGCTATCGTTTTACGCCCTTAGCTAGGCATGATACCAAGATCTAAGTGTTGCCATCCTTGTTGGATGTTCCATAAGTTTCCCTCATTATAGATTCATAACGCAATTTGATCTTGGTTCTAGGGAAGTGTTTCATGCCCTTTCTCAGGGGAAATTGAAATTTAATATTAACTTCTTTCAAGTCAATCACCGCACCAATAGTGCGCAAAAACGGTCTACCAAGTATAATAGGGCAAGACGGATTGCAATCGATGTCAAGAACAATAAAGTCTGTGGGTACATAGTTCCTATTTGCAAGAATAAGAACATCATTGATCCTTCCCAAAGGCTTTTTAATAGTGGAATCTGCCAAATGCAAATTAAGAGAGCAATCTTCAATATTGGTAAGACCAAGAACATCGCAAAGAGATTTCCGAATCGTGGAAACACTAGCACCCAAATCACACAAAGAAAAACACTCATAATTTTATTTTTTATTTTGATAGTAGGTTCCCATTCATCATGCAACTTTCTAGGAATTGATACTTCTAATTCCAACTTATCATCTAAAGCTTTCATGATAGCATCAACAATATGTTTAGTAAAAGCTTTATTTTGTTCATAGGCATGGGGTGAATTAATTATGGATTGCTACAAAGAAATACAATCAATCAAAGAACAACTATGATAATTAAAGTCTTTGTAAGTCAAGATAGTGGGCACATCACTTGTTAAAGTCTTGACCTCTCCAACCCCACTTTTATCAAAAAAATCATATGATTTGTCATTCTCCAAAGTAGTGGGATCATTATTACCTAAAGTTGACACTCTTCCGAACACACTTTCAATAATATCGCAAACATAATCATCATGAGGTTTAAATAAATTTTCAAAATCGTAAGAAGAATCACCCCAATTATGATCATTGCAATAAGTAGAGGACATATCAAAATTAGCATCCCCAAGCTTGGGGTTTTGCATATTACTAGCATAATTAACATTAATATAATTTATTATAAAACCATTGCAATCATGCTTTACATTCAAGGAGCTATCATGAATCACTTCATAAATTTCTTACTTTATCACTTCATCACAATTTTTAGATTCATGAATCTCAAGCAAAACTGCATAGAGATAATCAAGTGCACTCAACTCACTAGAAAGTGGTTCAACATAATCGGGTCTCTCGAAAAGATTAGCAAGTGGATGAGGATCCATAACAATAGATTTTTAGCAAGCGAAGATGCCAGCAAATGGAAGGCACATGGCAACACAAGCAAAGATAGCAAACAAGATTGCAAGCAAAAAGATAGATCTGATGAGAAAACGGCGAACCAAAAAGAGGCCGAATAAAATGGCAAATTTTTGTGAAGTGGGGAGATGAAAACAAGAGGCAAATGGCAAATAATGTAAATTGCGAGGAGATGATATTTGTGATTAGGAACCTGGTATATGTTGAATATCCTCCCCGGGAAAGGCGCCAACAATTCCTTTTGATGTCTGCTAGAACTACATCGGTATATCCCCAAAGAGGAAGGGATGATGCAGTATAGCAGCGGTAGGTATTTCCCTCAGTGATGAGACCAAGGTTATCGAACCAGTAGGAGAACCAAGCAACACAACGTAAACAACACATGCACACAAATAACAAATACTCGCAACCCGGCGTTTAAAAGGAGTTGTCAATCCCTTTCGGGTAACGGACGTGATAGAGTTGTAAATATTGATAGATCGAACGCCAAATAAGATAAATTGCAGCAAGATATTTTTGGGTTTTTGGTTTAATAAATCTGAAAATAAAAGCAAAGGAAAATAGATCGCAAAGGCAAATAATATGAGAAAGAGACCCGGGGGCCGTAGATTTCACTAGTGGCTTCTCTCGAGAAAATAGCAAACGGTGGGAAAACAATTATTGTTGGGAAATTGATAGAACTTCAAATAATCATGATGATATCCAAGCAATGATCATTATACAGGCACCACGTCCAAGATTAGTAGACCGACTCCTGCCTGCATCTACTACTATTACTCCACACATCGACCGCTATCCAGCATGCATCTGGTGTATTAAGTTCATGGAGAAACGGAGTAATGCAATAAGAACTATGACATGATGTAGACAAGATCTATTTATGTATAAATAGACCCCATAGTTTTATCCGTAGTAGCAATGATACATACGTGTCGGTTCCCTTTCTGTCACTGGGATCAAGCACCGTAAGATCGAACCCACTACACATCACCTCTTCCCATTGCAAGATAAATAGATCAAGTTGGCCAAACAAAACCCAAATATCGGAGAAGAAATATGAGGCTATAAGAAATCATGAATATAAGAGATCAAAGAAGACTCAAATAACTTCCATGGATATAAAAAGATAGATTGGACCATAAATTCAAAGTTCATCGGATCCCAACAAACACACCGCAAAAAGAGTTACATCATATGGATCCCCAAGAGACCATTGTATTGAAAATCAAAAGAGAGAGAGAGAGAGAGAGAGAGAGAGAGAGAGAGGAAGCCATATAGCTACTAACTACGGACCCGTAGGTCTACAAGGAACTACTCACGCATCATCGGAGAGGCACCAATGGAGATGGAGAACTGATACGTCCAAAACGTATCTATAATTTCTGCTTGCTCCATGCCTCTTTTGGGTGATATTGCTATGATATTTATACACTTCCATACACTTTTGATCATATTTGGACTAACCTATTAACTCAGTGCATCCCAGTGCCAGTTTCTGTTTTCGGCTGTTTTTGTATTTCAGGTTTTCACATTACGAGAACTGCCAGAAAAAATCCGGAAAAATTATATAAAAAATCAGCGTTCCAGAACCTACCAGGCACCCGAAGTACAGCCGGGGGGGGGGGGCACCAGGGCTCCAGGCGCCCTAGCGGCGCGCCCCCCTGGGCCGCGCCGGGGGGGGGGGCGCCTGGGCCCCCCGAGGCTCCGCTGATGCCCCCCTTTGGCATATATTTAAAGCGTCTCCCGAAACCCTCGAGACGGGAACTCTTTTTTGCGATCTCATCTCTGTTCCGCCGCCGCCGCCGCTTCCAAGATCGGGAGCACCAGGAGAACTCTTCCCGGCACCCTGCCGGAGGGGAGGATCACCACCGGGAGCCTCTCCACCACCATGGACGCCTCCCGGATGAGTTGTGAGTAGTCTCCCTTGGACCATGAGTCCATGACCAGTAGCTATGTGATGTTCTCCTCCCGTTCTTGTGCTTCACTAATTAGTCCTCGTGAGCTGCCCTACATGATCGAGGCACATATGTAATCCTAATGCTGTTGCTATGATGAGTTTGCTGGGATCCGATGGATTATGAGATTATGTTCAGATTGTGTTTGAGTAATATATTTGATCTACCTCCTTTATATTTATGTTCGTAAGTAATTCTTGCATGTTCTTCGTTGTTATTTATTGCTTTGGCCAAGTAATAGGTAGTGACTCCAAGAGGGAGCGTTATGCTCGATTGTGGGTTCATGCCCCTCGATGACTAGTTTGAGTGACATAAACATGAGTCTAGGGGATGTGTTGTTGCCACAAGGGGGAAAAGAACGATGCTTGTGCCCGCGGGTGCAAGGACTGTTTACTTTACGCAAAGTTCTTTTAATGCAGTTGTCTCTTGCTTTGAGTTTACACTATGGGTGGGACTCGCAACTTAATACCAGCGAGATGTTCTGGATAGATATCTCAAGGTGGATGATTAGTAGTAGATGCAGATGGATTTCGGTCTACTTACCTCGGCGTACCGCCCATGCTTTGAACCTCAACCTTTCTTGCAATGTAGTCAGCATTGGTTTGCGCACATGGTCCTGTCAATTGCCCAGCTGTAATTCGTTTACCTCACATAGCTGTTTTATCGTCTTTTGGGAGAGAGACATCACTAGTGAACATCATGAGACTCCGGTCCATATTACCATCATTGATCACATCCGCTATTTACTTTCAGCTTTTACTACTATTGCAGCATTACCTATCACTATTATCACTTGTGTTTGATCCTTTGTAAACGACAAGGCCGAAGGGATTGACAACCTCTCTGTACTCGTTGGGAGCAAAGTTATTTGTATCTGTGTGCAGGTCCACGTTGATTGCTAATATCTGGCGCCGTTAGCAGTTGACACCTTCTTGTTGAAACTGGGAGTCTCAGGGAAATCGATCCTTGGTATCTTTGCCAAGGGAAAACTTCCGCTACACTGCATCTCTAACCTTCCACTTGGGGTAACCAACGCGGGGCGAGAAGCCATCAAGCAAAGTTTTCTGGCGCCGTTGCCGGGGACTCCACTCTTCAGGATAGGGGAGTTGCACGCTATCTTTTACCTTTGCTTTTTAGTCTTGTTAGTTTACCTTTCAGTTTTGCTTTAGTATCTTTTATCGAAAATCACAAAAATAGTTTATCTTGCTTGCTTGCTACTATGGGTTCCACCGAGAACACCAAGTTGTGTGACTTCACTAGTCACAACAACGATGACTTTATCTGCACACCTATCACTACACCTGCCACTTCAGCACCTTCGTATGAAATTAAACCTGCTTTACTGAACTTAGTCATGAAAGATCAATTCTCCGGTGCTGGAGATGATGCTGCTTTACACTTAAACAACTTTGTTGAACTTTGTGATATGCAAAAGTACCAAGAAATAGATGGTAATATTGTTAAGCTTAAGCTTTTTCCTTTCTCCTTGAGAGGAGGAGCTAAAATTCTTGGGACAAGTGCAAAGATGCTTTTATCGGAAAATACTATCCACCTGCTAAAATTATCCAACTAAGAAGTAACATAATGAATTTTAAACAATTGGATAATGAACACGTTGCCCAAGCTTGGGAACGTATGAAGTCTCTTATCAAGAACTGCCCTACTCATGGTTTGACTACTTGGATTGTTATCCAAACTTTTTATGCAGGCTTGAACTTTACCTTGCGGAACTTGTTAGATTCGGCCGCGGGAGGAACCTTTATGTCAACTACACTTGGTGCTGCCACGAAGCTTCTCGATGAGATGATGACCAACTATTCCCAATGGCACACCGAACGCGCTCCAACAGGTAGGAAGGTAAACTCTGTCGAGGAGATTTCCTCCCTTAATAAAAAAGTTGACTTGATCATGTCTCTACTTTCGAAGCAATCTTCTGTTGATCCTCGTGATGTTCCTTTAAATTCTTTGATTGCTCAAGAACAAGTAGATGTGAATTTTGTCTCTAGAAACAATTTTAACAACAATGCTTATAGGAGTAATTTTGGTAGCAATCCTAGACCGTTCCCCTCTAATTCTTATGGGAACAACAATGCTTATCCTAGCACCAAGAACTCCACTACTGAACTAGAGATTATGCTTAAAGATTTCATCACTACCCAAAAAGCCTTTAATAAGAGTGTAGAAGAAAAACTAAATAAACTAGATGATCTCTCTTTGAAGGTAGACAATTTAGCCAATGAGGTAGAATTGCTTAAAATTAAAACTTCTCCTCTTGAGGAGAGGAAGGTCACTCCTATAAATGCTATTCAAGTACAAATTAATGAAAATATTAGGATGATGGCTAAACTTAAAGAGAGATGGGCTAGAGAAAGGGAGGAAGAAGATAGAATTAAGAGACTTCCTACCCACCACACTGTTGCTACTATCCAAGTTGTTGAGGATATCCAAACTCTTAGCACCCAATGTACTCCTGGTCCCATTGGACCTATTAATGGTGATGCTATGACTATAGAAACTACCAAACAAGTGAACTTAAAGGACACCACTACCACTTTACTTGATGCTAGTGACCTTGATTTTGATAATTGCACTCTTACCGAAGTTATTGATTTCCTTCACAAGATGTCTAGAGACCCCCGCACTAGCACACTTAACCTTGCCTTCACAGAGCATATTACTAATGCTCTCATCAAAGCTAGGGAGGAGAAACTTAGAGTAGAAGCCTCCATACCTAGAAAGCTATAAGATGGTTGGGATCCTATGATTAAAATTAAGTTGAATGACTTCTCTTGCTATGCTTTATGTGTTGTTGGTGCTAGTACCTCTGTTATGCCCAAAAGAATATATGATATGCTTAAATTGAAACCTTATGATTCTTGTTCTTTTGGTGTTCGTCTCGTTGATTCTTCCATTAAGAAACCTTTGGAGAGGATCGACGATGTTCTTATCGTTGTCAATGATAATTATGTTCCCGTTGATTTCACTATTATGGATATTGAATGTGATCCTTCTTGTCCAATTATTTTGGGACGTCCCTTTTTGCGCACCGTTGGTGCTATCATTGACATGAAAGAGGGGAATATAAAATTTCAGTTTCCTCTCAAGAAAGGGATGGAACACTTCCCTCGAAAGAATATCAAGTTACCTTTTGAGTCCGTTATACGGGCTAGCTATTCTTTTACTCTTGATAAAACTTGATCTATATGCATTATGCCTAGCTTAAAGGCATAAAAGAATGCGCTTCTGGGAGGCAGCCCAATGAATAAATTTTATTTTGCTTTTGTTGTGTCTTGATGTTTTTACTACAGTAGCATCATCATTGTATCTTTACTTTACAATTTTGTGCCAAGTGTAGCCTCTGATTGCAAGAAAGTTCAAAAGTTGTGACGTGCTGTCCAGGAAACAGATTCTGTCCTTGGATAGAAAAATTCGTATAAAATCAGCAGATCATCTTTTTGGTCTGAATTTTTTCGACAGCGTGCTCTATATAATTGTCTTTCGTGCATCTGTTCTGAGTTTTTAGATTAGAGTTGCAGAAGTGCCCAGAAAAAATCATTTACTACTTGCTGTTCTGTTTTTCACAGATTCTGTCCTGTTTTGCCTTTCCTTCATTTTGCAAACCTAGAGCTTGCCTTTTCTTTGCAAAAACCTTTTGGCAATCTTGAGAAACAGTATACCTTCAAGAATATCTTTATTTCCAGCAAGTAACAATTATTTTATTATGGGTACTAACCTCGCTAATCAGATTATGATGAGTTATGTATGAAGGGAGTTTTCAAGTGTGCGAGGGAAGATGATAAAAAGATTCAGGAGTGTCAAACGCTCAAGCTTGGGGATGCCCCCATGCACCCCCAAGAAATATTCAAGGAGACTCAAGCGTCTAAGCTTGGGGATTCCCCCGTGCATCCCTTTCTCCATCAACATTATCAGTTCGTCTTTCGTTCCACTATATTTTAATCACTTCATGTGTTATGTGCTATGCTTGGAGCGTCTTGCTTTTTAGTTTTCTTTAGCTTTTCATAACGAGTCGGAACTCAGCTTTCTTTACGTGGGAGAGAAACACGCTCCACTTCTACCTAGAACATAACATAGAATTTTCATGTCTATCTTTGCTGTGTGTGTTCTTTGTCTTTCAATAGCTACTATCATGTTCAACTCTTAGTTTTCATGCTTATCTTTTTAAAGAGCTTTTGTCTAGTTGGTTGCTTGAACTCTCTTTAGTTATCATGCTTATATTATTAAGAGAGTTTGCTTCCGTTGCATTGGTTGATATGTCTATGATAAAGATGCTACGTGCATAATGGCGCTTAGTAGTTCATGTTTTCTTGTGGTTATTCTCAAATAGTTGGGAGGTTCCCAATGTGTTATTGGAGTACCAACATGATTTGTTTGCCTATGATGTGGTATGGTTTAGTAATATCTTCCTTCAAGAATTTATTTTGATTGACTTGGCGTATGCTCACGCATATTTAAGACTGTAAAGAAAGTCTGTCAAGCCTTGATGATCTTTTGTTTCTGAGTAGCGATATAACTACCATGCCCGATTCAATGTTGCTTTGTCGCTCTGCATGATTATGACCGTCATTGCTCTCTTAGTTGGTCGCTCCCAGTCTTTTGCTAACCTTCGCCTGTACTAAGCGGACTGACTGCTTGTGCATCCACAATCTTTTGAACCAGTTATGCCATATGAGTCCACCATACCTTCCTACATGGTATTTACCTGCCATTCCTAACGAAGACTTGCATGTGCCATCTCAAAATTATCAAAAAAAATGCATTCCTATTTTGTGCCTCTGTTTTAAGTTCATGAGGAAGTAGTGGTTAATTCATGATCTTTTTAAGTTGGACAAGCTTCACCCCGGGATTGCATGAATAATGTGCAAACCCATAATACGAGAAGGAACTGGCATTGAGTGCGCCCGGCTCAAAAATAATATAACAAACAAACCCTCCTTCACGCTTTGTTCATGAGAAATCAGAAAACTTTGGCAGTGATAAACAAAGGACATTAAGAGGATGTGATCGTCCTCATTCGGGAGCCGTTCCTTGAAACTTGTCCATCTCAAAAAGTGATTGAGTTGTCTGCTAGCATTCGTTGACGGAACATGCATAATCAAAAAAATAATTATTACCTCCGTTTTTAAAACCAAGAGCTCTGGTACATGTTTTGTCTTTGTTTCCGACTACGGGTTTTCAACCTTGCCAACAAAAGCCACGGTTCGAGAGTCTCCACCTTCTTTTTAAAAGCACCAACTACTGAGAGCATGATTGTCATTCTGAGTGTAATGTGCATTGTCCCAAAGTAGCATTGTCTTTTGCATGATTGTGATATCGTTTATTCTGAAATCATTGTATCTAGTCATCACTTAAACCTTGGAGGTGCCCCTGCATTTATGTTTTGCTTCACTAAAGGGGGCAAGTGAGATATCACTTTATCATATTTTCACACCATGTTCATTACAACACCATGTTCATTACAAATCATATTGTAAAACTTTCAGTTCTTTGTGATTTTCTCATGAGGCAACTTAATTACTACAGATTCATTGTCTCAGTAAGCTTTTGTCACGTGACTATGAAAAAGTCCTATATGGTTAATAGCATGTCACCAAAGAAATTATTCTTGTTATCATTTACCTACTCGAGGACGAGCAGGAATTAAGCTTGGGGATGTTGATACGTCCAAAACGTATCTATAATTTCTGCTTTCTCCATGCCTCTTTTGGGTGATATTGCTATGATATTTATACACTTCCATACACTTTTGCTCATATTTGGACTAACCTATTAACTCAGTGCACCCTAGTGCCAGTTTCTGTTTTCGGCTGTTTTTGTATTTCAGGTTTTCACATTACGAGAACTGCCAGAAAAAATCCGGAAAAATTATATAAAAAATCAGCGTTCCAGAACCTACCAGGCACCCGAAGTACAGCCGGGGGGGCCACCAGGGCTCCAGGCGCCCTGGCGGCGCCCCCCTGGGCCGCGCCGGGGGGGGCGCCTGGGCCCCCCGAGGCTCCGATGATGCCCCCCTTTGGCATATATTTAAAGCGTCTCCCGAAACCCTCGAGACGGGAACTCTTTTTCGCGATCTCATCTCTGTTCCGCCGCCGCCGCCGCTTCCAAGATCGGGAGCACCAGGAGAACTCTTCCCGGCACCCTGCCGGAGGGGAGGATCACCACCGGGAGCCTCTCCACCACCATGGACGCCTCCCGGATGAGTTGTGAGTAGTCTCCCTTGGACCATGAGTCCATGACCAGTAGCTATGTGATGTTCTCCTCCCGTTCTTGTGCTTCACTAATTAGTCCTCGTGAGCTGCCCTACATGATCGAGGCACATATGTAATCCTAATGCTGTTGCTATGATGAGTTTGCTGGGATCCGATGGATTATGAGATTATGTTCAGATTGTGTTTGAGTAATATATTTGATCTACCTCCTTTATATTTATGTTCGTAAGTAATTCTTGCATGTTCTCCGTTGTTATTTATTGCTTTGGCCAAGTAATAGGTAGTGACTCCAAGAGGGAACGTTATGCTCGATTGTGGGTTCATGCCCCTCGATGACTAGTTTGAGTGACAGAAACATGAGTCTAGGGGATGTGCTGTTGCCACAAGGGGGAAAACAACAGTGCTTGTACCCGCGGGTGCAAGGACTGTTTACTTTACGCAAAGTTCTTTTAATGCAGTTGTGTGTTGCTTTGAGTTTACACTATGGGTGGGACTCGCAACTTAATACCAGCGAGATGTTCTGGATAGATATCTCAAGGTGGATGATTAGTAGTAGATGCAGATGGATTTCGGTCTACTTACCTCGGCGTACCGCCCATGCTTTGAACCTCAACTTTTCTTGCAATGTAGTCAGCATTGGTTTGCGCACATGGTCCTGTCAATTGCCCAGTTGTAATTCGTTTACTTCACATAGCTGTTTTATCGTCCTTTGGGAGAGAGACATCACTAGTGAACATCATGAGACTCCGGTCCATATTACCATCATTGATCACATCCGCTATTTACTTTCAGCTTTTACTACTATTGCAGCATTACCTATCACTATTATCACTTGTGTTTGATCCTTTATAAACGACAAGGCCGGAGGGATTGACAACCTCTCTGTACTCGTTGGGAGCAAAGTTATTTGTATCTGTGTGCAGGTCCACGTTGATTGCTAATATCTGGCGCCGTTAGCAGTTGACACCTTCTTGTTGAAACTAGGAGTCTCAGGGAAATCGATCCTTGGTATCTTTGCCAAGGGAAAACTTCCGCTACACTGCATCTCTAACCTTCCACCTGGGGTAACCAACGAGGGGCGAGAAGCCATCACGAACCCCTTCGTGATGGTGTCTAGATTGGATCTGGTGGTTCTGGACTTTGCGGTGGCCGGAACAGAATTTCATCGACTCCTCTAGGGTTTTTGAAATATTTGAGTATTTATAGAGCAAAGAGGCGGTATGGGAGGCCACCGAGATGTGCACAACCCACATGGGCGCGCCAGGGGGGCCTGACGTGCCCTGGTGGGTTATGCCCCCTCGGGGCACCCCCCCCCCCAGTTGCAGCTCTGGCCCATTGGCCGTCTTCCGGCCCATAAATAATCTCCAAATAGTTTCGCAGTGTTTTTAGTCCGTTTGATATTGATTTCATGCGATGTAAAAAACATGCAGAAAACAACAACTGGCACTTGGCTCTATATCAATAGGTTAGTACCAAAAGATGATACAAAATGACTATAAAATGATTGTAAAACATCCAAGAATGATAATATAACAACATGGAACAATCAAAAAATAAATACGTTGGAGACGTATCAGGAACGGGACGGTCTGGTTGGTTAGGCCCAAGAGGCCGACAGTGCAGGTTTCCTCTCTCTCTTTAAACCTCTTCTATTCACCAAAAGGCTTGAAGAAAGAAATAGAGAGTTAGGGAAAGAATTTGGCCATGCGGGTAATTTCCCGGACTCATAAAAATGAGCTTGATCAACGAAAATAGGAGTGGGCATGCATGCAAGGTTTAGATTCAAACACATTTGATTTTTATTCAAATGGGTGAATAGGAAGTGGGGTTTGAAAGGCCCACAAATGCTCGGATTTGGGTGGAGCTTGCTTACGAGACAAGACAATTATGAACAAAGTTTGGGGGACCAAACTTGAAGTAGAAAGGGCACACTGGTACGCGTTGGTCCTAAACAAAAGGTTTTTAACCCCTTTCCACGACGGCATTTGGAACCGTCGCCAAGTGAGTGTGGGCGATAGGGGGGTCCTTCCCACACGACCCAGAAATCGTCGAGGATAGGCCCTCCTGGGACCTAGGCTGGGGCCGTGTCCGATCGGGCGAGGCACCGAAACCCAATCATTTCCGTAGGTATGTACATCCCACACGGTAATCCGACAAAAACATTTCCGTAGGTATGTACATCCCACACTGTGAATCCCAGAAAAACGTTTCCGTTCGCATGTATATCACACACAGTCAATCCAAGGAATACGTTTCCGTTCTTATGTACATCTCACACAGTCAATCCAGGGAAAACGTTTCCGTTCGGACATACATCCCACACAGTTTTATGTGTTGGCTCGTGTGTGAAAGGTGTAACTATCACACACAGTCTACCTTGGTTAACTGTTTGCTTTTATCAACTATATCACACACGATTTGATGAAGAAAATCGTGTGGCATTGGGCTATCCATCGCAAGCGCTTTTACTACTAGAACCGTTTGCAAAGGTCCATGACACATTTAGCAGGTTTATTAGTTTACAATTAATAATTCCAGTATTACGCAAATTCACATTTCATATCGATCAGTTGTTTGCCAATTTCATATCAGGCACATAAATATATTATAACAGCACAGTGCGGTAGCTACATGAAAACAACACAATACAACATATAGCTAGTTCAACTTCTGTCGGGGAAACTGATCGCCCACGAACACCTATGGGACCGGAGCCCCTTTTCGGTACGGCAAGGGGGCGGAGGATGCACAAAGAGCGGATCGAAGCGAGCACGCGAGCAGTTTACCCAGGTTCGGGCCGCACGGATGCGTAAAACCCTACTCCTGCCTTGGTTTGTATTGAGTTCTTGGCTCGGGAGCGAGAAGAGCTACAGTGTAGATCGCTAGCAGCACCGAGCGTGAGAGTGAACAATGGTTCGAACCCCCTCTACATTGTGCATGGGCCTCCTTTTATAGGTCAAAGGGGTCACCGACAGGTGGCAACGCAGTAGAGGGTAAAGATGTAAAATGGGTGGTAGTTGGAACAGTGTATGCATAGTGCTTTATACCTAACCCTGACGGCAGGGGACAAGGGCATTGAATGCCCGTCGCCGTCGCTCCAAACAGTGCAAAAAGCGTCCGTCAGGGCGTCTCCGTCCGCCACGACGATAGCCTCGTCATCGCTTCTCGCCACCGTGTACCCCAGGCTGCACAGCCTTGCGCCACGTGCACCTGGAAGGGCCCCAGGGCGACGCTTGGCCGGATGAGCTGGAGCGCGGGCACGTAGTGGAAGCTTGCCGCGGCTTTTAACTTGTCGCGCCCGGGAGCTCGTCGCTCTCCGGGCCTTGCCGGGGCGCATGGCGCGTCGCAGCAAGTCTCCTATAATGC
Organism: Secale cereale; assembly: GCA_902687465.1. Classification (NCBI taxonomy): domain Eukaryota; kingdom Viridiplantae; phylum Streptophyta; class Magnoliopsida; order Poales; family Poaceae; genus Secale; species Secale cereale. Next base: position 501,584,760 of record LR738712.1, read on the forward strand.
CATGTTTGGCCTTCCCGGCAAGCTCCTCTTGCCAGGGTCTTGTGCTAAAGAAGTGGTCTTGAGCCTGGGGTGGCCTTCCCGGCAAGCTCCTCTTGCCGGGGCCTTGTCTCCTTTAACTTGAATACTTTGTTCTTGAATGGCTCCAAAGGAGTCGTAGTGGGCTTTGGCGGCCGCGCGGCAAGCCCTGCCACGGGACGCTGCGACTGCCCGTGCACAAGTTCGGGGTACTAAGGTACCCCTACTTTAGTACACCGAAAGGAGCCCCCGGGCCTGGGCCACACACGGTGCCGAGCGCTGTTGGGCCAGGCCCAAAACAGTGCACGGGCACATGCGGCCCACGGCACGCCGTACCCCACTCCGTATCCACCACGCCCCTCCCTGACGGCACGCGTCAATCGCGGCGTCGTGGGAGAGATCGTGGCTTGTTTCTTTAATGGGGAAAATGCGGAACGTCCCCTCCTCCCCCTTAAAAGCAGGGGAAGCAGGGGCAGTTCTTTCCATTCGCTCGTTGCTTCTTCAACCTCTAGAAACCCCCGCCGCTCCCCTCCTCCCGAAGGTCGAAAGAGAGCAGCGCTCCGCCCCCGTCCGCCGTCGCCAGCACCTCCAGCGCCGTCGACATCCCTCGCCGTCCCCGAAGAGCGACAAGGCGAAGGCCGCGAAGACTGCCAAGGCGCTGCGGCTAGCGTCAATGCGGAAGAGGATGGCGGTCTTTCCGCCACAGCTGAGAGCGGAGGAGCTGAAGGAAAACTTCTATCTCTTCTGGTCAAGGGAGACCAAAGCGCACCCGCGCACCAAGGTACTCCCCGCGGCGGCCTGCGACATGTTCCCGGGCGGATATGCCTTTTTTGCTCTGTTCTTCTATTGTGGACTCTGCCCGCCCTTCTCGGAGTTCTTTTGTGATGTCATGAACACCTACGGGTTTCATCTTCTTGACTTCACCCCAAACGCTGTCTTGACCATGGCCGTTTTCGCACATCTGTGCGAAAATTTCATCGGAGTTTACCCCAATGTAGCCCTCTTCCGCCATTACTTCATTCCTCGAGTCGAGTCTGGGTCTCCTCTGTCCGGCGGGATCTCTTGGATCTTTAGGCTTCATAAGAAAGAGGCTTACTTGACGGGGGAGCTTCGCGGCAAGTGGGATGAGTGGAGGGCCAACTGGTGTTGGATCGTGGAGGACGACCCGCAGCAGTTCACTTCCCGGCGCCAAGTTGCAGTGGCGCGCGGCAATGACTGGAGTGACCTGGCCCCGGAGGACGATAAGCTGAAGATAGCCACCACTAGGATTCTTCGCCTCCGGCAAGCCAAACTCACCGTAGGAGCTGTCGGAGCAAACTTTCTTCACCGCCGCATCGCTCCCTTGCAGGAGAGGAAAAGGGCTGCGTGGGATTTTGATAACGCGGCGGACATTATGAGGCTGCGCCCGGGCCTCAACTACAACTTCACGGTCATGGAACTCAACGGGATGCTCCGACTGCTATTCAAGTATGACTCCGCCCATCCAGAGTGGTTCGTGCTGCCGCGGGGCGTAGTTCCGCTGTGCAACAATTCGTCGCTCAGCGCTATCCGTGCGGTGATGCCGTTGTGTGACTCCCATGGGTTTGACCCCACTTGGCGGGAGCCTTCTGACGAAGCCGTGCAAACATTCTTTGACAACTTGGTGGAGCAGCCAGTCAAGTCCGACGAGAAGAAATGCCTCACCCGCGACACCACCGACCAGGAGGTGGCGTATATCACCACTAGGATGGAGGAGGCAGCTGCAGCCATGGCCGCGGGCGAATTTGGATATACTCCGGAGGAGGCGGATGCAGCGGAGGCGGTAAGTCTGGCCGAGGAGGAAGAGTTCCTCAAAGTGGCAAAGCTTGCCGGACAACCTGTCGGGACAAGCGAGGCCGCCGAGCAAGGCACAGAGTCGAGTGGGCCCGCCGAGCAGGGCACCGAGCAGGGCGTCGGGTCGAGCGACCCCGCCGAAGACTCGGGCGGTTCGCTGGGCCTTGATGACTCCTCTTCCTCGTCCTCGGGCAGCTCTCCGCCACCACCAAGTCCTCCGCCTCAGCCAAGGAAGCGCCTCCGCAAGGCCGCAGACGTGGCGAGGCAGCCGGTGGGCCAGCAGCCGCAGCGCCGCTCGACGCATGCTACCACGACGACCAAGGCCGTAAAGGGAGTGCCTCGCGCTTCAGCGGCAGCCGGAGGAGGATCTTCCCGGACTGGTTCTACTGCTCCTTCCGCCCCTCGGGCCTCGGCGACAACTGGAGCGGGGTCTTCTCAGACCACCGTCCCCGCTCCCGCCAAGCGGCCGAGGGAGCCTACTCCTCCAGCTCCTCGCGCCGGGACGCGTGAGGCGGACTTTGATTTCTCCGCGCTCAGCTCTGACGAGGATGACGAAGAGTAACTACTGGCAACTTCTTGTTTCCTTTGATCTTTGTTGCTCTTGTCTTGAATTTTCTTTGCCTGACTCTGATTTTGTCTGTCTTCCAGGACCCTGGCCCAGAGGGCGGCGAAGAGGGCCAAGATCCCAGTGATCGTCATTGAAGACGAGCCCGCCGCTCCGTCAGGGGATGCACCCGCGACGAACTTGCCGGACCCGGCAGCTGTTCTCCGGAGCAGCCCCCAGCGTAGCCCCCAGCGTGAGTCTTCTGCCTATCCTTCGCTTTGTTGGGCGCGCACGGGCTTCCTTTCTTTGTTGATGTTTTGTTTGTTTAACTTGCGTAGAAGCAGAGCAGCAGCCCCAAGAGCGCCAAGAGACTGCTCCCGACGAGCCGCACGTCTCAACTTCTCCGCCAAGGAGCAGCTCCCCGGCGAGGGAGGATACCCCGCCAAGGGCGAGTACTCCGCCAAGGGCGAGCACCCCGCCAAGGGCGAGCACCCCGCCAAGGGAAGGCACCCCGCCAAGGGAAGGCGCCAGCGGCCCTCCGCCGGCGGGAGCTACCACGACGCCGCCGAGGGAGAACTCCCCGGCAAGGAACCCCATCGAAGAGGAGGTCTGCGCAGGTAAAATCCTTGGACTCTTCTTTTTCTGAATTTCTCTTTTTGGATATTTGCTTGACTATTTTCTTTCTTCTTTTTCTTTTGTCAGATCCGTCCGTCCCGGAGCCGATGGAGACGGAGACCACTGTCGAGGAGGACGCGCGTGGCAACACTGGCGATGCCGCCGCTGCTGAGGGGATGGCTGGTGCTGACGAGCCTGCCGCCGACGAGACCGCCGCGGCCACTGACGTGGCAGCTGACGAGGGGACCGGCAACCGCACTGACGGCCCCGAGGCCGCAGGAGCGTTGGACGTTGCGCCGGCTGCCGACCCCTCTGCTGCCGCGACCGAGACGGGCGCTTATCTGGAGGCCGCCAACGGAGTCTTCATCCAACTCCCGTGGGCGTCTTCGTCAAGGGCGCCCGTGGAGGGGGAGATCTTCGATGGGGAGGTTCTCGCCTCCGCCGGGCTGAAGTTCGTCGACGCGCCCGGCAGCAGTAGCGAGTCCGAAGAGGAGCGTCTTCTGCGGAGGCTTCTGGCCCTGTACCGCGCCAGGCAGGCCAAGTTGGAGTCCCGAGAGGCTCTGGCCGCCAAGGCGGGCACTGACTTGGAGAAGCGCGTTGAAGAGCTCCGGGCCGCCAACCAGGCGGCTCTCCGATCCTTGGCAGAGGAGCGGGAGCAGCTGGCCGAGGCGCATCAGGCGTTTATTCTTGAGAAGGCCGAAGCAGAGGAGCAGCAATGGCTCGCCGCCGAGGAGCTGTCCCGGCGAGAAGGCGAACTAACGCAGCGGAAGGTCGACCTCGACGGCCACGAGGACGACCTTGCCGCGCGCGAACAGTCTCTTGGCGGAGCTCTGCAGGAAGCGAAGGATGCCGCTGCAGCTGCTGAGACCGCCAAGAGAGACTTGGAGGAGAGGGTGGCGCAACTTGAGGTTCACTTGAAGACGAGCGAAGAGAAGGTTGCTGCACTTGCGTCGGAGAGGGAGAAGGACGCTCACAGTCACTCCGAGCTGTAGGTCCGCCTCTCCGACAAGGGCAAAGAGCTCGCCGTCGCCAAGGACTCCATCACCGATCTGGAGTTGAAACTTTCCGCCCTCACCGCATCACTTGACGGCGCCAGAAATCGGGAGTCGAAGCTGAAGGAGGACCTCAGGGCTGAGAGGGCACTGTTGGACAGCGCCGCCCTTTCCCAAAACAACTTCCGGCTGACGGTGGAGCACTGGACCGAGGGGCTCGTTGCCGCCGCTGCCGACATCGACAGGGAGTTGGCGGGGCTGGGGACGGAGCACCTCGGGTACTCCACCGACGCGGATCTCCCTCACGGCGCCAAGCTGAGCTTGTTCTTCAGGGGAGTGGCGCCGGCTCTCCAGCAGCTCCGGGAAAGGATCCCCACGCAGCTGGCGAACAAGGCACGCAGGCTCTGCACGGGCGTCTTGGAGAAGGTGCTGATGAAGATAGTCTTCCGCAACCCGGGACTCAACCTCAACAACGTCCTCAGGACCTTGCCGCCCAACGCTGACCAGGAGGCACTCAAGGCCCTTGTCGCACCTATCGTGGCCAAGGTGGGCAAGATCAAGAGAGTCGAGGGCGACCGCGCAGATTAAGCTATCTTTCTTTCTTCTTCCTTTGTCGCTGCCAATCATTCACGAACAACAGTCTATTAGAACAGTGACAAGTCATTTTGTAATATAACTTTCTTTTGGGTAGACAGTGCAATGTTATTTCCTCTACTCGACTTCTTCGCTTTGTATGCTTTTACCCTACGCTTTTAGGGAACTTGCCGGCGAAGGGACCCTTGCCACGGGCGCTGAGTGCGGAACTTCAGCAGCCTTGTGACGCCCGAAGACCGACGTCCCAGAAGATTCTAGAAGATTCCAGAAGATTCCAGATGTTCCGGAGTCTCCCGTGTGTTTCTTTTGTGCTTGCTTTATTTATTTTGCATTGCATCATGTCATCATGCCATCATGCCATTAATCTTTGCATCTCAACCTAAATAAATTGTGTGGACCTTCGGTCCATTTAAATCGAGGGAAGTGTGACTTCTCTTTATAACATATCCTCCTAATATATGGAGCTATATAAATATTCCAATTGTTTGGATATTCACCAACACACACTTGCATATATTCCCCATGCCTCTTTAATTCAAGTTTCACCGTTAAAACCTCCCTATAATTCTTTTTCCCTTTTATCGAGGTTCCTCCAAAAATTCGAACATTTTTGGACACTTCAATAATCAAGTCTTAGTTCAAACCCATTTGAATTAAATTCAAATATGTTTGAATTATATCTCGTTCTTGCCTTTGCTATTTTTCTCGGACCGTGCTCATTTTATGATGCCCAAGAAAAATAGTCCCATGTGCTAACATTTCTCCTAACCCCTCTTTCCTTTTTTTAATCTTGTCTCTATCTTCTTTTTCTTCTTCCTTTCTCTCTTCTTATTAAGAGAAGGGAGAGCCCAGCCGCAGCTGTTTCCAGCAGCCCACCGGCCTCCTTTGGCCCAGCCGCAGGCCTCCCTCCCAACCGCTCGGGCCTCAGCCTCCTGGCCCATCTCTCCCTCTAGGCCCAGGCCCAACTCAGCCGCTCCTGGAAACCCTAGCCCGCACGCACCATCTTCCCTCGCTCCTATTTCCCCTCCTGTGCGCCGCCAGAGGCCGAAGCGCTCGCTCGCTCTCGCAGCCCCGACCCCATCGCCCCATCTCCCGATTCCCCTCGAACCCCAGCTCTCTCGATCCTCCCGCGAGCTGCTCCTCGTCGCGCGAGCGAGGGCCGGCCAGGAGCGCCACACTCCATCTGCCAGGGCGCTCGGGCCCCTTCCCTCGGGCCTCCTCCGTTGCCAGGCCTCTCCAGCGCAGATCTGGCCGCCCCAAGCCCGACGTCCCTCCTGCCTCGTCCTCCCCGCGTCGCCTCGGCCTCGCCAAGGTTGCACTCCTCCATCGCCGAGGCCGGCCGGCCAGGAGCCGCCGTGCAGCCCTCCAGCCAGCGCCTCCAGCGCGCCCCTCCAGGCCGGGTGCCCGGCCTCGTCCGGATCCCCCTCGAGCAGCCCCCGGCCACGTGCAGCTCCCTGCGACGCCCCAGGCCTGCCTCGTCGACCTTCCCGCCATCGTCTCGCGCCGGCCACCAGCCACCTCCGCCGAGACCGGCTGCTGCTGTGCATTTTTTCGCCGAGCCCTGCTTCGTCCTGCTGCGGGCAACCTCCGTTCGTTCTTGCAGTGCCTCCTCCCGAGCAAGAGCAGCTGGAACCAATGCCTCCGTGAAGCCTGAGTGTGGTTGTTTTTGTGTGTGCACCGGATACGCCAAGTGGGACTCCATCGCCCGAACGACTAGATGACCGGAACGCAAGTTCTTTGCACCACTTTCGTCACAAGAACCAAGACCGGCAAGCTCATCTCCGGGTCGAGACCGACGCCAAGTACCCTTTCGAGTCGCCGACGACCTTCAAGTTCGACTACACGGCGACAATATGATGTGTACCACTACCGTTGCCGAGACCGCAAGTACCTCTACCGACGACTTGAACGACTACGAACGGAACCACTACTTCCACTACCGTCGCCAACGTGAACGATTACCGTCGCCCCGAAGATGTCCGATTCCGCGACAAGTACCACGACACGACCCGTGTACCACTACTTCCTCTACGATCTTGATCCGCCCCGAGACGAACGCTCCGAAGGTATAACCCCGAGACGATGACCCGTGGATGAATGCTTGTTGTGTTGTATGAGACGTTACCCTTGTGTGCATCGTGCCCGTTTCGTATTTTGTCATGTTCCTCGGTTGCCTCGTCGCCGACCCGTGGGAACCCGGTGACGGGATCACCCCACCTTTTCATCTTGTTCGCCCGCTCACGCCATCTTTCTTTTGCTCCTGTCTCTCACCGAGTTACCGGAACCGAGATGTTGCGTTGCATCGTTTTCGGATCGTTGCCGTGGCACCCTTTCTTTCCACCACGGTGACAAATGCTTCATATCCTCTTCATGTCAACTTTTAATAATAATTGTATAAACTTGATCATGTCATCCGCATCATTTTAACAACATTAAAATGTGTAAATTGTTGTTGCTTAAAATTGCTAAACATGCACATGGGGATTTTTCTGGAATTTGTTGTTGTTATTTCCGGCCTCATTTAAAATGCCTAAATAGTGTAGTCTTATTATGCCTCACCTCTTGCCATGTTAAAAACCATTTAATCTTGTCTTGTAAATAAACGAGAGTCAATTAAATAATTTAAATGTGGTGTTTCATCAATATGCAACTCGTTGCATATTGAACTCCAATTAACTTGTAGTCTTGTTTGTGCACTTTGCCATGCCATGCATATTTAAACCGGACATGCATCATACTTGGATGTGCATCGAATGCCATGTTTATGCTTGTGTGTTTACCATGTTGTTTGCTTCTTTCCGGTTGCTTCTCTTGTTAGCTTCGGTTTCGTTCCGGAGTTGTGAGGATTCGCTCGACTATGTTGCTCCGTCTACTTCATGGATCCATTCTTCTTCCTTGCGGAATCCCAGGCAAGATGATCATACGCTTGGATACCTTTACTACCATTGCCATGCTTAGTTGTCTCGATGCTATCGTTACATGTCGCGCTACCCATCTTTTATGTCAGCCTCTCCTTGTTGCCATGAAACCTCTAACTTTTGACACCTTCCCAGCAAAACCACTGTTTGGCTATGTTACCCGCTTGTGCAGCCCCTCTTGTAGCGTTGTTAGTTGCAGGTGAAGATGAAGTTCGTTCCAAGAGGGAACTTGTTGTTGCAATATCACAATATCTATTATTATTATTAACACACCTATATACTGGGCATGGGTGGAAGGCTTGGCCTTTTGCTCGGTGTTTTGTTCCACTCATGCCACCTTAGGCGCCGATAAACCGGCATTATGTTCCTTGATTTTGCGTTCCTTACACGATGGGTGGATGGGGACCCCTTGACAGTTCGACTTTGAATAAAACTCCTCCAGCAAGGCCCAACTTTGGTTTTAATTTGCTCATAATAACAACTTAATTAATTAATTAATTTGCATAGGGAGTTAGCGCTACCCGTGGATTCTTTCTACATAGCAGGGGGGCCAGTGCTGATGGTGTTGGTCCCAAACGGGGAGTCTGCGGGGCCGCCTTGGGGAAACCCGAGGTATCTGGTATAACCTATAGAATCGCCCATCCGGTCGTGTCCTGAGACGAGATACGTGTGGCTACTATCATGGTGTCGACACACCGGGAGGTCTTGCTGGACTTGTTTTACCATTGTCGAAATGTCTTGTGCTACCGGGATGCCGAGCCTGATCGGATTTCCCTAAGATAAGGGGTGATGATATTATATTTATCACTTCAGCTAATCGTGAGAGCTTGTGATGGGCTAAGTTGGAACACCCCTGCAGGGTTATGATCTTTCGAAAGCCGTGCCCGCGGTTATGTGGCAGATTGGAATTTGTTAATGTCCGGTTGTAGAAAACTTGACAGAGGATCCGAAGTAAAACACACAACTGTGTGAGTAACTATGACTGTCTCTTTTCACTTTGAGAAGAGAACATGGTGGGGTTATGTTTGACTCGTATGTAGTTCAGGATCTTTAGCGATCACTACTTTTGCGACCGTTTGCGTAGATGCTCATCTTATTCTTGTACTCGTAAGCTAGCCACCATATTATGCTTAGCCGCTGCTGCAACCTTACCACTTTACCTCTTACTACCCATAAAGCTTTGCTAGTCTTGATACCCATGGTTATGGGATTGCTGAGTCCTCGTGGCTCACGGATACTACCACCCCAGATGCAGGTTCAGCCGAGTTTGATGCAGGAGCTGGTTCAAGTTCTTCACTGGGAGCTCGATGAAGAGTTTGGCCGTATGCTTGTTACGTTTCGACGATCAGTAGTGGTTTCTACTAGGGGCGATTCTGACCTATGGCTTTATGTTGTTTTGGTATCTTTCTTTTGGATCTTCGCCTGTAGTCGGGTTGTGATGCTTTGAATGATGTTTTGCTTATGTAATGTATTGTGTGGAGTGGCGAGTGTAAGCCAACTATCTTCTTTTACAATTTAATCCCTCTTTTACATGAGTCGTGCAAAGATACCAAACTTGAGATCATTCTAGGATGGGCTTATACCTTTAAGTCGTGCCTCGACACGTAGGAGGTATAGTCCCATCCTGGGCATTACAAGTTGGTATCACAGCCTTCTCCGACCTAGAAGCCCCCACTGATTGATCGAATCGTTGACGGTTGAGTCTAGGCACACACTTAAAATGTTTTGAGTCCTATATTTATATCGGAGAGTAGGATTTATTTACTCCTCATCTCTTTTGACTCTGGTGAGGACTCCTGACGATTACTCTTATCTCTTCTACTCTCAAAAATGCACAGATTTTTTTTAGGATCTCGCGAGTATTGTTTGGATTGTTCCGATGTCTTTGTGACGAGAACATTGTTCTCGATGCCTCCTGTCATTAGGGGTTGTGGCAGTGTCCCGGGGAGTTGAGCTCCGAGGTGTTGTCGTCACAAATCCATCGCATCAGTTCTAGAATACTTAAGATGGCCGACATCGAAAACTCTCCTATGCGGTTAGTGGCAAGATAACCCCGACATCACCCAGTACTGGGGAGGTAGTTCGGGAGTATTGCCATAGCTTGTATAGTGGATGCGTTTCGAAGGTCCGAGGTAAACGGTTTCCGAGAAAGACTGGCTATGTGTTGAAGGATGGATACAGCTGGATGTAGGATTAGAGTTGAGTGCGCGGTGCTTCCCCTGTATCCCCAACACCTGATTGCATAACTGGAAACTTTCGGAAATTAATAGGTGGGTTCATCTAGTAGTTCTAGGCATTCTTCCAACGAGTGCATGATATGAAGTTCGGGGTTCTACATTGAGTGAAGTGGTTTTACGGGCTTGTTCCGATCGGGAGTTGCATCTTGAAGGGTCCTTGGCTATGCTGATCCGGGGATTGCAAAACCCTTTTGTAACACGTTCCATAAGCTTTCAGCACGAAGATGTCGGACGAAGCTTCTATCTTGTATTTGTTCTATCTGCTCCTTGTTGCTTTTAGTTATCTTTTGTTCTCCAAGTGGCTTCTCGACAAGTTGATGTACCTGCGTAATTCATTCGTTCAATTCTCTGTTCGGATAGATATGTTGCAACATAATCTTCTTCTTAAACATATCTATCCTTTGTTTTGTTTTGATTCTGGTATTCGAGTTGCTTCGATGTCAAGTGTTGATTCCATACCTTCCTAATCGGTATTCTCATATTCTATGGGAGTGCTAATTCTTCTTGACCATCAAGATCTTCATGTTAATCCTTTTCAACCGGTGTGCCTTCTCTTCAAGTTATTCCATACGGACGCCATTGAGAAATCTGTCGATTTGTCTGTTTCAATCATCCCAAGTTGTCTTGTTTCCCCACCCTCCCACCCTTCTCCTTCTCGGAGCCAGAAATTCTCAGATGAATAATCCATTTGATTCACGTGAGTTCTTCATTCTTTTCCTTCAATGTTCTTATCCGGTGATTTATAGTGAAGATATTCAAGAGCTTCAAGTCCATCATTCTTTTGTTCTCAATTCCGCCGATGGATGTAATTCAAGATTTCGGTGTTGATCTTATCCTTTTCCTCATTTCACAATGCTTTCTTATTCCGGTGCACCAATTAATCATTCTCATCTTGCTATTCATATCCGGAGTGCTCAAGATTCATAATTCCATTCTTAATCCGTTCAAGCTATTTTGAGGATTATCATCTTAGTCAAGCCATTTAATTCAACCGGTGCAGTATCTCTTAAGCAATCTTTTCCAACGGTGATTTCTTTTGAGTGGGCCCTAACCCACAGGTTTTTTCCCAGGATCTTACCTGACTCTTCCAATTTTTTTTTTCGGAATTATACTCAAATTCTTTTCAAAGTGTGACGTAAGTATGAATCCCATCAGTCACAGTCCTTCTCCAAGATCGCTTTCAAATTCTTTTCATCGTTGTTTCAACCTTTTTAATTCTTCATTCCGGAGTGCTCAACAATTCTTATGGCATTTATCGTCCTCATTCTCAACATTTGGAGACCGGAGAAGTGTTTCTCTTAATTTTTGTGCCGTTCCCTTGATGAGTTGTGGTTCTAGCTTCATGCAATCCTCATTATTGTTTCGTTTGTGAGGAATTCTTTTATAACCATCCGAAGCATTTCATGAATTCTTTTCTTTGTGATCCTCCGAAGGCCATCATTTTAGAAGATTTCTTCGTTCTCAGTTTTCAACTTCGTCCTCCAAATATTCTTCATTGATGCCTCTTCGTTCATCTCCATATTCTTACGGTGGTTCATTCAACATTACCATTCCGTTGTTATCGTTTTAATTCATTTGTTCTTTTCACAATCCTACCGGTGCTTCGTTGAAGATTTACCCAAGTTTGTGCTAGATCTCTCTTTAATTCTTTGCAACGAGAATAAGTAGTATGCCAAATCCTTTGGTTGTCATCAATTTAAATTGGTGAAGGATACTCATAACATAATTCTTATTCTTGTTCCTTCCAAGTGGATTAATTCCTTTGTTTAGAGTTTATTCATGAGGAATATATTCTCGGTTCTAAATTCTTCATCTTGTTTTCCGCAGCTTCAAGTTATTTCAATTATATCATTTCAAGCTCCATCTAATTCATCGCAGGCCTTGAATCTTATTCTTTTCATCTTTCATTTCTCATGCTTTCATTACCGGAGTTCTTCATGGTGGTTCATCATGAATTAATTCATCCTCGTAGTCTTCATCAAGATTCTTGTTGGAGCTCAAGTATTCTTTATCATGCTTTCCAATTGCAATTCTTTCTACCTTACCTTTTCAGATGGTGTTATGTCATTCTTGACAATTCCTTCATGTTTTATGATTCACGAGTTACCAAGAATGAGATATTTAAAACCATCATTTTCCTTGTTCAGGAGATCCTTTCAACCCTTCAATTATTCATTGGAGTTATCTTGGGTTCTAATTCACCTAAAATCTTTCCCTAAGGATTGTTGCTAATTATGGTGCTTATAAATGACCCAAATTCTTCATTTATCATTCCGGCGAAATAAGTTTTTCATCTCCTTGTTGATCTCAATCCAATCAAATGTTTTCATAAGTGGCTGGTTGTCACCTCATAATTTTGAGATGAATTCCATAAGCCCACTTCAAGCTTATTCTTTTGCTGTTGATTTTTTCCAACAACTCCATTCAACCCTTCTTCGTAAGGATGCTCTTTCAAATTCAATTTTTAGAGAAGTTGTCATTTTCTTCTCCGTTCTTTTCTTTCCAACGGCCTAGCATTCTATTCTTTCATTCCGGAGGCTTTGTGATGTTGCCCTCTCTATCCCATAATCTCGTTTTGTCAAGATCATGTTCTTTCCCTTGCTTATCATTTAACCGGAGTGTTGTATTCTTCATTCAAGATCTCTCATCTTATCAAGTTTTGCCTCTCTTTTCAACCGGAGTGCTGTCTGAATCCTTCTTACCCCTTGTGCCATTCTTTCAATTGTTTAAGAGGCTATGTGTTGTTGATTTCATCAAGTATCATTCCATCTCCTCAAGTTCTTGTTAATTCCTTCCAATTTCAGTCGGAGTGTTGTCCAAATTATGTCATTCTTATTCCTTGGCTATACCATTGTAGTTTTATATTCTTTTGGTTCGTAAGCTCTTGTTTCATGTCTTTCACCTGCAAGGTTCTCGTGATGTTCCTTGTTCCTCATTTTACCGGAGTGTTTTCATCTTCATTCATCTCCGTTGCATTCTTTCTTTCAAGATTGTTCAACCTCTCAAGGTTCTTTGGTTTCACTCGTCTGTCAAAGAAGCAACTTTGTTTTACCTCTTCCTCTTCCGTTTTTACCCGGTGCCATCTCTAGGATCTCGGGTCGAGATCCTCTGTTAGTGTGGGAGAGTTGTGACGCCCGAAGACCGACGTCCCAGAAGATTCCAGAAGATTCCGGAAGATTCCAGATGTTCTGGAGTCTCCCTTGTGTTTCTTTTGTGCTTGCTTTATTTATTTTGCATTGCATCATGTCATCATGCCATCATGCCATTAATCTTTGCATCTCAACCTAAATAAATTGTGTGGACCTTCGGTCCATTTAAATCGAGGGAAGTGTGACTTCTCTTTATAACATATCCTCCTAATATATGGAGCTATATAAATATTCCAATTGTTTGGATATTCACCAACACACACTTGCATATATTCCCCATGCCTCTTTAATTCAAGTTTCACCGTTAAAACCTCCCTATAATTCTTTTTCCCTTTTATCGAGGTTCCTCCAAAAATTCGAACATTTTTGGACACTTCAATAATCAAGTCTTAGTTCAAACCCATTTGAATTAAATTCAAATATGTTTGAATTATATCTCGTTCTTGCCTTTGCTATTTTTCTCGGACCGTGCTCATTTTATGATGCCCGAGAAAAATAGTTCCATGTGCTAACATTTCTCCTAACCCCCTCTTTCCTTTTTTTAATCTTGTCTCTATCTTCTTTTTCTTCTTCCTTTCTCTCTTCTTATTAAGAAAAGGGAGAGCCCAGCCGCAGCTGTTTCCAGCAGCCCACCGGCCTCCTTTGGCCCAGCCGCAGGCCTCCCTCCCAGCCGCTCGGGCCTCAGCCTCCTGGCCCATCTCTCCTTCTAGGCCCAGGCCCAACTCAGCCGCTCCTGGAAACCCTAGCCCGCACGCACCATCTTCCCTCGCTCCTATTTCCCCTCCTGTGCGCCGCCAGAGGCCGAAGCGCTCGCTCGCTCTCGCAGCCCCGACCCCATCGCCCCTTCTCCCGATTCCCCTCGAACCCCAGCTCTCTCGATCCTCCCGCGAGCTTCTCCTCGTCGCGCAAGCGAGGGCCGGCCAGGAGCGCCGCACTCCATCCGCTAGGGCGCTCGGGCCCCTTCCCTCAGGCCTCCTCCGTTGCCAGGCCTCTCCAGCGCCGAGCTGGCCGCCCCAAGCCCGACGTCCCTCCTGCCTCGTCCTCCCCGTGTCGCATCGGCCTCGCCAAGGTCGCGCTCCTCCATCGCCGAGGCCGGCCGGCCAGGAGCCGCCGTGCAGCCCTCCAGCCAGCGCCTCAGCGCGCCCCTCCAGGCCGGGTGCCCGGCCTCGTCCGGATCCCCCTCGAGCAGCCCCCGGCCACGTGCAGCTCCCTGCGATGCCCCAGGCCTGCCTCGTCGACCTTCCCGCCATCGTCTCGCGCCGGCCACCAGCCACCTCCGCCGAGACCGGCTGCTGCTGTGCATTTTTTCGCCGAGCCCTGCTTCGTCCTGCTGCGAGCAACCTCCGTTCGTTATTGCAGTGCCTCCTCCCGAGCAAGAGCAGCTGGAACCGATGCCTCCGTGAAGCCTGAGTGTGGTTGTTTTTGTGTGTGCACCGGATACGACAAGTGGGACTCCATCGCCCGAACGACTAGATGACCGGAACGCAAGTTCTTTGCACCACTTTCGTCACAAGAACCAAGACCGGCAAGCTCATCTCCGGGTCGAGACCGACGCCAAGTACCCTTTCGAGTCGCCGACGACCTTCAAGTTCGACTACACGGCGACAAGATGACGTGTACCACTACCGTTGCCGAGACCGCAAGTACCTCTACCGACGACTTGAACGACTACGAACGGAACCACTACTTCCACTACCGTCGCCAACGTGAACGATTACCGTCGCCTCGAAGATGTCCGATTCCGTGACAAGTACCACGACACGACCCGTGTACCACTACTTTCTCTACGATCTTGATCCGCCCCGAAATGAACGCTCCGAAGGTATAACCTCGAGACGATGACCCGTGGATGAATGCTTGTTGTGTTGTATGAGACGTTACCCTTGTGTGCATCGTGCCCGTTTCGTCTTTTGTCATGTTCCTCGGTTGCCTCGTCGCCGACCCGTGGGAACCCGGTGACGGGATCACCCCACCTTTTCATCTTGTTCGCCCGCTCACGCCATCTTTGTTTTGCTCCGGTCTCTCACCGAGTTACCGGAACCGAGATGTTGCGTTGCATCGTTTTCGGATCGTTGCCGTGGCACCCTTTCTTTCCACCATGGTGACAAATGCTTCATATCCTCTTCATGTCAACTTTTAATAATAATTGCATAAACTTGATCATGTCATCCGCATCATTTTAACAACATTAAAATGTGTAAATTGTTGTTGCTTAAAATTGCTAAACATGCACATGGGGATTTTTCCGGAATTTGTTGTTGTTATTTCCGGCCTCATTTAAAATGCCTAAATAGTGTAGTTTTATTATGCTTCACCTCTTGCCATGTTAAAAAACATTTAATCTTGTCTTGTAAATAAACGAGAGTCAATTAAATAATTTAAATGTGGTGTTTCGTCAATATGCAATTCGTTGCATATTGAACTCCACTTAACTTTTAGTCTTGTTTGTGCACTTTGCCATGCCATGCATATTTAAACCGGACATGCATCATACTTGGATGTGCATCGAATGCCATGTTTATGCTTGTGTGTTTACCGTGTTGTTTGCTTCTTTCTGGTTGCTTCTCTTGTTAGCTTCGGTTTCGTTCCGGAGTTGTGAGGATTCGCTCGACTATGTTGCTCCGTCTACTTCATGGATCCGTTCTTCTTCCTTGCGGAATCCCAGGCAAGATGATCATACCCTTGGATACCTTTACTACCATTGCCATGCTTAGTTGTCTCGATGCTATCGTTACATGTCGCGCTATCCATCTTTTATGTCAGCCTCTCCTTGTTGCCATGAAACCTCTAACCTTTGACACCTTCCTAGCAAAACCACTGTTTGGCTATGTTACTCGCTTGCGCAGCCCCTCTTATAGCGTTGTTAGTTGCAGGTGAAGATGAAGTTCGTTCCAGGAGGGAACTTGTTGTTGGAATATCACAATATCTATTATTATTATTAACACACCTATATACTGGGCATGGGTGGAAGGCTTGGCCTTTTGCTCGGTGTTTTGTTCCACTCATGCCACCTTAGGCGCCGATAAACCGGCATTATGTTCCTTGATTTTGCGTTCCTTACACGATGGGTGGACGGGGACCCCTTGACAGTTCGACTTTGAATAAAACTCCTCCAGCAAGGCCCAACTTTGGTTTTAATTTGCTCATAATAACAACTTAATTAATTAATTAATTTGCATAGGGAGTTAGCGCTACCCGAGGATTCTTTCTACATAGCAGGGGGCCAGTGTTGATGGTGTTGGTCCCAAACGGGGAGTCTGCGGGGCCGCCTTGGGGAAACCCGAGGTATCTGGTATAACTTGTAGAATCGCCCATCCGGTCGTGTCCTGAGACGAGATACGCGCGGCTACTATCAGGGTGTCGACACACCGGGAGGTCTTGCTGGACTTGTTTTACCATTGTCGAAATGTCTTGTGCTACCGGGATGCCGAGCCTGATCGGATTTCCCTAAGAAAAGGGGTGATGATATTATATTTATCACTTCAGCTAATCGTGAGAGCTTGTGATGGGCTAAGTTGGAACACCCCTGCAGGGTTATGATCTTTCGAAAGCCGTGCCCACGGTTATGTGGCAGATTGGAATTTGTTAATGTCCGGTTGTAGAAAACTTGACAGAGGATCCGAAGTAAAACACACAACTGTGTGAGTAACCGTGACTGTCTCTTTTCACTTTGAGAAGAGAACACGGTGGGGTTATGTTTGACTCGTATGTAGTTTAGGATCTTTAACGATCACTACTTTTGCGACCGTTTGCGTAGATGCTCATCTTATTCTTGTACTCGTAAGCTAGCCACCATATTATGCTTAGCCGCTGCTGCAACCTTACCACTTTACCTCTTCCTACCCATAAAGCTTTGCTAGTCTTGATACCCATGGTTATGGGATTGCTGAGTCCTCGTGGCTCACAGATACTACCACCCCAGATGCAGGTTCAGCCGAGTTTGATGCAGGAGCTGGTTCAAGTTCTTCACTGGGAGCTCGATGAAGAGTTTGGCCGTATGCTTGTTACGTTTCGACGATCAGTAGTGGTTTCTACTAGGGGCGATTCTGGCCTGTGGCTTTATGTTGTTTTGGTATCTTTCTTTTGGATCTTCGCCCGTAGTCGGGTTGTGATGTTTTGAATGATGTTTTGCTTATGTAATGTATTGTGTGGAGTGGCGAGTGTAAGCCAACTATCTTCTTTTGCAATTTAATCCCTCTTTTACATGAGTCGTGCAAAGATACCAAACTTGAGATCATTCTCGGATGGGCTTATACCTTTAAGTCGTGCCTCGACACGTAGGAGGTACAGTCCCATCCTGGGCATTACAAGCCTGCTGGCAACGCCGTTGCCGACAAGAAACCTTGTCGCAGCTAGTCGCAGCACGCTTAGGTTGTTGAGCGAACTCGAAAACGAAGTAAGGGCGCGACACTTGTCGCAGCACGCTTAAGCCGTTGAGTATGCTCGAAACAAAGTAAGGGCGCGGCTAGCCACGAGTTGGTTCCTCCGCGCACAGGTTTTCCATACAAAGTGTGGTCGTTCAAGGAAGATATCTTTAAAATTTAAAAATTTGATCACTCAAATTTTGGCAACTTAGCTTTTGTGTCGTTTGCTTCCCGGCAAGGCGAGGCTTTCTTGAACGGCACTTGGTCCATACCACAGTCTCCTTCCCCCCCC
>LR738712.1:501612385-501681415 GCA_902687465.1 Secale cereale
GGGACACGTCCATCATATGGGCCTTCACGAAGCGTTCCCATGGCATCATCTTTGCAAGAAGGGGGTGCGGGAATGGGGATCGGGGTTCGTTGATTCGGGGGTTGCCGCCACTAGCAGACGAGCAGGCGAAGCTTAAGGAGGGAGACTAAAATAGACCCAGATATTTTCATCGCAAACGGTTCCTAGAAAACAAGTGTGTGTGATGTTGTAGATATTTTTTATTAGTTGTGAAAGACGAATTTGGAGTAAAGTGCCAATGGATGGTGTTTTAAATGAACAAGAAATTTTGTAGTACTAATACAACTGTCATGTCAAATTTTGGAAAATTTGGACACACACCCCTCACAAACCGGAGCAACTCACTAGAAGGCTCGTGGTTCCAAGAGGGAACAATGCATGTTTGATGACGAACGGGGGATAACTTACTGTTACGAACTTCAAACAATTTCTACAGTTAACATGCACTAATACAACTGTCATTTGAAAATTTGAAAAATTTCAGGGGTCATTTGACCTTTTATAGACATTTAAGTGATTTTCTAGCCATTTAATGACCGTAATTGAAATTTGAACTACATGTACATGCAACAGCTAACCATAACGTTCTGAAAACTCATATTTCGTGTACTTGTGTGTGATTTAATTCCATGTGCAGTAAATTGGAAGGAATTTTCAAACATATTGGTCTAACGGCTATGAGACAATTAAGCATGGAGTGACATGGCATTTTAATTCCAAAAATAACAAAAAAAAATCATAAACACATGAAACCTTTTTTGATTAATGTCATGCCACAAAGATGATGTGGTAAAAAAAATTGGCTTGTTTGACGAAAGTTTGGACACACACCCCTCACAAACCGGAGCAACTCTCTAGAAGGCTCGTGGTTCCGAGAGGGATTAATGCATGTTTGATGACGAACGGGAGATAGCTTCCTCTTACGGCCTTCAATTTTTTTTCTACGTCTAATGTGCACTACTACAACTAATATGCATGTATGAATTCCATTTTCTACCTGTTTTTGTATACTAATTTGAATCTAGTTGTTATCATCCACATATACAGAATGGAAAGTGTATACACACACATTGAAACGGAACATATAAGAATGGAAAACAGAGTACACACATTGGAACAGAGCAATAAACAAAGAAATACTATGATTGCTTTGAATACATAGCTATCCACGTCGAAACGACTTTTCAAAATAAAACGCGTCCATGAGACCATGACCAGCAGCCCTTGCCTAGGGTCGCTCTTGGCTCTGCCTGAACTAGTGCATGGGTTCATCCAAGCAGTCGACACGCTCGCGGTACATCTCGAGCGCAATCTCGAGCTCCAAGATGACCGCCCATCCCACAATGGTCAATAGATGTTGTGTAGATAGAGCATATCACATACCTCTTATTAGAAGCAATCCTTTGTGTTATTATCGGTCTTCGCACACATTTCTGATCATAGACCTATTTGCCGCGTATCACACACATCTTGTTATATTGAACCGTTTCTGTTCTCTTTCCTAATCACAAAAGTTCATCCGATTGAACTGTATGATGTACATCGCACACACCTTGATCTGGTTGACCGTTTCTTTTGTGTTGCCTAATCATAAACAATTCATCCGAGTGAACTGTATGCAGTACATGGCACACACATTCATATGGCTGCCCGTTTCTTTTGTTCCTCCTCATCGCAAACAGTTAATTGAGCTGAACCGTATGCCCTGCATCGCACACGCAACTAAAATCTGAACCGTGTTTGATGCATCCTCCATCGCAAATGTTTTGCACCCTTTTTAACGGTTATTTTACACCAATATTTGCGATTATGGCATCGCACACAGTTTCGTCGAAGGGTCTCTGATCATAGTGTCGCGTTAGTAGCAACCTGCAGTTGTGGTATGGGAATTATCTTGCAAGTGTGTTATGGTTAATTCCAAAACAATGGAATATTTTATAATAGCTCCCTAAATATTGGGAGGATATGTTATAAAGATAACTCACCATGTGAATTCCCTCGAATTAAATGGATCGAAGATCTATATCATTTATTTATTTGAGTTTTAAAAAAGCGTTGCATGATGACATGGTGCAATGCCAAAGATGCTATGAAGAATGCAACAGAAATTAGTCACACGACGAAACTCGGAATACATGGAAGGCATCTGGAGCGTCGGTCTTGGGGCGTCACAACTCTCCCACACTAACAGAGGATCTCCCCGAGATCCTAGGGATAGCACCGGAGAGAAGCGGAAAATGAAGAGGTAAACCAAAGTTGCTTCTTCGACAAATAAGTGAAACCATCAAACCTTGAGAGGTTGAAAACTTGAAGAATGACACGACAGAGATGAACGAAATTGAAAACACTCAGTTGGACAAGAAGAACAAGGAATGCAATGAGAATGAAGAGCTTAGGTGACAAGATAGACATTGAAACCACTCCGGTTAAAACAAGATAGAGAAGGAATAAGAATAAAATAATTCGGACAACACTCCGACTGAAAATGGAAGGAATTTAACATGAACTTGCCAAGATGGGATGATACCTGATGAGAGCAACAACATAATGCCTCTAGTAGAAATAAAGAATGGAATAAAATGAATGGATAAGAACATGACATCCTCCACGACCATGATAAACTCGGAAGAGTAACCTTACGAAGAAGGGTTGAATGGAGTTGTCGGAAAATCGACAACAAAAGAATAAGCTTGTTGTGGCCTTATGGAAAATATATCAAAATTGAGGTGAAATTCTGCCACTACGAAATGATTGATTTGAGATGAGCGAAGAGATGAAAAACTTCTCCCACCAAATTGATGAAGAGATAACTTGGATCATTGATAAGAACCACAATAGCACATCCCCAATGAAAGGCTTTAGGTGAAATATATACCAAGATACTCCAACGAAGAAATTATTATGGGTTGAAACAACTCTTGATCGAAGAGAAAATGATGGTACAATATCTCATTCCTGACGACTTGTGAATCATGAAACATGAAGGAAATTGTCAAGAATGACATAATACCAGCTCAAAAGATAAGGGAGCAAATATTTGCACTACGAAGTGCAAAGAGAAGAATACTTGAGCTCCTCCAACAAGAATCTTGATGAACACTTGAGGAATGAATGAAATATTTTATGAACCACCATGAAGAACTCCGGTGGAAAAGAAATGGTGGGAAGGAATTTAATTTTGAAAAGAACAAGAGTGCACCCTTGCAATCATTAGATGGAGCTTTGAAATGATATAATTGAAATAACTTGGAGCTCTAGGAAGAAACATGAACAACTTGGAACCGGGAATATGATATGATGAACAAACTCTGGAAGGAGGAATTAATCACCTAAATGAAACAAGAATATGAATTATGTTATGCGTATCCTTCATCTATGAAATTGATTACATCTAATGGATTTGGCATACTACTTATTCTCATTGAAAAAGAGTAAAGAGGGATATAGCGCAAACTTGAGAAAATTCTTGAACGACTCACCAGTAGGATTTGAAACGAGGGAAGAAAAGGAAGGAATCACCGGTAAGAATTGGAAAACGAATGAAGTTACTTGAGGAAATTTAGATACAAAAGAACGAAGGGATCACAAGCAGAGTAGAGAATGCTTGAATGATGCACCGGAAGAATTTGAGAACAAGAAAAGAACATTGAGAATGAAGAATTCTGAAATGATGACCTTCGTATAAACAACACGAAACACTCCTGAAATGCTTCGGATGGGTATGAAAAGAATTCCTCTTGACCAGAACAATTTTGAGGATGGCATGACGTTAGAACCATGAATCATTGGAAGAATGGGTAAGGTTTCAAGAGGAACTCATCTTCGGTCTTCAAAACCTAAGAAAGACGATGAGATACACCACCATGAATTGTTGAGGCACTCCAGAATGAAGAATAGAAATGTTGAACCAACGATGAAAAGAAATTGAAAGCGATCTTGAAGAAGGCAATCGACTGATGAGAATTCACTTACGTCAAACTTTGAAAAGAATTTGATAATAACTCCAGAAAAATTAGCAGAGTTGGGTAAGATCCTGGGAAAGACCTATGGGTTTTGAGCCCACTGAAAAGAAATATCATTGAATAAACTTTACAGAGAGACTGCACCGGTTGAATTAAATGGCTTGAATGAGATGACAACCTCAAAATAGTTTGAACGGATTGAAAATGGAAACACGAATCTTCTGAGATATCAAGTACACTCCGAATAAGAATGGAGAGAGTTGAATAAATAAGAGAGCCTTGGACAAGCAATTCCAATGTGGGAAAACAGGTGAAATGATAGGAAAAGAAATGATTAACGCCAAAGCTTAAATTTAGTCCACCGGAGAAGAAACGAGAACGGAGAATGATAAACTTTTAGCTTCCTGAGCATCTTCACGAGAAATCACCGGATGAAACATTAAAGAAAAAATTGATGAAGAGACTTCACTTGAATAAAATGGATACTTGACTTGAGAATTCTGGCTCCATAAAGAAAAATGGGTGGGAGGGTAGGGAAAAACAAAGACAACTTGGGATGAATGAAATAGACACCGTTGAGAAAAACCAAGAATTGGCCCTTCACATATTGAAAGGATTGGGTTAACTAGTTGAGAAGCACGCCGGTTGAAAAGAGTTTACATGACAATCTCAATGATCAAGAAGGACTAGCGCTCCCATAGAAATATGAGAACACCGATTAGGAAAGGTATGGAATCAACACTTGACGTCGAAGCAACTCGAATACCACAATCAAAACAAAACAAAGTCTTTGACTTGCAGAATAAGCCGGAACAAATAGATGATAGAGATTCCCCAATCTCAATCATGTACCTGTTGGAAGATAACTTAGAGCTACTTGAATTCCCACCTACTAATTCCCGAAACTTTCTGCTTATGCAATCTGGTGTTGGGGATACAGGGGAAGCACAAATATCTCACCCAACAAGCAGTCCCTACATCCAGTTGTATCCATCCATCAACAAATAACCAGGCACCTTCGGAAACCGTGTATCTCGAACCTTCGAAAAGCATCAGCTATACTAGTTGTGGCAATACTCCTGAAATATGCCCCCCCCCCAAGTACTGGGTGACGTCGGGGTTATCTCACCACCAGACATGCATAGAAGAGTTTTTTATGTCGGCGACCTCTGTATTCCGGAACTGTAATGATACAACTGTGACGACAACACCTCGGAGGTCAACTCCCCGGGACACTGCCACAACCCCTAAATGAAAGGAGACACCAAGAACAATGTTCTCGTCACAAAGATATCGGAATGATCCCAACAGTACCCGCGTGATCCTAAAAAAATTAGTGAAAAAGAGGAGATTGAAGTCAAAACTTCTACGTCAGGAGTCCTCACTAGAGTGAAGGGGATAAGGAGTAAAAGAATTCCTACTCTTCGATATATATCCCTAAGACTCAAAACAGTTTTTGTTTCTAGACTCAACATCAGCAACAGTTCGATCAAGCAGGGGCTCGTAGGTCGGGGAAGGCTCTTATTACCAACTTGTAACGCCCAAGATGCAGCTATATCTCCTACGTGTCAAGGCATGACTTAGAGGCATAAGCACATTTTGGTACGATCGCAAGAAGGGTCATCTTCACACATTCCCATGTAAATGAACAAGGAAGTAAATAGTTGGCTTACAATCTCCACTTCACACAAAGATCAAATTATTCATACATCATTCAAAGTACACAAAAAGTCCGACTACGGACATAATCAAATGAAAATATAACCACCCATGCTATGCCCGATCGGCCGTAGTAGGAACCACTACTGATCATCAGGGTATGTCACGTTAATACGCCCACGCTCTTCATCGAACTCCCATTGGAGCTCCTGGCCATCGCCTGCATCAATCTCAGTTGTACCTGCACCTGTTTGTGTAGTAAACCGTGAGTCACGAGGACTCAACAATCTTGTTCCCGGGTATCAAAAGTACCAAAGGTTTTAGGTGGGGAGAAGGTATAAAGTGGGGTTGCAGCAGGCGCTAAGCATATATGAGGTGGCTAGCTTACGAACTTTCAGAGTCAGATGAGAAGCTACGCCAACGATCGTAACAAGTAATGATCACTAAGCGATCATGTCTACCTACGAGTCATTCATAACCCCGTCGTGTTCTCTTCCCGAACTCCATAGAAAAGAGACCATCACGGCTACTCACACAAGTTATGTATTTTATTTCAGTGTTGTGTCAAGTTATCTACAACCGGATATTAACAAACTCCAATCCACCACATAACTGCAGGCACAACTTTCGAAAGATCATAACCCTGCAGGGGTGTCCCAACTTAGCACATCACAAGCTCTCACGATCAGCAGAGGTAAAGCCTCCATCTTGGGGACAGCCTGATCAAACTCGGAATCCCACTTCACAAGATATTTCGACAATGGTAAAACAAGTTCAGCAAGACCTCCCACACCCCGATAGGAGCCGTGTGTATCTCGTCTCAGGCCATGATCGGATGAGCATAGCGTACAACAACCAAAACCCGAGTTTCCATGGGGTGAAGCTGCAAACGACTCTCGGTTGGACCAACACTCATGAGGAGCACTGGCCCGGGTTGTAAATTAAGAATCCTCGGGTTAATTACTCCCTATGCAAGTTTTTAGTTATTAGGCAAATGGTAAAAGCAATGTTGGGCCTTCCTAGAGGAGTTTTATTCAAAGCGAACTATCAAGGGGGGCCCATAAACCCCAGCCGCATTAGGAACGCAAACTCAACGAACATAACACCGGTTTATAGGTACTTAAGGCGGCATGAGTGGAACAAAACACCGAGCAAAAGGCCAAGCCTTTCACCACTGCCAAATATATAGGTGCATTAATTAAGTAAGAGATATTTTGATACTCCAAAAAATATCCATGTTCCGACATGAAGTGATCTTTAACTTCACCTGCAACTAACAACACTATAAGAGGGGCTGAGCAAAAGCGTATCTTTGCCAAACAACGGTTTGCTAGGAAGGTGGGTTAGAGGAATTTCATGGCAATGTGAGATGCTGACAAACAAGTAGATAGGCAGCGCGACATAGCAATAGAGCGAGACAACTAGCAAAGCAAGGATAAAGGTGATATCAAGGAACGGTCATCTTGCGTGAGATCCCGCTAGGAAGAAGAACGAGTCCATGAAGAAGACAAACAGACGTAGTCGAACGAATCCTCACAAATCCGGAATGAAACCGAACCTAACGAGAGAAGCAAACTGGAAAGAAGCAAACAACATGGTAAACACACAAGCATAAACATGGCATGATGCACAAACAAGTATGATGCATGTCTGGTTTTAAATAAGCATGGCATGGCAAAGTGTACAAACAAAACTACAAGTTAAGTGGACAACAATATTTAGTTTGCTCTCATTCAATTATTTAGTTTGCTCTCATTTATGTACACAACAATATTAATGTTAATTAACATGGAAAAAGGTGAAGCATAAGTGAACTAACTATTTAAGCAAGTTAAAAGGGGACGAAAACAATAAACAACAATTCCAAAAAATCCCTACATGTCATTTAGCAAATTTTAATGCAACAACAATTTTAACCATTTAAATGTTGTTATCATGATGCGGATGAGATAATCAAGTTTTATGCAATTTTTGTGAAACATTGGCATTTAATATGATATGGAGTATTTATCACCGTGGTGGAAAGAAAGGGTGCCACGGCGGCGAATCAGAAAATGATGCCGCAACAACATTTCGGTTCCAATAACTCGTCTAGATGTCGGTGCAAAATATGAAGTGTGAAAGTGAGCGGGTCATGCAAAAGATAGGTGGGGTGCTCCCGGTAACCGGGTTCCCACGTGTCAACGGCAAGGCAAAAGAGGGGCTTCGTGCAACGAACAATCGCAACGGTGCAAACACATGATTCATCTCATACAACATGCATTCGTCCATGGGCGTCGTCTCGGTGGTTATACCTTCGAAGAGTGCAATTTGAAGCAGATCGAGTTTGTAGCGGAACTAGTCATTCACGGCAACGGTAGTGGATGTAGTGGTACTCGCGGTCTTGGCGACAGTAGTCATAAATGGTTCGTAGTCGTACACTCTCCGTAGATGTTTGGGGTCACGGCGAGGAACTTGATATCCACGGGTCTTCGAGGGTGGACGGTAGTGGTACATACGTCGTCGTGGACGTAGTGGAACACAATCTAGAAGCGGTTCACAATGACTGTAGTCGAACTTGTCGAGTACTTGGCGAACAACGATCGTCTTGGTACTTGTCGGTCCATGAAGTCGATCTCGGAGGTCATGGCGTCCTCACAAACTTGTGTACTTAGCATAATCCACGGCAACGGTGCTTGTTTGGGCATCGATCCGAAGTCAGTGTGCTTGGCGAGTCACATCGCTACGGTAGTCTTCGGACTTGGGGTTGTATAGGCCTTGACGGGTCCAGGGGGTCTTGATGGTGACCATGGTAGCAGCAGTGATAACCCACAAGTGTAGGGGATCGCAACAGTTTTCGAGGGTAAAGTATTCAACCCAAATTTATTGATTCGACACAAGGGGAGCGAAAGAATAGTCTTAAGTATTAGCAACTGAGTTGTCAATTCAGCCACACCTGGAAACTTAGTATCTGCAGCAAGGTAGTTTAGTAGCACAGTAATATGATAGTGGTGGTAGCAGCAATAAAAGTAAAGATAGTGTTTTTATAGTTTTTGTGATATAAGCAACGGAAAAGTAAATAGCAACTAGCAATATAGGTAAAGCTCGTAGGCATTGGATCGATGATGGGAAATTACGTCAGATGCAATTCATCATGTAGAAGTTATAACCTAGGGTGACACAGAACTAGCTCCAGTTCATCAATGCAATGTAGGCATGTATTCCGAATATAGTCATACGTGCTTATGGAAAAGAACTTGCATGACATATTTTGTCCTACCCTCCCGTGGCAGCGGGGTCCTTTTGGAAACTAAGGGATATTAAGGCCTCCTTTTAATAGAGTACCGTACCAAAGCATTAACACATAGTGAATACATGAACTCCTCAAACTATGGTGATCACCGGGAGTGGTCTTGATTATTGTCACTTCGGGGTTGCCGGATCATAACACATAGTAGGTGACTATAGACTTGCAAGATAGGATCAAGAACACACATATATTCATGAAAACATAATAGGTTCAGATCTGAAATCATGGCATTCGGGCCCTAGTGACAAGCATTAAGCATAGCAAAGTCATAGCAACATCAATCTCAGAACATAGTTGATACTAGGGATCAAACCGTAACAAAACTAACTCGATTACATGATAGATCCCATCCAACCCATCACCGTCCAGCAAGCCTACGATGGAATTACTCACACACGATGGTGAGCATCATGGAATTGGTGATGGAGGAAGGTTGATGATGACGATGGCGACGATCTCCGCTCTCCGGAGCCCCGAACGGACTCCAGATCAGCCCTCCCGAGAGAGATTAGGGCTTGGCGGCGGCTTCGTATCGTAAAACGCGATAATTCTTTCTCCTTGATTTTTTTCTCCACGAAACGGAATATATAGGACCTGGGGATACGTCGGTGGGGCACCGGGCTGCCCTTGAGGCAGGGGCGCGCCCTGGGAAGGGGGGCGTGCCCCCCCCCCTCGAGGACGACCCGTGGGCCCCCAGGTGTGGATCTTCTTGCCAGTATTTTTTATATTTTCTGAAATAAATCTCTGTTGATTTTCAGGTGATTCCGGGAACTTTTTATTTCTGCACAAAAACAACACCATGGCAGTTCTGCTGAAAACAGCGTCAGTCCGGGTTAGTTCCATTCAAATCATGCAAGTTAGAGTCCAAAACAAGGGCAAAAGTGTTTGGAAAAGTAGATACGTTGGAGACGTATCAACTCCCCCAAGCTTAAACCTTTGCTTGTCCTCAAGCAATTCAGTTGATGAACTGAAAGTGATAAAGAAAAACTTTGACAAACTCTATTTGCTCTTGTTGTTGTAAATATGTAAGCTAGCATTCAGGTTTTCAACAAGATCATGAACTAACCACATTCACAATGACTTTCAGGTCTCAAGACTACTCACATCAATAGCATAATCAACTAGCGAGCAATAATAATAAACCTCGGATGACAACACTTCTCAAAACAATCATGATATGATATAACAGGATGGTATCTCGCTAGCCCTTTCTGAGACCACAAAACATAAATGCAGAGCACCTTTAAAGATCAAGGACTGACTAGACATTGTAATTCATGGTAAAAGAGATCTAGCAGTGATCATACTCAATGCAAATCTTTACCTAATAATAAAAAAAATGGGTTTCAGCCCGTCCGTCACTAAAGTTACCCTCGAAGTTGTCATAAATTACCCACTATGCCACCTATAAATAAATGAAAGAATACGATTCAGTTTTTTTTAAATCGCCATGGTGTTTGGTTCTTATACGACGTCACCCAAATACGATACAATCAGCGAATTGGCGCAGTGGTTAAGGCTTTACTACTTCCCCCAGTAGACCTGGGATCGATCCCTCACTATGACAGATTTTCTTTCCTTTTTCTCCGCAAGTGCTCCTCCTCCTCCCACACGTATATGGGCCAGCGTGATTTCCGTTTTTTTGTGCCTTTTATTTTCTTATTTCTGTTTATGTTTATTATTTTCAAAAAAAATCAGGATTTCCAAAAAAAATCAAAAAGTTGTGAGTTGAAGATTTATTTTAGAAATCATAAAATATTCTCGTGAATTCAAAAAATGGCTGGGTAATCATAAAATGTTAAAGATTTTTAAAAACTGTTTACATATTATAAAAATTCATGATTTCAAAACAAATGTTTTTTTAAAAGTGATTGTGAATTCAAACTGAAATGTAAATAATGAACAAAATGAACCATCGCTTAGATAGAGCCCTTTTAAGGGATACATAGAGGTTATTTTATGATTTTATTTAGTCCATCCGCATCGGTTAAAAATGGATTTTTGTGTTCTATGCAACGCTTGGCCCCAAAAAAATTGACACAATTTCCTATGGGTTAGTTTTTGTAAGCTATATGAAAATGACTAAATGTCTAATTTGCCTCTATACATAGCTAAGTTTATTCTCGTACTATAGTTGTACTGGTCATGAAAACACAGTGATGCTAGGTCAGGATGAGGCACATCATCAGTCTAGGTCATGTAGGGTTCATCAATGCAGCTTGCTTAGCCAAAAAATATTTCATTGTGGCGCCTTACGAAATCAAGTCATGATAAGACCATCATATTTTCAGCTTTTGAGATGACTTCTTAAAGGTCCCTTATCTCATCGTAACATGATTTAGACATAGTTTATGAAATGATATTTCAAAAGTCATTATCTCATCTTGACATAGTCTCATTGTTTTTCCCCGTTGCAACGCACGGGCATATTTGCTAGTTAATAGTAGTACATGCAACGACAAAGGTGCTCTCCTACTAGTGCTCTGTGATAAGAGGATGATGACTCTGCATAAAAGTAAATAGATAGGCCCTTCGCAGAGGGAAGCAGGGATTTGTAGAGGTGCCAGAGCTCGATTTTAAAATAGAGATTGAATAACATTTTGAGCGGTATACTTTCATTGTCAACATAACAACTGATACGTCCAAAACGTATCTATAATTTATGCTTGCTACATGCCTCTTTTGGGTGATATTGCTATGATATTTATACACTTCCATACACTTTTGATCATATTTGGACTAACCTATTAACTCAGTGCACCCCAGTGCCAGTTTCTGTTTTCGGCTGTTTTTGTATTTCAGGTTTTCACATTACGAGAACAGCCCGAAAAAATCCGGAAAAATTATAAAAAAAATCAGCGTTCCAGAACCTACCAGGCACCCGAAGTACAGCCGGGGGGGGGCCACCAGGGCTCCAGGCGCCCTGGCGGTGCCCCCCCCCCTGGGCCGCGCCGGGGGGGCGCCTGGGCCCCCCGAGGCTCCGCTGATGCCCCCCTTTGGCATATATTTAAAGCGTCTCACGAAACCCTCGAGACGGGAACTCTTTTTCGCGATCTCATCTCTGTTCCGCCGCCGCCGCTTCCAAGATCGGGAGCACCAGGAGAACTCTTCCCGGCACCCTGCCGGAGGGGAGGATCACCACCGGGAGCCTCTCCACCACCATGGACGCCTCCCGGATGAGTTGTGAGTAGTCTCCCTTGGACCATGAGTCCATGACCAGTAGCTATGTGATGTTCTCCTCCCGTTCTTGTGCTTCACTAATTAGTCCTCGTGAGCTGCCCTACATGATCGAGGCACATATGTAATACTTATGCTGTTGCTATGATGGGTTTGCTGGGATCCGATGGATTATGAGATTATGTTCAGATTGTGTTTGAGTAATATATTTGATCTACCTCTTTTATATTTATGTTCGTAAGTAATTCTTGCACGTTCTCCGTTGTTATTTATTGCTTTGGCCAAGTAATAGGTAGTGACTCCAAGAGGGAACGTTATGCTCGATTGTGGGTTCATGCCCCTCGATGACTAGTTTGAGTGACAGAAACATGAGTCTAGGGGATGTGTTGTTGCCACAAGGGGGAAAACAACGGTGCTTGTGCCCGCGGGTGCAAGGACTGTTTACTTTACGCAAAGTTCTTTTAATGCAGTTGTCTGTTGCTTTGAGTTTACACTATGGGTGGGACTCGCAACTTAATACCAGCGAGATGTTCTGGATAGATATCTCAAGGTGGATGATTAGTAGTAGATGCAGATGGATTTCGGTCTACTTACCTCGGCGTACCGCCCATGCTTTGAACCTCAACCTTTCTTGCAATGTAGTCAGCATTGGTTTGCGCACATGGTCCTGTCAATTGCCCAGCTGTAATTCGTTTACCTCACATAGTTGTTTTATCGTCTTTTGGGAGAGAGACATCACTAGTGAACATCATGAGACTCCGGTCCATATTACCATCATTGATCACATCCGCTATTTACTTTCAGCTTTTACTACTATTGCAGCATTACCTATCACTATTATCACTTGTGTTTGATCCTTTGTAAACGACAAGGCCGGAGGGATTGACAACCTCTCTGTACTCGTTGGGAGCAAAGTTATTTGTATCTGTGTGCAGGTCCACGTTGATTGCTAATATCTGGCGCCGTTAGCAGTTGACACCTTCTTGTTGAAACTGGGAGTCTCAGGGAAATCGATCCTTGGTATCTTTGCCAAGGGAAAACTTCCGCTACACTGCATCTCTAACCTTCCACTTGGGGTAACCAACGAGGGGCGAGAAGCCATCAAGCAAAGTTTTCTGGCGCCGTTGCCGGGGACTCCACTCTTCAGGATAGGGGAGTTGCATGCTATCTTTTACCTTTGCTTTTTAGTCTTGTTAGTTTACCTTTCAGTTTTGCTTTAGTGTCTTTTATCGAAAAATCACAAAAATAGTTATCTTGCTTTCTTGCTATTATGGGTTCCACCAAAAACACTAGATGGGAGGAGTACACCCCTTCTTCCATTATGCCAATCACCACTGTCGGGATCTACAAAAGTAATAAACCTTGTGATTATGTTAGTCTTGACGGAGAGTTATGCCCATGGCATGGTTTCCCAGGAAAAGAGTATGAGCCTCAGTTTAAAATTGCTCCTAAGCTTCCCCAAACTTGGGAAGACGTTCAAACTCTTATAATAGAGAGCGATTCAAACAAAGAGGATGACACTACAATTCTGCCCAATAATGATAAAATTGATTTTGATAATTGTAGTATTTCAAAAGTTGTCACCTTTCTACAAAGAATGGCCAAAGATCCCCACACTAGCACGCTTAATCTTGCCTTCACAGAGCATGTCACTAATGCTCTCATCAAAGCTAGGGAGGAGAAACTTAGAGTAGAAGCCTCCATACCTAGAAAGCTAGAAGATGGTTGGGATCCTATGATTAAAATTAAGATAAACAACTTCTCTTGCTATGCTTTATGTGATATTGTAGCTAGTACCTCCATTATGCCCAAAAGACTATATGATATGCTTAAATTGAAACCTTTTGATTCTTGTTCTGGTTCTTCCATCAAGAAACCTTTGGGGAGGATCGACGATGTTCTTATCGTTGTCAATGATAATTATGTTCCCGTTGATTTCACTATTATGGATATTGAATGTGATCCTTCTTGTCCAATTATTTTGGGACGTCCCTTTTTGCGCACCGTTGGTGCTATCATTGACATGAAAGAGGGGAATATAAAATTTCAGTTTCCTCTCAAGAAAGGGATGGAACACTTCCCTCGAAAGAAGATCAAGTTACCTTTTGAGTCCGTTATACGGGCTAGCTATTCTTTTACTCTTGATAAAACTTGATCTATATGCATTATGCCTAGCTTAAAGGCATAAAAGAAAGCGCTTCTGGGAGGCAGCCCAATGAATAAATTTTTATTTTTATTTTATTGTGTCTTGATGTTGTTTACTACAGTAGCATCATCATTGTATGTTTACTTTTCAATTTTGTGCCAAGT
The DNA here is from genome assembly GCA_902687465.1 of Secale cereale. Lineage (NCBI taxonomy): Eukaryota > Viridiplantae > Streptophyta > Magnoliopsida > Poales > Poaceae > Secale > Secale cereale. The sequence goes on from LR738712.1 coordinate 501,626,801, forward strand.
GTAGCCTCTGATTGCAAGAAAGTTCAAAAGTTGTGACGTGCTGTCCAGGAAACAGATTCTGTCCTTGGATAGAAAATTAGTATAAAATCACCAGACCATCTTTTTTGTCTGAATTTTTTCGACAGCGTGCTCTATATAATTGTCTTTCGTGCATCTGTTCTGAGTTTTTTGATTAGAGTTGCATAAGTGCCCTGAAAAAATTATTTACTACCTGCTGTTCTGTTTTTCACAGATTCTGTCCTGTTTTGCCTTTCCTTCATTTTGCAAACCTAGAGCTTGCTTTTTCTTTGCAAAAACCTTTTGGCAATCTTGAGAAACAGTAGACCTTCAAGAATATCCTTATTTCCAGCAAGGAACAATTATTTTAATATGGGTACTAACCTCGCTAATCAGATTATGATGAGTTATGCATGAAGGGAGTTTTCAAGTGTGCGGGGGGAGATGATAAAAAGATTCAGGAGTGTCAAACGCTCAAGCTTGGGGATTCCCCCGTGCACCCCCAAGAAATATTCAAGGAGACTCAAGCGTCTAAGCTTGGGGATGCCCCCGTGCATCCCCTTCTCCATCAACATTATCAGTTCGTCTTTCGTTCCACTATATTTTAATCACTTCATGTGTTATGTGCTATGCTTGGAGCGTCTTGCTTTTTAGTTTTCTTTAGCTTTTCATAACGAGTCGGAACTCAGCTTTCTTTATGTGGGAGAGAAACACGCTCCACTTCTACCTAGAACATAACATAGAATTTCCATGTCTATCTTTGCTGTGTGTGTTCTTTGTCTTTCAATAGCTACTATCATGTTCAGCTCTTAGTATTCATGCTTATCTTTTCAAAGAGCTTTTGTTTAGTTGGTTGCTTGAACTCTCTTTAGTTATCATGCTTATCTTATTAAGAGAGTTTGCTTCCGTTGCATTGGTTGATATGTCTATGATAAAGATGCTACGTGCATAATGGCGCTTAGTAGTTCATGTTTTCTTGTGGTTAGTCTCAAATAGCTGGGAGATTCCCAATGTGTTATTGGAGTACCAACATGATTTGTTTGCCTATGATGTGGTATGGTTTAGTAATATCTTCCTTCAAGAATTTATTTTGATTGACTTCGCGTATGCTCACGCATATTTAAGACTGTAAAGAAAGTCTATCAAGCCTTGATGATCTTTTGTTTCTGAGTAGCGATATAACTACCATGCCTGATTCAATGTTGCTTTGTCGCTCTGCATGATTATGACCGTCATTGCTCTCTTAGTTGGTCGCTCCCAGTCTTTTGCTAACCTTCGCCTGTACTAAGCGGACTGACTGCTTGTGCATCCACATTCCTTTAAACCAGTTATGCCATATGAGTCCACCATACCTTCCTACATGGTATTTACCTGCCATTCCTAACGGAGACTTGCATGTACCATCTCGAAATTATTCAAAGAAAAAGCATTCCTATTTTGTGCCTCTGTTTTAAGTTCATGAGGAAGTAGTAGTTAATTCATGATCTTTTTAAGTTGGACAAGCTTCACCCCGGGATTGCATGTATAATGTGCAAACCCATAATACGAGAAGGAACTGGCATTGAGTGCGCCCGGCTCAAAAATAATATAATAAACAAACCCTCCTTCACGCTTTGTTCATGAGAAATCAGAAAACTTTGGCAGTGATAAACAAAGGAGATTAAGAGGATGTGATCGTCCTCATTCGGGAGCCGTTCCTCGAAATTTGTCCATCTCAAAAAGTGATTGAGTTGTCTGCTAGCATTCGTTGACGGAACATGCATAATCAAAAAAATAATTATTACCTCTGTTTTTAAAACCAAGAGCTCTGGTACATGTTTTGTCTTTGTTTCCGACTACGGATTTTCAACCTTGCCAACAAAAGCCACGGTTCGAGAGTCTCCACCTTCTTTTTGAAAGCACCAACTACTGAGAGCATGATTGTCATTCTGAGTGTAATGTGCATTGTCCCAAAGTAGCATTGTATTTTGCATGATTGTGATATCGTTTATTCTGAAATCATTGTATCAAGTCATCACTTAAACCTTGGAGGTGCCCCTGCATTTATGTTTTGCTTCACTAAAGGGGGCAAGCGAGATATCACTTTATCATATTTGCACACCATGTTCATTACAAATCTATTTGATGTTTCAATATCATATTGAAAAACTTTCAGTTCTTTGTGATTTTCTCATGAGGCAACTTAATTACTACAGATTCATTGCCTCAGTAAGCTTTTGTCATGTGACTATGAAAAAGTCCTATATGGTTAATAGCATGTCACCACATAAATTATTCTTGTTATCATTTACCTACTCGAGGACGAGCATGAATTAAGCTTGGGGATGTTGATACATCCAAAACGTATCTATAACTTCTGCTTGCTCCATGCCTCTTTTGGGTGATATTGCTATGATATTTATACACTTCCATACATTTTTGATCATATTTGGACTAACCTATTAACTCAGTGCACCCCAGTGCCAGTTTCTGTTTTCGGCTGTTTTTGTATTTCAGGTTTTCACATTACGAGAACTGCCAGAAAAAATTCGGAAAAATTATATAAAAATCAGTGTTCCAGAACCTACCAGGCACCCAAAGTACAGCCGGGGGGGCCACCAGGGCTCCAGGCGCCCTGGCGGCGCCCCCCCCCCCAGGGCCGCGCCGGGGGGGGCGCCTGGGCCCCCCCAGGCTCCGCTGATGCCCCCCTTTGGCATATATTTAAAGCGTCTCCCGAAACCCTCGAGACGGGAACTCTTTTTCACGATCTCATCTCTGTTCCGCCGCCGCCGCCGCTTCCAAGATCGGGAGCACCAGGAGAACTCTTCCCGGCACCTGCCGGAGGGGAGGATCACCACCGGGAGCCTCTCCACCACCATGGACGCCTCCCGGATGAGTTGTGAGTAGTCTCCCTTGGACCATGAGTCCATGACCAGTAGCTATGTGATGTTCTCCTCCCGTTCTTGTGCTTCACTAATTAGTCCTCGTGAGATGCCCTACATGATCGAGGCACATATGTAATCCTTATGTTGTTGCTATGATGAGTTTGCTAGGATCCGATGGATTATGAGATTATGTTCAGATTGTGTTTGAGTAATATATTCTATCTACCTCTTTTATATTTATGTTCGTAAGTAATTCTTGCATGTTCTCCGTTGTTATTTATTGCTTTGGCCAAGTAATAGGTAGTGACTCCAAGAGGGAACGTTATGCTCGATTGTGGGTTCATGCCCCTCGATGACTAGTTTGAGTGACAGAAACATGAGTCTAGGGGATGTGTTGTTGCCACAAGGGGGAAAACAACGGTGCTTGTGCCCGCGGGTGCAAGGACTGTTTACTTTACGCAAAGTTCTTTTAATGCAGTTGTCTGTTGCTTTGAGTTTACACTATGGGTGGGACTCACAACTTAATACCAGCAAGATGTTCTGGATAGATATCTCAAGGTGGATGATTAGTAGTAGATGCAGATGGATTTCGGTCTACTTACCTCGGCGTACCACCCATGCTTTGAACCTCAACCTTTCTTGCAATGTAGTCAGCATTGGTTTGCGCACATGGTCCTGTCAATTGCCCAGCTGTAATTCGTTTACCTCACAAAGCTATTTTATTGTCTTTTGGGAGAGAGACATCACTAGTGAACATCATGAGACTCCGGTCCATATTACCATCATTGATCACATCCGCTATTTACTTTCAGCTTTTACTACTATTGCAGCATTACCTATCACTATTATCACTTGTGTTTGATCCTTTGTAAAAGACAAGGCCGGAGGGATTGACAACCTCTCTGTACTCGTTGGGAGCAAAGTTATTTGTATCGGTGTGCAGGTCCACGTTGATTGCTAATATTTGGCGCCGTTAGCAGTTGACACCTTCTTGTTGAACCTAGGAGTCTCAGGGAAATCGATCCTTGGTATCTTTGCCAAGGGAAAACTTCCGCTACACTGCATCTCTAACCTTCCACTTGGGGTAACCAACGAGGGGCGAGAAGCCATCAACAACCAAGAATCTCGATATCTTCCATGCTACGCACATTATAGGCGGTTCCCAAACAGAATGGTAAAATTTATACTCCCCCAACCACCAACAAGCACACTACACGGCCAGCCGAATCACGGGTTACCATCCAAACAAGCAACAGCCCTGGGGGAGTTTTGTTTAATTATTATGATTTTAAGCATGGGACTGGGCATCCCGATTACCAGCCATTTTCTCGTGAATGATGAGCGGAGTCCACTCATCGTGAGAATAACCCACCTAGCATGGAAGATATAGACAGCCCTAGTTGATACATGAGTTGTTCGAGCATACAAAACATAATTTCATTTGAAGGTTTAGAGTTTGGCACATACAAATTTACTTGGAACGGTAGGTAAATACCGCATATGGGAACGTATGGTGGACTCATGTGGAATAACTTTGGGGTTTATGGAAGTGGATGCACAAGCAGTATTCCCGCTTAGTACAGGTGAAGGATAGAAAGAGATTGGGAAGCGACCAGCTAGAGAGCAACAACGGTCATGAACATGCATTAAAATTAACCAACAATGAATGCAAGCATGAGTAGGATATAAATCACCATGAACATAAATATCGTGAAGGCTATGTTGATTTGTTTCAACTACATGCGTGAACATGTGCCAAGTCAAGTCACTTAAATCATTCAGAGGAGGATACCACCCATCATACCACAGCACAACCCTTTTAATATCATGTTGGCATGCAAGATAGACCATTATAAACTCTCAGCTAATTAAGTATGGGATAAGCAGCTATGATCTCTAATTGTCATTGCAAACATGTTTCATTCATAACAAGCTGAATCAAGAACGACGAGCAATCATATTTACAAAAACAAGAGAGGTCGAATTCATACCAGCTTTTCTCATCTCAATTAGTTCAGCATATATCATCCTTATTGCCTTTCACTCGCACGTCCGAACGGTGTGAAAATAATAATAATGCACGTGCATTGGACTAAGCTAGAATCTGCACGCATTTATACAAGAGAGAAGACAAGGTAATATGGCTCAAGTTTAAATCAACAACAAAGCATATGAGAGCCACTAAGCATTTTAATCATGGTCTTCTACTCTTAACCCCTAAAGAAAAGAAAAGAAACTATTTACACGGGAAAGCTCCCAACAAGCAAAATAAGAACGGGAAATATTTTGGGTTTTCATTTTTTGTTACTACTATGAGCAAAGAAAGTAAACTAGCTAGAAGCTACAACTAATATTTTTTGTTTTTCTGGGTTTTTCTAGGACACAAGAAAAAGACTAAGAAAAAGAAATTTAAACTAAGCATGGATGGTACAGTGAAAGAGTGTGAGCACCGACAACTAGAGTAAGTGTGAACATGAAAGTAAAGTCGGTGAGAAACACGTACTCCCCCAAGCTTAGGCTTTTGGCCTAAGTTGGTCTATGGCCAGTACTGGCCTGACGGATATCCAAAGTTGTAGTTGGGGTCGTACTGAGATGCAGCAGTTGCTGCCTGCTGAGCTGCAGCTTGAAGGCGGTTTGCCTCCGTCATGTTATAATAGGCATTTGCCTCCTCCATAGTTATAGTGTGTCTTCCTTTTTCCTGAAAGTTAAACAAAGTAAGGGCAGGAAGAACAATAGGGATGGCATGCTGCCGGTTAAAGATTAGTCTATATTTGAGAGTTTGATTATCCCACTCTAAAAACCGGTGACTAGCCATAGCATTACAGTCTTAATAAACAGTAGGTAAGGGGTTATCACAAGGGTGCACAGACACACCAAGGTAGTAAGCTATGCGAGTAGCATAGATCCCACCAAATAAATCTCCATTAGAACCATTATGGTGTAGCCTACATGCAACAATAGCTCCCAGATTATATTGCCTATCACCTAGTACAGCACTCCTGAGAACGCTAAGATCAGGGACACACATGTCACAAGCCTCATCTTTACCATTTATGCTTCTACCGATAAAGAGAGAAAAGTAATGAATAGCAGGAAAATGTATGCTCCAAGTGGTGGCTTGTGTTTTGTCCCTGGATTCCCCCACTGTAATACTAGCAAGAAATTCTCTAAATTAAGATTTACGAGGATCACTCATACTGCCCCACTGTGGGAGCTTGCAGGCTTCATTAAAATCCTCTAAGTCCATGGTATAAGATTTATCATATAGATCAAACAGGACAGTGTGAGAATTACCTGAAGATGAAAATTTAAACCTTCTCACAAAGCTATCAGTTAAGCCATGGTACTGGAGGCACTTATCTTGCATGAATTCCTCGAGGTCGGCGTTACACACATATGCGTAAAATTCATCTTTGATGCCCGCTTGACTCATAAATTCATCTAACGGCCATTCACAAGGCCGCACATCAGCATCCCTCGGTGGTTCATCATCCGGCTCACAGAACGCGAGCCTTGGTCCTTGCTTCCTGGAAGGACCTCCTTAGAAGTTTTTCCTGGACATTTTTCTGAAATTTTTAGTAACTCACAGTAAAAGTTAACCAAACTCAACAAGAATGATAGCAACAACTCCTATAAGTGCCTAGAAGCTATATCATGCATTAGAACTACTTGGGACCAAGAAAATTTGACATGCAAGCTCAAGAACAAGGTCACCACAGCAGCACAAATTTGCAACAAATAAAGCACTAGAACAAAAACTAATTGGACCAATGGAGGAGCCACATACCAAGGAACAATCTCCCCAAACAGTTTGGTGAATGGTGCTTTGATCAAGGAGATCGAAAATGGGAGCAAAACGAGCTAGAACTCGGGTTTGAGCTGGTTGGGGATTTTTTTGGGGAGGAAGAAGAACAGTATGGGTGAAAGGATAAGTGGAGGGGGGCCACGTGGGGCCCTCGAGGCAGGGGGCGCGCCCTGTGAAGGGGGCGCACCCTGTGCCCTCGAGGCCAGGTGCTGGCTCCCCTCGTTGTGTGTTCACTGCCATATTTTCTTAAATATTCTAGAAAAAATCATATTTCATTTTCATGGCATTTGGAGAACTTTTATTTTTGGGATTTTTTTTATTGCACGGATAAGTCTGGAAACAGACAGATAATGCTATTTTTCTTTTATTTAACTTAACTAACAGAAAGTAAAAGAAGGGTATAGAAGGTTTGTGCTATCTAGATTCACCTATCACGTGTTCATCAAAAGGAATCCATTAACAAGGTTGATCAGGTCTTGTTAATAAACTCTTTCCGAGTAACATGAAACCAGAGAATTTTCGAATAACACTATGTTACCTCAATGGGAATATGTATGTCCCCAACAATAAGTATGTCATATGCCTTCTTGACAGTAGGAATAGGAAACTCAAAACCTCCAATAGTAATAGTTGAAGTTTTTCCAATATAATTGATACTATGAACCTGAGGTTGTTTCCTCGGAAAGTGTACGGTATGCTCATTACCATTGACATGAAAAGTGACATTGCCTTTGTTGCAATCAATAACAGCCCCTGAAGTATTCAGAAAAGGTCTTCCAAGAATAATAGACATACTATCATCCTCAGGGAATATCAAGTATAACAAAGTCCGTTAAAATAGTAACATTTGCAACTACAACAGGCACATCCTCACAAATACCGACAGGTATAGCAGTTGATTTATCAGCCATTTGCAAAGATATTTGAGTAGGTGTCAACTTACTCAAGTCAAGTCTACGATATAAAGAGAGAGGCATAACACTAACACCAGCCCCAAGATCGCACAAAGCAGTTTTAACATAGTTTCTCTTAATGGAGCAAGGTATAGTAGGTACTCCTGGATCCCCTAATTTCTTAGGCATTCCACCCTCAAAAGTGTAATTGGCAAGCATGGTGGAGATTTCTACATCAGTTATCTTTCTTTTGTTGGTAATAATATCTTCCATATAGTTGGCATAGGGATTTGTTTAAAGCACATCAGTCAAACGCATACGCAAAAGGATAGGTCTAATCATTTCAGCGAAGCGCTCAAAATCCTCATCATCTTTTTTCTTGGATGGTTTCGGAGGAAAAGGCATGGGTTTCTGAACCCATGGTTCTCTTTCCCAACTGTGCTTCCTAGCAACAAAGTCTCTTTTATCATAACGTTGATTCTTTGATTGTGGGATCAGGATCAACAGTAGGTTCAATCTCTACATCATTATAATTTCTAGGTTGAGCATCAACATGAACATCATTATTAATATTATCACTAGGTTCATGTTCATTACCAGATAGTGTCTCAGCATCAGAAACAGATATATCATTGGGATTCTCAGGTGTGTCAACTACAGGTTCACTAGAAGCATGCAAAGTCATATCATTTTTCTTTTTCTTCTTCTTAGAAGAACTAGGTGCCTCTAAATTAGCTCTCTGAGAATCTTGCTCAATTCTCTTAGGGTGGCCTTCAGGATACAGAGGTTCCTGAGTCACTTTACCACCTCTAGTTGCAACTCTAACAACATAGTCATTGTTCTTACTATTTAATTCATTGAGCAAATCATTCTGAGCCTTAAGTATTTGTTCTACTTGAGTGGTGACCATAGAAGCATGTATACTAATGAGTTTCAGTTCATCTTTAGCACTAGACAGATAATCACTCAAGCGTTCAATTTTATGAGCATTGTGTTGTAATTGTCTACCAACATAAGCATTGAAGTTTTCTTGTTTCACAATAAAATTGTCAAACTCATCTAAGCATTGGCCAGCAGACTTATAATGAGGAATATCACTTTCATCAAATCTATAAAGAGAATTTACCTTTACTACCTGTGTCGGGTTATTAAGACCATGTATTTCTTTAATAGGCGGTAATTTCTTAACGTCTTCAGCTTTAATACCTTTTTCTTTCACAGATTTCTTTGCCTCTTGCATATCCTCAGGACTGAGAAATATAACACCTCTTTTCTTCGGAGTTGGCTTAGGGGCTGGTTCAGGAAGTGTCCAATTATTTTCATTGGCCAGCATATTATTCAATAGTAGTTCAGCTTGTTCCACAGTTCTTTCCCTGAAAACACAACGAGCACAACTATCCAGATGGTCTCTGGAAGCATCGATTAGTCCATTATAAAAGAGATCAAGTATATCATGCATCTCAAGAGGATGATCAGGCAAAGCATTAAGTAACTGGAGAAGCCTCCCCCAAGCTTGTGGGAGACTCTCTTCTTCAGTTTGAGCAAAGTTATATATTTCCCGCAAGGCAGCTTGTTTCTTATGAGCGGGAAAATATTTAGTAGAAAAGTAATACATCATATCCTGGGGACTACGCACACAACTAGCATCAAGAGAATTAAACCAAGTCTTAGCATCACCCTTTAACGAGAATGGAAATAGCTTAAGGATATAATAGTAGCGAATATTTTCATCATTGGTAAACCGGGTGGCTATATCATTCAACTTGGTAAGATGTGCCACGACAGTTTCAGACTCATAGCCATGGAAAGGATATGATTCAACCAAAGTAATTAACTCAGGATCAACAGAGAATTCATAATCCTTATCAGTAACACATATAGGTGAAGTAGCAAAAGCAGGGTCATGTTTCATTCTAGCATTCAAGGACTTTTCTTTCAACTTAGCTAATAACTTCTTAAGATCATATCTATCATTGCAAGCAAGAAAGTCTCTACCTGTCAGGGATATGACTAGCAGGTATAAACCGGCTAGTATAAACCGGCTTTGTTATACTATACTTGTTTGTAATATTTAATAAAGGCTACGGCCCATAAGATCTTAGGGCCCATGTATAGAATTAAGGTTTGTAAACCGCCCCGTGATGTAACTTGAGAGATAAGGAAGAAAAGACAGAGACCGAGGCGGACACAAATATGAGCCGGCCTCGGTACTCTGTAAACCGGGCCAGGCGTACCCTCTATATAAGGGGGCGACCCGGCGACGGTTCAGGGACAAGCAACAATCAACCCGTCGAGACGCAGGCAAGCGAATCCGCTCCCTGTAATCCGATGCCCAAGCAATACCAAACCAACTAGACGTAGGCTTTTACCATCATCGAAGGGGCCGAACTAGTATAAACCTTCTATGTCCTTTCTGTGCTATGAACCCCTTCAAGCTAACCCGTGCGATGGTTCCATCATCAAGTCCGTTAAACCGGACATCTGCCGTGCTATTTCCACGACAGTTGGCGCCCATCGTGGGGCCTACGCACGATGGTTTCGAGTTCTTGAAGGGCAGCTTCGAAGGGCTCAAGGGTTACGCGGTCGGCCAGATGACCAAGAGTCGCCGCGGCCGGATCTACATCGACGACGCAGGTTGGGGACCGGAAACCGATTCGATTGAATACGGGTACCGGGTTCCCTTCGGCAGCATCCAAGTCTTCATTGGCAAAGTCGGCGAACCGGGACCTGAGCCGGACGTCTTCCCCAACATCATCGAGTCGGCTCGGCGTACGAGATCGGCCCGGATTCAACCCGCCGTGAAGCATATGTTCGTTGGAGCAATCCACAGAGGTCGAGCCCAGGACGGATCGGAATCTGATGGTACAACAGTTGTCTACTCAGACGACGAGTCTTCATCCAGAGAAACTGAATCTCTGTATCAGTTGCAGGACGGCCGGTCTGAGGGCGAGTCCGATGGAAACAGTATTCCGGGCCCCTTCGGCCCGCCAAACCGGGTGGCTGTCTTTATGCCCGGTTCACAGCCCCCAGGGAACGGGACGACAGAAGAAGCTGGAGCGGGGGGAAGCGGCCTGGCCCCCTCGCTTACGGAAGTTCTATCCACCTTGATCGAGGAGTTCACAGCTAAAGCGGTGGAAATGGTAGCTCCGGCAGACAAGGTGCATCATGATGCAGAGCTCCTTCAGTTGAAAGGCCGGATCGATCAGTTAAAGGAAGACCTAAAGGCAGAGAGAGAGATGATAGCAGTGAGACAAGCGGAATTGGATGATCAAGCTTTTTACTTAAGGATGGAGCAAGCTTCTATGGAAGGAGTAAGGGGACGAAAGTACCAGTCTCGTATACCGCCGGTTTATGAAGCAACGAATCTGTTCAGGACACCTAGGGCTGGGACTAGTAACAATCCGGCTTCAAACCGAAGGGCACCCCCGGCCAGGGAGGAGCCGGTTCAGCAACCCACCGCAGAGCGGGAGCGCCGGATTACGTCGGCACCTTATGTTCCCGTCCCTCCAGGTCATTATTCAAACCCTTTGGATAACATCGCTGCAGCAGCGGCGCGTTTGGCCGCTTTACCTGCGGAAGAAACGTCTCCGGTGGCGATAGAGGCGCGCAGGGTCCAGAAGCTACTTAACACGGCGTTGATACAGCAGCAGGCATATTCTCATAGCAGGGAGAGGTTACATTCAACACCACGTCCCAGCCGAAGTTATACTAGGCATTGGGAGGAGCCAGAAGTATCTAGTAGTGAACGCAGGAGGCATCAGCGCAGGCAGGATAATCCGACAGGCGCGGCAGTACAAGCTCCGGAGATAAACCGGGTTAGGTCAGGAGCCAGGGAGGAGATTCGTCAAACAACGCCGGTTCACACAGCCACTGCAGAAACAGGGGTTACGACGAGTTCCTTCGGGGTGCAGTGTCTTGTCCCCGCTTTACGGAGTGTCAAGCTGCCCAAAGATTTCAAGGGGCCCCGCAAGGTACCTAACTACACAGCCGATTTAGCACCGGAAGCTTGGGTTGAAAGTTATGAGATGGCGATGGAGATGCTGGACGTGGATGAATCGGCTTGTGCTAAATATTTTACTATGATGCTTGAAGGCACAGCCCGGACCTGGCTGAAAGCACTACCCCCGAACTCTATCGGATCATGGGGGGAACTGCGCAGCCAGTTTATCAAAAACTTCAAGGATACCTGCAAACAGCCGATGTCAGTGATAGATCTAGCAGCTTGTGTGCAAGGAGAGCAGGAGTCTACAGCAGCTTGGGTACGGAGAGTAGCAGAGATTTTACACTCTTCGAATGGTATTAATCCTAGTACGGCAATAGTGACGTTGGAGAACAATTGCCGGTTTGAATCTTTAAAGTTAAAGCTCGGACGGCTTAAAAGGGACTGCAATGATATGGGAACTTTAATGAGTGCCCTGGTGAAGTACGGATACTCTGATAACACAAAGTATCCAGAAGCAGAAGGAGACAAGGCTGGGAAGGTTGGCAAGTCTGGTAAACCGGCGCCAATCAATCCGGCTACTTCAAGTTTTTTGGGCAAACGGAAAGCAGAGGGTGGTTCTGACTTCGTGGCTAACACTCAAGTTCAAGGGGGTTTTCAGCGTAGCCCGGGAGATCCATCTTCACAAACCGGCGGAGGAGCTTTTGGCTGGGATCAGGAGTTAGATCAGCCTTGTCCAAAGCATAGCGGAAAAGGGAAGGTGGCGAAGCATACCATGAGAGAATGCATACCCCTTATGAAGGCAATACCGGGCCGTTTCAATCCTCATAATCGACCCCCAAATAGCGGCTCAGGGCCTGGATTTTATGGTCCGGGTAATCAGGGGAACAGCTCCGGATCAGGATATAGGGGCAATAACGATGGTTATCAACACCGGGCAGGTGGCCAAAATAATCAAGGAAACTATAATGGTCAGGGCAATCAACCACATCATCAAGGTGGTTACAATAATCAGAATAATCAGCAGCAGGGCCAAGGGAATTATAATAAGCAGGGAAATCAGCAGCAACAGCGTCAGCAACAGCAGCCGCAATCTGGATATCAAAGTAATCCGAAGGAGTTAAGCAGTGGGCAATATCATGTCTTCACCACAAGTTTGTGTAAGAGAGACCAGAAGGTTTTGAAGCGGGCTGTTAATGCAGTGGAACCGGCGACACCACAATTTCTTCGATGGTCGGAGCAGCCCATTGTATGGAGCAGAGAAGACCACCCAATGCGGGTGGATAATCCGGGCCATTTAGCCTTGGTGGTAGCACCTCAAGTGGGAGGTTACAGATTTACTAAAGTTCTCATGGATGGTGATAGCAGTATCAATATCTTATATTATGAGACTTTCCGTCGTATAGGTTTGACAGATAAAAAGCTAAGGCAATCAAACACAGTGTTTCACGGAGTGGTCCCAGGTAAGTCAGCTTATCCGGTTGGAAAGATTGACTTGGAAGTTACCTTTGGGAACGAATATGATTCCAGGTCAGAGATGATCACTTTCGAAGTCGCCAAGATCAAAAGTCCATATCATGCTCTGTTTGGAAGGACGGTTTATGCTAAGTTCATGGCTAGGCCGTGTTATGTTTATTTGCAGCTTAAATTGCCGGGTCATAAAGGCACGATTACGGTTCATGGAAGTCGCAAGATAGCAGTGGAATGTGAGGAAGGTGATGCAGCTTATGCAGAAGCACTATGTGCCACAAAAGAGTTGAAATTTTATAAAGATAATGTTGATCCGGCAGATATGACTCCGCTAAAGAAGCCAACTACCGAGCATGATCCGGCGTTGAAGTTTAAATCAGCTGAAGAGACCAAGCAAGTTGATTTTGTGCCTAGAGATTCGTCTAAGCAATTCACTATTAGCGCTAACCTTGATCCTAAATAGGAAAGCGCTCATCGAGTTCATCCGTGAGAACCGGGATATCTTTGCATGGAAACCTTCTGACATGCCGGGTATACCGAGGGAACCCGCTGAGCACAAGTTAAACATTGATCCGAAGTTTAAACCGGTTAAGCAGTATCTGCGCCGCTTCAACGAGGAGAGGCGCAAGGCTATAGGGGAAGAAGTGGCCAGACTTTTGGCCGCAGGGTTCGTAGTAGAAGTTTTTCATCCAGAATGGTTGGCTAATCCGGTGCTGGTGTTAAAGAAGAATGGGAAGTGGAGGATGTGTGTGGACTACACGGACCTCAATAAAGCTTGCCCAACTGATCCTTTTGCTCTACCTCGCATTGATCAGATCATCGATGCCACGGCAGGGTGTGAGCGGCTAAGTTTTTTGGATGCATATTCAGGGTATCACCAGATCAAGATGGCGGTGGAAGACCAAGAGAAGACAGCTTTCATAACTCCTTTTGGTGCTTTTTGCTATGTGTCTATGCCCTTTGGGCTTAAGTGTGCACAGGCAACTTATCAGCGTTGCATTCAGAATTGCCTGAAGGGGCAGATAGGGAGGAATGTTCATGCTTATGTGGATGACATTGTGGTAAAATCGAAGAAAGAAGGAACGATGATAGAGGATCTTAAGGAAACCTTTGATAATCTTCGGGCTTATAGGATGATGCTTAATCCGGAAAAATGTGCCTTTGGTGTTCCGGCAGGTAAACTACTGGGATTCTTGGTCTCAAACAGAGGAATAGAAGCTAATCCAGAGAAGATCAAGGCCATCACGTCTTTGACTAAACCGGTTTGCATTAATGATGTTCAGCGCATAGCTGGCCGGATCACAGCATTAAGCCGATTCATCAGTCGTTTAGGAGAGAAGGCGATCCCACTTTACCAGATGTTGAGGAAAACAGACCGGTTTATCTGGAGTGACGAGGCAAACGCGGCATTTGAGGATCTGAAACGGCAACTAGCAAAACCACCGGTTTTAGCTGCTCCTATTGACAAGGAGCCTTTGCTGTTATACGTTGCTGCTAATACACGGGCCGTCAGCATTGCAATTGTGGTAGAGCGCAAGGAAGCAGGGAAGGAGTACCCGGTTCAGCGCCCGGTTTATTATGTGAGTGAAGTACTCATTGAGTCCGAGCAGAGGTACCCCCATTGGCAGAAGTTGGTCTATGGTGTGTTCATGGCAAACCGGAAACTGAAGCACTATTTCCAAGGACATCCAATAACTGTGGTTAGTTCAGCACCGTTGGGGGATATAATTCAGAACAGGGAAGCTACGGGCAGAGTAGCAAAGTGGGCCATTGAGCTCAGCCCGCATGAGTTGAAATATGTACCACGCACCGCTATAAAATCTCAGGCATTGGTAGACTTCATCAATGACTGGACAGAGTTGCAGACTCCAGAGGAGAAGCCGGATCTAACTTACTGGACGATTCACTTTGACGGTTCAAAACAGCTGGAGGGCTCGGGGGCTGGAGTTGTTTTAACTTCCCCCAGAGGTGATAAATTTTGTTATGTCCTCCGCTTATTGTTTCCTTGTACTAATAATGCAGCAGAATATGAAGCATTACTTCATGGTTTGCGGCTAGCAAAGGAGATGAACTTGAGCAGGGTTAAGTGCCTAGGCGATTCAGATCTGGTGGCACAGCAAGTTTCTGGCAAGTGGGATTCAAGAGATCCCCTCATGGCAGCTTATAGACGAGAGGTTGAAGCAGTCGCAGGATACTTTAAAGGATATCAGGTGGATCATATAGACCGGCGGAGGAACGAAGCGGCTGACGCTTTAAGCCGGCTGGGGTCGCAACGTAAACCGGTGCCACCAAACACCTTTTTGGATGAGTTGCACAGTCCGTCGGTTCAGATACCGACGGAAGAAGACCTAGCTGTTCCGGACCCAGAGGCACAGTTAGTTGCAGCACTCCATATTATTCCGGATTGGACGCTGCCCTATTTGGCATACCTGAGCCGAGGAGAGTTGCCAAATGACGAAGAGGAAGCACGACAGATAATCTGGCGCTCTAAGTCCATGACAATTGCAAACGGAGAACTTCACCATCGCAGTACTTCTGGAGTATTTCATGCAGATGCGGCAGATCTGGTCCGGAAGTGTGACGCTTGTCAGAAATTCTCAAGGCGTGCTTTGGTTCCGGCACAGGAACTCCGGATGATACCAATAACTTGGCCTTTCGCAACTTGGGGGCTTGATATGGTTGGGCCTTTCAAGCGATCCCAAGATCAGAAAACTCATCTACTAGTGGCAGTAGACAAATTTACAAAGTGGGTTGAAGCGGAGCCTATAAGCAAGTGTGATGCGGCAACAACAGTTAAATTCATCAAAAAAGTAATATTCCGGTTTGGCTTTCCACACAGCATCATCACAGACAATGGCACCAATTTATCTCAGGGTGAGATGGAAGAGTTTTGTCAACGAGAGCATATTCGTTTGGACGTATCTTCTGTGGCCCACCCCCAATCCAACGGTCAGGCTGAAAGGGCAAATCAGGAGATTTTGCGAGGAATCAAACCCCGGCTTATGACGCCTTTGCAGAGAACCCCAGGATGTTGGGTTGAGGAATTGCCATCTGTTCTTTGGAGTATTAATACTACACCAAACCGGTCTACAGGTTACACACCTTTCTTCATGGTTTATGGTGCTGAAGCAGTTCTTCCGAGCGATATACGTCATGATTCGCCAAGGGTAACGGCCTATGTGGAAGCAATCAACGAGGAGTCAAGGCAGGACAGTTTAGACCGGCTGGATGAAGAGCGTGATATAGCTGCAGCACGATCAGCGATTTATCAGCAAGACTTGCGCAGATATCATAGCCGCCGGATTAGAACAAGGACGTTCCAGGAGGGTGATTTGGTACTCCGGCTCATCCAAGATCAAACAGATATGCACAAGCTATCCCCACCTTGGGAAGGGCCCTTTGTGGTCAGCAAGAATCTACACAACGGCTCATATTACTTGGTGGACGTTCGGGAACACAAGGATTCACGGACATCAGAAGAAGAGACGAAGAGGCCGTGGAACATCGCCCATTTACGGCCATACTATACTTGAGCTACGTGCTCCAATGTATCCTATGTATATATTATGAGTAATGAATAAACTGGCACCCTCGGTAAACCGGGGGCTTAGCCCTTTTTCCATATGCAAAAATCTTGTGAAAGCAAGCATACAAGTTTATTGTCAGATATTATATTTTAATATATTGTCCGGTTTAGAAATTAATTTTTTGCAGAATATGCAAAGGAGCAGTAAAACTCTCTCAAAAACATAAGACCATATCCGGTTCAAGGAGAGAAGGCTTCACAAAGTACCCATCGGTTCAGGAGGAACCCTGGAGACCCTCTGAAAAGTTGGATAAATCCACATTCAGTGATTGGTTTACATTGACCCACCGGTTCAGGAGGAACCCTGGAGACCCTCTGAAAAGTTGGATAAATCCACATTCAGTGATTGGTTTACATTGACCCACCGGTTCAGGAGGAACTCTGGAGGCCCTCTGGGAGTGGTATCGCCCACTCCCAGTGATCGGATCAGTTTCCTAGTTCTACCGACCCTCTGAAAAGTTGGATAAATCCACGTTCAGTGATTGGTTTACATTGACCCATCGGTTCAGGAGGAACCCTGGAGGCCCTTTGGGAGTAGTATCACCTACTCCCAGTGATCGGATCAGTTTCATAGTTCTATCGGCCCTCTGAAAAGTTGGATAATGCCATGTTCAGTGATTGGCTAGGCCCTCTGGGAGTGTTGGCTAATCCACGTCCCATTGATTGGCTCAGTTTTTATTTGCGGTTCTTTCGGCCCTCTGAAAAGTTGGATAAATCCACGTTCAGTGATTGGCTAGGCCCCCTGGGAGTGTTGGCTAATCCATGTCCCATTGATTGGCTGAACCTTGCTTTGAGCCTGGCAGCTCTTAAAAAGCCTCGACTACATGGTCTTATTTGCAAAATTTGCATCTTTTTGTGTTTGTGTTTTATAGCCCTTTTAAACCGGATTGGAACAGCTACAGAAGCTGACCACATATCTATGAAATGGAAAGTCTGGATCAGGAATACCAGCATCAGTAAAACCGGTGTTCATTATAACCCGGATCATCTATCAGGCAATAAGCCACAAATTTCTGAACAAAGTTTCAGAACGAGATAAACCGGAGTCTATCATCTCAACCCGGGTCTCTAATTAGATCCATGACGATCTTCATAAAGCGACTTTAAAGTCCTACCGGCTTAAAGAATATTGAGCACGTATAATCTCAGGTGTAAAAGTTATTTTTAGTATAAAGATATGTTTATTTGACGTTTTAAGAGAACAAGTTAATCCGTCCAGTGGTAAGCCACTAGGACATATTTTCGTTATTTTTTTCTGCATGAGCAGAGGGCATGGAAGGCAACCAACATCAGACAACAGGTCAACCGGCGAGTATTTCATAAAGACAAAATATCCGGATTGAAGCACATTAAGTTTCGGCTAACCTATTACAAGGCATAGCAAGCCCAACAGTTTGGAAACATTGTTTGGCGGAACACAGATTACGATTACAGCAATAAAATTTGAAGTTATGCTTCTCCTTGCTGAGACGGCTGGCCATCGCCTTGATCCGGAACATCTTCATCTTCGTGAAGCGGTTGGAAGTCCGGCGCACGCCAGTCAATCTTCGTTAAGGCCCGGAAATACATCTCGTCGTTGATAAGTTCAGAAGGGTCAATATCAGGAGCAAAGGTGTGAGGACGAACCGGTGGAATTAAGTTGACAGTGTCATAGACCGATCGCTCCACCCGCTCGTTCTGCAAATTATATCCCGGATGATATCTGGACAAGTCAGATTCACCTGCAAGCTTGCTGGCGAGGGGACGCATCTCCTTCGTCAAGGCATAGAGATCCCTTTCGGTAAAGGCTGAGCCGTCATCTTTTGTATCTGGAAATCTGGTTAAAGCCTCCTCCATATCAAGATCCGGAACCCAAGCCTTAGCCCTTGTAAGAGCCAGAAGGGCACCACCCCGAGCGGCAGATTTCTTGACTTCTTCAAGACGAGCCGGCAAAACAGATAACTTGTTCAAAGTATCTTGAATCGTTGTAGGGGCCGGTTTACCAAAAGAAGTGGCACTGATGATCCTCTGAGTGCCGGAGTACAGCTGTTCGACCAAGGTGTAGCATGCTTTCAGTTTCTTCCGTAAGTCATCTCCAAGATGGGAGACACGGCACCCTGCACACAACTATTATAGTTAAACCGGCACAAAACAGAGATTGCAAAGATAAAAGCAGGAGTTCAGATTATACTTACCAAAGACAGCAGAGGTCATCAAGTCAATTTGCCGTCTTAAACCGGTCAATTCTTCTGTAACCGGATTAAGCGCTCCTTCAGCGTCCTGCACCCGTTTCTCCAGATCTTTCTTTTGAACCTCAAAAGCAGTCCGCTCTTCTTCAAAGTACTTCTTCAGGTCTTCAGCAGTCTTTAAACTCACCTGAAGGTCTTTTTTAGCCTTTGAAGCGGCAGATTCTATTTCAGTAAGACGGCTACCAAGTTCATTGATTTTAATAGCATTCCGGTTCAACTCAGCCTGCAAGCACAGTTAAAAAAACAAGAGGTACAAATCAGACAAGTCTCAAGCACACAAACAAGTTGTCTACTTGACACTTGGGGGCTAATGGCAGTTGAAGCAATAAACAAACAGCAATTCAAAGTTACAAGTCTCAAGCACACAAACAAGTTGTCTGCTTGACACTTGGGGGCTAATGTATGGTTGAAGTATCGTCAGCAACTTTTACAAGTATCAAATACATAAACAAGTTATCTACTTGATACTTGGGGGCTAATGTAAGGATCAATTGTTCAATCTACAAAGTTCTGGTTCACCTTCAGCACGCAGCTAAACCGGAACTTGGGGGCTGTTATGAGATAGAAACACATCAAAAGAACAAAGTCGGAAGAAGAGGTTTACCTCATATTTTTCCCTCATCAAGTTAACCAAGCTGGCTTCATAATCCCGGCTGCTGTGGAGCCGGTTTAGATACCCGGAGTAAATTTCTTGGGCGCTCATATCGGAAAGGCTGGATATCTCAGTACTCCATTTCCCCTTTTCTTGAGATAGCTTTTCCGTTTTAGCCGTATGTTTGGCTAAAACGGTGGGCTCAGCCGGAGCAACAAAGGCAGCCCCAGTTACCACAACATCAGGAGAGGCAGGTACGTTTGGGGGAGTGGCAGTATGAGCCGGATCAGGAGACGCCGGATTGATCTGAGGAGAGTTAACCCGGGCCGGACTTGGTGGATTATGGGCGTCTTCAGCAGTAGGATTCTCAGGAGCAGAGATGTGATCTGTAGGCGCAGGGTCTTCAAGAGGAGCTAAGGGCTCGCCCGCTGAAGGAACAGTGGTTGACGGATTAGCAGCCGGATCATCTGCAGTGGGCTCGGCAGGAGGCTGATTTGCCTTGGGCTTCTTGCTGGGTTTTGGTTTGCTGGAAAAGTAACAAAATGAGTTGACATTATAAAGCAAAAGAGATCATAAACCGGAGAAGGTGAGAAAAGTTACCCTGGGACAGTTTTTAAGGGAGGAAGATGTGTGGCGATCGATTCACCAGAGGAAGACAGTGGAGTTTCCTGATAATCAGGGTCAGATAGTTTAAGAGGTTTTTGGATAAGCCCGGCCTTGGGATGAAGGGGAGTCGGAGAAAGTATCACCTCAGCACGGCGTTTTCGAACCGGAGTTAAAGAAATCCCGGATGATTCCACCGCCAGGCCACTGTGGCGAGTGGTCCGGCGAAGAGCTTCGTGTTGCTGCTTCTTCAAAATAAAATTAGGATCCAACTGAGCATAAGGGTGAGAAAATTGGTATTTCCGGACGGTCCGACGACTTTTTTGTGGAAGAGGTTCTGAGTCAGAGGAAAGAATGGTTACCTCAACTTCGGCCGGATTATCACCTTCAGGCAACTCCTGTGGAAAAGTTATCGTTAGACACAGTTATAAGTACATGAAAGCAAAATCTAAACCGGATTAAAGCATACCTCGGAATCCGGATCATCATCTTCAGTGGGAGAACCGGCGTCAACAGCTGCTTTTCTTTTCTTATTGGCAAAGGTTTTCCGGCGAACCTGTTTGCCGGTTTTCTCCTGAGGTTTTCTCTTCCAGAAAGGGTCATCAGCCTAATCAAACGAAAGAAAGACAATTGAAAAGGTGGTTTAAAAGAAACGGATTACAAATACAGGGTAAAGTGAAACTTACTGCAGGCGGCTTGTTCTTCTTATAATATGGAGCTAAACCGACCTTGCTGCAGTCTGCCAAAGAAACATTGAGAATTTTCTTGGCTGATTCTACTACTTCTGATTCAGAAAGTTTGTCCTTGGTAAACCTTTGAGGATCATCCGGTTTGCCAGAATATTTGCACATTAGCTGTGAACGCCGGCTCAGGGGAAGGATGCTCCAAGACAACCAACAGCGCAGAAAATCAGTTCCAATCAAACCATTAGCTATGAAGGCCCTTAACTTGGAGAGCTGTGATGAAAACCGGGTCCGTTCAACAGAGCCGAGCCGTTGTGGTAAAGGATGATTCTCCGGAATACGGGTTTCACGGTAACCCGGCAGAGGGTTCTCCCCTTCAGGAGAAGTGTCAATGCAGTAAAACCATGACTTATTCCAGTCTTTTGGATGAGTGTGTAAAGCGGCGTGAGGAAAAACCACGTCTCTCCTCTTTTGAATACTAACGCCACCAAGCTCCTGATGTGGTCCACTGGTAAACTCGGTGCGCCGGTTTAAATGAAAGAAGTCCCGGAACAGATCAACGGACGGTTCTTCTTGCAGATATACCTCCGAAAACACTTGGAAGTCACAGATGTTTGAGACAGAATTGGGTCCAATATCCTGAGGGTGCAGTTGGAAAGCAGCAAGAACATCCCGGAAAAATTTTGAACCGGGGGGAGAGAAGCCTCGAGATATATGATCAAAGAACACAATGACCTCCCCGGACCTGGGAGTAGGAGGACATTCATTCCCCGGGGCCCGCCACTTTAAAACAGACTGAGGTCCTAACGTGCCAACTTCAGAAATCTTGATCAAATCGTCCTCAGTAATGATAGAAGGAACCCAATCGCAGGAGACATACTGCTTGGCCATTGCAACGAAAAGGCAAAGTACTGGAAAGGATAAAACGCAGAAAACGGATTATGAAGATACAGCAGTATAAACCGGAAACTATCTATGAAAGTTACGCAATGGTTTAACTGAGGACTAATGGCATGGTTAAACCAGCAATTACGACAAGCTACACCATTTCCGGTTAATGGCAGTTGAAGGGGAACGACTAAACCGTCACGTTTAAATTACAGAGTTTCGCAAAAGACTGGGCATAACAGTTTAAACCGGAACATACTTAGCAGATCTACCAAGGAGAAAAACAGGTTTTTAAAAGACAGCTAAGGAGGAATAGATCTGAGCATACTAGGAAAAGAGAAACAAATGTAAGAGTATACGGGAAGAACTACAAAGGCTTTATGCCGAACAGATAAATCTACAGGTTAGATAGGAACGAAGGAGATCTGAAGCATTTACAGCAGGGTAAAAATATAGTTTAAAGGGCAAGATCTGAAGGTGAAGGTTACTAGAAATCATCGACTTAAGGTTGAACAAGGTGAAGCTTCTATTAAGGCTCTAATGGCGGAGGCGTGAGAAGAAACCCTAGAAGTTGCAGACCTGTAATGAAGAAGAAGGATGTACCTGGAGCAGCAAGGATCGGCGGCGGAGGTTCTCTGGTCAAGCTCAGGGTGATGCAGCGGCCGGAGAGGACTTGGATCCAGCGGTCGACGGCGGCGGTTCGAGCTCGGGCGACGATGGAGTTAGACGATGGAGGAAGAAGACGGAGCAGGAAGAAGATAACGAATGGGGATAGCAGTATTTATAAAGGAGAGTCAGATCTGAAGCGACAGGTGCGGGATTCGAGGAGGCAAAAAATCGGATAAAGATCCTCTGACGCCTCGATTCTCGGGATAACCCTTAAAACAAGCTACAGTACAGCTCGCGGCGTTAAATGCGGAGATGATGTCACGGTCAGATTTAATGATTCCTGAGGATGACGTCAGAGCCGGTTTATAAGGATGTGAAGACCGAAGAAAATTATACAAGAGAAGACTGATATGAACAAGTTCAAATCATTCTGGGGCCTAATGTCAGGGATATGACTAGCAGGTATAAACCGGCTAGTATAAACCGGCTTTGTTATACTATACTTGTTTGTAATATTTAATAAAGGCTACGGCCCATAAGATTTTAGGGCCCATGTATAGAAATAAGGTTTGTAAACCGCCCCGTGATGTAACTTGAGAGATAAGGAAGAAAAGACAGAGACCGAGGTGGACACAAATATGAGCCGGCCTCGGTACTCTGTAAACCGGGCCAGGCGTACCCTCTAAATAAGGGGCGACCCGGCGACGGTTCAGGGACAAGCAACAATCAACCCGTCGAGACGCAGGCAAGCGAATCCGCTCCCTGTAATCCGACGCCCAAGCAATACCAAACCAACTAGACATAGGCTTTTACCTTCATCGAAGGGGCCGAACTAGTATAAACCTTCTGTGTCCTTTGTGTGCTATGAACCCCTTCAAGCTAACCCGTGCGATGGTTCCATCATCAAGTCCGTTAAACCGGACATCTGCCGTGCTATTTCCACGACACTACTGGTTTCTTCATCCATAACATAACCCTCAGGAGCAACAGGCAATTCATATCTATTGGGAGTAGTTTCATCATCACTTTCGTAAATATCATTAACATTTGCACTCTCCCTAACCTTAGCAATTTGTTCATCTAGAAATTCACCTAGTGGCATAGTATCAGGCATAAAGATAGTTTCATCATACATAGCAGAAGTAGCATCATCAAGAACATATGACATATCAGATTCAATAGCAGGAGTAGGTGTCGCAAGTTTACTCATAACAGAAGGAGAATCTAGTGCAGTGCTACATGGCAGTTCCTTACCTCCCCTCGTAGTGCAGAGCTAGATGAGCACAGCGTACAACAACCAAAACCCGAGTTTCCATGGGGTGAAGCCGCAAACGACTCTGGGTTGGACCAACACTCATGAGGAGCACTAGCCCGGGTTGTAAATTAAGAGTCCTCGGGTTAATTACTCCTTATGCAAGTTTTTAGTTATTAGGCAAATGGTAAAACCAATGTTGGGCCTTCCTGGAGGAGTTTTATTCAAAGCAAACTATCAAGGGGGGCCCATAAACCCCAGCCGCATTAGGAACGCAAACTCAAGGAACATAACATCGGTTTATCGGTACTTAAGGCGGCATGAGTGGAACAAAACATCGAGCAAAAGGCCAAGCCTTTCACCCATTACCAAATATATAGGTGCATTAATTAAGTAAGAGATATTGTGATATTCCAAAAAATATCCATGTTCCGGCATGAAGTGATCTTTAACTTCACCTGCAACTAACAACACTATAAGAGGGGCTGAGCAAAAGCGTATCTTAGCCAAACAACGGTTTGCTAGGAAGGTGGGTTAGAGGCATTTCATGGCAATGTGAGAGGCTGACAAACAAGTAGATAGGCAGCGCGACATAGCAATAGAGCGAGACAACTAGCAAAGCAAGGATAAAGGTGATATCAAGGAACGGTCATCTTGCGTGAGATCCCGCTAGGAAGAAGAAAGAGTCCATGAAGAAGACAAACAGACGTAGTCGAACGAATCCTCACAAATCCGGAACGAAACCGAAGCTAACGAGAGAAGCAAGCTGGAAAGAAGCAAACAACATGGTAAACACACAAGCATAAACATGGCATGATGCACAAACAAGTATGATGCATGTCTGGTTTTAAATAAGCATGGCATGGCAAAGTGCACAAACAAAACTACAAGTTAAGTGGACAACAATATTTAGTTTGCTCTCATTCAATTATTTAGTTTGCTCTCATTTATGTAGACAACAATATTAATGTTAATTAACATGGAAAGAGGTGAAGCATAAGTGAACTAACTATTTAAGCAAGTTAAAAGGGGACGAAAACAATAAACAACAATTCCGAAAAATCCCTACATGTCATTTAGCAAATTTTAATGCAACAACAATTTTACCCATCTAAATGTTGTTATCATGATGCGGATGACATAATCAAGTTTTATGCATTTTTTGTGAAACATTGGCATTTAATATGACATGGAGTATTTGTCACCGTGGTGGAAAGAAAGGGTGCCACGGCGGCGAATCCGAAAATGATGCCGCAACAACATTTCGGTTCCAATAACTCGTCTAGATGTCGGTGCAAAATATGAAGTGTGAAAGTGAGCGGGTCATGCAAAAGATAGGTGGGGTGCTCCCGGTAATCGGGTTCCCACGTGTCGACGGCAAGGCAAAAGAGGGGCTTTGTGCAACGAACAATCGCAGCGGTGCAAACACAGGATTCATCTCATACAACATGCATTCATCCACGGGCGTCATCTCGGTGGTTATACCTTCGAAGCGTGCAATTCGAAGCGGATCAATTTCGTAGCGGAAGTAGTCATTCACGGCGACGGTAGTGGATGTAGTGGTACTCGCGGTCTTGGCGACAGTAGTCATAAACGGTTCGTAGTCGTACACTCTCCATAGATGTTCGGGGTCACAGCGAGGAACTTGATATCCACGGGTCTTCGAGGGTGGACGGTAGTGGTACATACGTCGTCGTGGACGTAGTGGAACACAATCTAGAAGCGGTTCACAATGACTGTAGTCGAACTTGCCGAGTACTTGGCGAACAACGATCGTCGTGGTACTTGTCGGTCCATGAAGTCGATCTCGGAGGTCATGGCGTCCTCACAAACTTGTGTACTTAGCTTAATCCACGGCAATGGTACTTGTTTGGGCATCGATCCGAAGTTAGTGTGCTTGGCGAGTCACACCGCTGCGGTAGTCTTTGGACTTGGGGTTGTACAGGCCTTGACGGGTCCAGGGGGTCTTGATGGTGGCCATGGTAGCAGCAGTGATAACCCATAAGTGTAGGGGATCGCAACAGTTTTCGAGGGTAAAGTATTCAACCCAAATTTATTGAGTCGACACAAGGGGAGCCAAAGAATTCTCTTAAGTAATAGCAACTGAGTTGTCAATTCAGCCACACCTGGAAACTTAGTAGCTGCAGCAAGGTAGTTTAGTAGCACAGTAATATGATAGTGGTGGTGGCAGCAATAAAAGTAAAGATAGTGTTTTTATAGTTTTTGTGATATAAGCAACGGAAAAGTAAATAGCAACTAGCAATATAGGTAAAGCTCGTAGGCATTGGATCGGTGATGGGAAATTACGTCGGATGCAATTCATCATGTAGAAGGTATAACCTAGGGTGACACAGAACTAGCTCCAGTTCATCAATGCAATGTAGGCATGTATTCCGAATAACGTCATACGTGCTTATGGAAAAGAACTTGCATGACATATTTTGTCCTACCCTCCCGTGGCAGCGGGGTCCTATTGGAAACTAAGGTATATTAAGGCCTCCTTTTAATAGAGTACCGGACCAAAGCATTAACCCATAGTGAATACATGAACTCCTCAAACTATGGTCATCACCGGGAGTGGTCCCGATTATTGTCACTTCGGGGTTGCCGATCATAACACATAGTAGGTGACTATAGACTTGCAAGATAGGATCAAGAACACACATATATTCATGAAAACATAATAGGTTCATATCTAAAATCATGGCACTCGGGCCCTAGTGACAGGCATTAAGCATAGCAAAGTCATAGCAACATCAATCCCAGAACATAGTGGATACTAGGGTTCAAACCCTAACAAAACTGACTCGATTACATGATAGATCCCATCCAACCCATCACCGTCCAGCAAGCCTACGATGGAATTACTCACACACGGCGGTAGGCATCATGGAATTGGTGATGGAGGAAGGTTGATGATGACAATGGCGATGATCTCCACTCTCCGGAGCCCCGAACGGACTCCAGATCAGCCCTCCCGAGAGAGATTATGGCTTGGCGGCGGCTCCGTATCGTAAAACGCGATAATTTTTTCTCCTTGATTTTTTTCTCTACGAAACGGAATATATAGGACCTAGGGATACGTTGGTGGGGCACCGGGCTGCCCTCGAGGCAGGGGGCGCGCCCTGGGAAGGGGGCGCGCCCCCCACCCTCGAGGACGGCCCGTGGGCCCCCAGGTGTGGATCTTCTTGTCAGTATTTTTTATATTTTCTGAAATAAATCTCCGTTGATTTTCAGGCGATTCCGAGAACTTTTTATTTCTGCACAAAAACAACCCCATGGCAGTTCCGCTGAAAACAGCGTCAGTCCGGGTTAGTTCCATTCAAATCATGCAAGTTAGAGTCCAAAACAAGGGCAAAAATGTTTGGAAAAGTAGATACGTTGGAGACGTATCAAGCAGCAGCAAGCAAGGGCGTGCAGGGGAAACAGCCGGCACGGGAGGTACAACTGCTGGGCCGGCTCGCTGGGTGCAGCCCAGGCGTAGGCAAGGCTGGGGAGCTGGCTGCGCGCGTCTTCTCCCGCTCGATGGAGAAGCAGGGGAGGCAGGCGATGGCGCGAAGACTGGCGAGGGCATCGGACATCGGCAGATCGGGAGCGCAGGCGCACGGATCGGGAGCCCCCAAGTCTATTGGATATGATAGAACTGAATATGCTGTAGACTTAGAATAGCATGAGTATTTTTCATAGAATCCTTTCAGAGTCGGCACACATCTTAATAGGAAATCTAACGTTTGAGGTTGTTAGGATCCATAGCCCATATCATGCTCTGTTTGGGCGGCCGGCTTATGCTAAATTCATGGCAAGGCCGTGTTATGTGTATTTGTAGCTTAACATGCCGGGTCACAAGGGGACCATAACAGTGCTAAGGAGTCGCACGATAGCCTTGGAGTGTGAAGAAAGCGATGCGGCTTACGGAGAGTCAGTTTGTGCCACAGAGGAGCTGAAATTCTACAAGGATAATGTTGACCCAGCAGATATGACATCTTTAAAGAAGCCAACCACAAAGCATGACGCTTTGTTGAAGTTTAAATTGGCGGACGACACCAAGCTAGTTGATTTTGTTCCTCGCGACTCATCTAAGCAGTTTAGCATCAGTGCTAATCTGGATCCAAAATTGGAAAGCGCGCTCATCGAGTTCATCCGTGAGAACCGGGACATCTTTGCATGGAATCCTTCAAACATGCCGGGTGTACCGAGGGAACTTGCTGAGCACACTCTTAATATTGATCCGAAGTATAAACCGGTCAGACAGTTTCTTCGCCGTTTTAACGAGGAGAGATGGAAGGCCATTGGTGAAGAAGTGGCCCGGCTCTTGGCGGCCGGGTTCATCATTGAAGTTTTTCATTCGGAGTGGTTGGCTAACCCGGTTTTGGTGCTTAATAAGAACGGCACTTGGCGAACGTGTGTGGACTACACAGACTTGAATAAGGCTTGCCCAGCTGACCCATTCGCCCTCCCTCGTATAGATCAGATCATTGATGCTACGGCGAGTTGTGAGCGTTTGAGTTTTTGGATGCTTATTCTGGATATCATCAGATCAAGATGGCAGTTAAGGACCAGGAGAAGATAGCTTTCATCACTCCGTTTGGAGCCTTCTACTATGTGTGTATGCCTTTCGAGCTCAAGAGTGCCCAGGCGACTTACCAGTGGTGTGTACAAAGTTGCCTTCATGGCCAAATCGGGCGTAATGTTCATGCTTATGTGGATGATATTTTGGTTAAATCCAGAAAGAATGAGACCCTGATCAATGATTTGAAGGAGACATTTGACAATCTCCGGGTGTACAAGATGATGCTTAACCCGGCCAAATGTGTCTTTGGTGTTCCAGTAGGCAAGCTTGGTGGACCCTGATCAACGATCTGAACGAGGCATCGAAGCTAACCCGGAGAAAATCAAGGCTATCACTTCCTTGGCGAGGCCAAAGTGTGTCAATGATGTCCAGC
Source organism: Secale cereale (assembly GCA_902687465.1). Taxonomy (NCBI): domain Eukaryota; kingdom Viridiplantae; phylum Streptophyta; class Magnoliopsida; order Poales; family Poaceae; genus Secale; species Secale cereale. The sequence goes on from LR738712.1 coordinate 501,655,154, forward strand.
GCTTGGCAGGACGGATAGCAGCTTTGAGCCGATTCATAAGCCGCTCCGGTGAGAAGGCTATCCCTGTGTATCAGATGATGAAAAAGGCAGATAATTTTGTCTAGAGTGAAGCTGCTAATGAGGCGTTCGAGGCACTTAAGAAGCAATTGGTTGAGCCGCCGGTTCTTGCTGCTCCCATTGATAAGGAGCCGTTGTTGTTATATGTAGCTGCAAATAGTTGGGCTGTCAGTGTGGCCATCGTTGTAGAAAGGAAAGAGGCTGGCAAGGAGTATCCGGTTCAGCGGCCGGTTTATTATATCAGTGAGGTACTTATTGAATCCAAGCACAGGTGTCCGCATTAGCAGAAGCTGGTATGTGGGATCTTCATGGCAAGCCGGAAGCTCAAGCAATATTTCCTGGGTCATCCTATTACGATGGTGAGTTCTGCTCCCTTAGGGGATATCAACCAAAACAGAGAACCCACATGTCGGGTAGCCAAGTGGGCCATTGAGCTTGGGCCCCATGGTTTAAAGTATGTGCCTCGAACAGCCATCAAGTCACAAGCACTCGTGTATTTTATCAATGACTGGACAGAATTGCAAATGCCTGAGGAAAAGCCAGATAACACATATTGGACTATTCACTTTGATGGGTCCAGGCAGTTAGAAGGCTCGGGGGCTGGAGTTGTCTTAACTTCCCCGCGAGGTGATAAATTTTCTTATGTTCTCCAGTTAATGTTCCCTTGTCCTAATAATGCAGCTGGGTATGAGGCCTTGCTCCATGGTCTTCGGATGGCCAAGGAGATGAACTTAAGCCGGGTGAGATGCTTTGGCGATTCAGATCTGGTAGCCCAGCAGGTTTCTGGCACTTGGGATTCCAAGGATCCGCTCATGGCGCCTTATCGTCGAGAGGTTGATGCTATTGCAGGTCACTTCAAAGGTTACCAAGTTGAGCACATTGATCAGAGGAGGAACGAGGCGGCTGATATCTTAAGCCGGTTAGGATCTCAGCGTAAGCCGGTACCGCCCAACACATTTTTGGATGTTTTGATTAACCCGTCTGTCAAGTTACCCACGGAGGAGGACCTTGATATTTGTAGGATCGAAAGTATGTCTAGAGGGGGGGTGATTAGACTACTTGTAATTATAAAATTTTTGCCTTTTGATCAAGAACAGTTTTTGGCAGATTCACAATTATGATCAAGTCAGGCATCACCCTACACATGCAATTCTAGAGTATAAGCAGCGGAAAGTAAATTGCACATGTAGTAAAGAGAGGTGGAGAAGAGCAAACGCAATTTGGAGACGCGGTGATTTTTCCCGTGGTTCCAATAGGTGGTGCTATCGTACATCCACGTTGATGGAGACTTCAACCCACGGAGGGTAACGGCTGCGCGAGTCCATGGAGGGCTCCACCCACGAAGGGTCCACGAAGAAGCAACCTTGTCTATTCCATCATGGCCTACGCCCACGAAGGGCTAGCCTTACTCGGGGTAGATCTTCACGAAGTAGGCGATCTCCTTGCCCTTACAAACTTCTTGGTTCAACTCCACATCTCGATGACGGAGGCTCCCAAGCGACACCTAACCAATCTAGGAGGCACCACCCTCCAAAAGGTAATAGATGTTGTAGATGATGATGAACTCCTTGCTCTTGTGCTTCAAATGATAATCTCCCCAACACTCAACTCTCCTCACTGATTTGGCTGTGGTGGAAGAAAGGATTGAGTGGAAAGCAACTTGGGAAGGTTAGAAATCAAGTTTCATATGGTGGGAGTGGAGCAACTTGATCTCAACACAAGGGTAGGTAGTTCTCTTCTCAGAAAGTGTAAGGTAGGAGTGGTAGTTCTTTCTGATGGCTCTCTCCACGAATGAAGAGGGGTGGAGGGGTATATATAGCCTCCACACAAAATCCAACCGTTACACACATAATTGAGCAATCTCGGTGAGACCGAAGTGGAAACTCGGTCAGACCGAAAGTTCAAATATAGTGAACGTTGGGGTTTTTGGTGGGACCGAAAATACCATCTCGGTTAGTCCGATTTGATCAAAGATAGGAACTTGCCAGTTTCGGTGGGACCGAAATCATCAACTCGGTTATTCCGAAATGATGACAACGGTTACAGAAGGTTGGCAGCCCGTATTTCGGTGAGACCGGACTCAAACTCGGAATGACCGATTTTTCTAGGGTTTGGCTTATGGCTGAGGTGGTTCATCTCGGTGTGACTGAGTTTGGAAAATCGGTTGGTCCGAGATTACTTATGAGTGTGTATTGTAGTGAAAGTTGCTGATAGTTGAAAGAGATATATCACTAAGCACTTGAGCAACCAGATCATCAACACAACCTCATCCCCTTTTAATAGTATTGGCTTTTCCTATGGACTCAATGTGATCTTGGATCACTAAACCAAAAATGGAGTCTTGAGCTTTTGCCAATGCTTGCCTTAGCATTTTGAGGGGTCCACTTCTTCAGACATTGCCATACCCATATCACTGAACTTCTCTGAAATGATTCTCAAGTAACTATTAGTTCAATGATATATATGTTGTTATTAATTGCCAAAACCACCCGGGGATTAGTTGCACTTTCAATCTCCCCCTTTTTGGTAATTGATGACAACATATAGATCAAAGCTTCGACAAAAGATATAATCAATGAATAATATCGTCGCTTTGAGAAGTATGTGATAAACAAGAGCTCCCCCTAAATTTGTGCATTATTTAAGATTTGCGTTTGAATGCAAATGCACAATCGATTAGGATCATGGGTCACTCTTCCATGTCACATACATCTTGGTGGAGCGCACAAAATGATAAGAATGAATAGCATGCACCCAATCACCAAGACATGAGTAAATGGCCATACAAGATAGGAAAAGCATATGATAAGCATTAAGCACACATTAAAGCATAGTATGACTAAGCACTCATTAAGGTAGCATCAAACGTAGTATCAAGCACACTGAAAGTTTCAAGAACCAAAAGTACCAAAAGAAACTCAAAGAAACCGCAAAAGAACGAAAGAGCACTCTCTCTCTCTCGAAGCCCTATGATCTATACAATTTCTCCCCCTTTGGCAACAAGTTACCAAAAAGTTTGAAAAAACATAGAGCTAAACGTCACTGTGGGCTCTGCTGGCGGCTCCCGTCTGGGTAGATGTCGGAGTAGATATGACGGCATCGGCGAAGACTTCAGCTGATGTCTGCGCTGGAGGAGTGGATGCTGGAGCTGTGGCAGGAGTGACTGCTGGAGCTGTAGGAGGTGCTGAAGTGGTAGTCCTAGTGTCAGTCACTGGAATAGCAGCTGATCGGGATCCTCTGGGAACCGGAGCAGTCTGGCGATGAGAGTCCTGGACTAGGTCATCCTGCATGAGCTCTGCCCTGTCCTGCCTTGCTTCCTCCATGTCTGCCTCAAGCTTGTTGACGGTCACCTGAAGTTTAGTCAGCTTCACGTCCAGAGCGTGGACCTTCTCGTCAACAATCCTCTCTAGTCTCTCCTGAGATTGTTCAATGCTGGCCAGGCGTTGTTCAATCCTTTGGGTAGCTTCAAGAATCTGCTCTCCGAAGCTCTTTGGTTTAGCTGCTGCTGCTGCTGCCTCTTTATCAGCTTTGGCTTTCCTAGCAGCTTCAATCTTGGCTTGACCTTCAACCAAAGTTGGATCCTCCTCATCCATCACAACAACATTATCTTCATGCTCTGGCTGCAGGGGTAAGTGTTTCCTATCCAACATGAATTTTCCCGTGCCAAACTTGGCATTGATAAGCATCTGAATCTGCAGGGCAAATCCACATGACCTCTTCTGGTCAGCTGCAGTCCTCTTAATGGTCTCTACCATTAAGTCCATCACCTTGAAAGGTGCCTTCTCATCAAGTATATGCAGCATGTTGATAGAATACCCTCTGATCATGCGATGGTCTCCAGACTTGGGCATCAAGGTATGCCTCAGAATAGTGTTAGTGGTAGGTAGACATGCCTGGAGATAATAAACTGAGCCGAGCTTCCACACTTCCAAATCTGTTGCGGGGATCTCCTTGTACATGTTCTTCATGGAATCATGATTCTTCTTTGGAATCCCATAGACATCAATGTCGTCCTCTCTTTGCACTGGAGCATTCAGAAGTTCTGCCCATTCTTCAACAGAAGAAGAAAACCTTTGACCTTCAGTCATCCAGGTGATCTTCCCATCAGGATAGAAATGAGCTGTGGCATAGAACTGCATAATCATCTCATCGTTCCAATCTGTCAGTTTCTGACCCACAAACTCAGCAAGTCCACATGCAGTAAAGCTTTCATGCACATGGGGAAAGAAGTCTCGGTGCTCTTCACTGTCAATGTATTTCCAGTCAACGTATCTGGTATCTGCAACTATTGGCTTCTTGTCCATCAGCACAGTCTCATAGAAGTCCTGCTGCTCTCTGGTGTGGAATCTGGGGTCTACAGCAGTCCTTCTCCTCACGGCATATGGATCAGATTGTCTCCATAGCCTGAGACCTCTATCTTTCCTTGCCTTCATATCCTCGGCTTGAGGATGAGCATCGTTGTGAAGTGGCAGTTTTGGACGGAGTTTTAGCAACACATGTTCTTCCTCATCAGAATCAGACGGTGGCACATCACCCTTGTTCTTCTCAGATGCTGGAATGTTCCTGGTTGTCCTCTTGGGCTTGGCAGTAGGCTTTGCTGGAGCTGCCTTAGCTTGAGCAGGCTTCTTGGGCTTTGAAGTGGCTCCAGCCCTAATTGCATCACCCATGAGCTTCTGCTTCTGAGGAGCAGGCTGGGGTGCTTCTTCTTCTTCTTCTTCCTCGGCTGCTGCATCTGCATGAGGATCAGTATACACTACCCTCTTCCTCTTGGATGTTTTCTTCACTTTGCTTGGGGCTGGCTCTCCCAAGTTCAGCTTCTTGGCAACAGATGATTGCTTGACTTTGCTGGTGCCCTTCTTTGACTGCTGCCCTTGTTGCTCTTTGGCAACAACCTTTCTCTTAGGCTTGGAGGACACTTCTTCTTCTGCAACAAAATCAGAATCCTCATCATCTGAGTTCCTCTCCTTTCTGGCTCTGGTGGCTGCAGGAGGCAAGCCACTAGGTGTACTCCTCTCACCATCATCAACTGGACTACTAGCCTCAGGACTAGTATCTGCCTCAGGAATCTCTGCAAAAGGTGACTCTGACCTGTTCTGGCTGTCACTGGCATCTGACATGGCTGACAACCTGTGAATAGATAAGGTATAGGCAGAGTACAAGAGTTATCACAAACTGCAGAAGTTTTTGCAAACAAAATGAGTTCAAATCTTAGTTTTAAGTTTTCACAGAATGCATTTCGGTCAAACTGATTTTCAGTTTCGGTGAATCCGAAGTGTATAACAGAAACTTTACACACCACTTTCGGTTGGACCGAAATGGGTTTCGGTCCTGCCGATAAACTAGGGTTTCACTAAAACTCTACTTCGGTCACACCGATTTGCACAACTCGGTTGGACCGAAAGTGCAGTGCAATGGCCAGAGGCCGAATCGGTCACACCGAAAATTTAAAACCGGTTTCACCGAGATGTGTTCCGTGGAAACCTAACCCTAAGAATTTTACTCGAAACTAGAACCGATCTGGTGGAGAAGAAGTTTTCAATCGTGGCCAGATATAGAGCAAACCAGACGTGCAATGAATCGGATGGGAGCACGAGAGGGATCGAGACTCACCCTAACTTGGTGGAGTCCCTCTATGGCGGCAACGGCGCGGAGGAGAAACCCGTTGACGGCGGCGGAGACCTGCGGCGAGGGCGCACAGGCGACGACGGCGACGATCCGGAGATCAGGGCGACGGCAGCAGGGGACGTGGGAGCGAAAACGTTTGAAGGAATAATCAACGCGCGCTGCCCTCAGTATTTATATCCCCTTGCCGTCGGTGGGACCGAGTTGAAAAACTCGGTGACACCGAGATGGATAACTGCTATGCAGTTACGCATTTCGGTCACGCCGAGATTTAGAACTCGGTTTCACCGAGATGAAACCTAGATCAGTCTAAGTGTTTCAGTTTGACCGAGTGGGAGAAAGTTGGTCTGACCGAAATTTACTTAGAAGGTTTTGGAAGTCAGCCTTAGACGGATCGGTGGCTCCGAGTGCTCCTCACTCGGAGGGTCCGAAAATGACTTGTTCAAAGTTTGTGATATGAGCATGAATAGAATTTGAGACAAGAAAGCATAGATAGCTAGGGGAGGTACTTAGGCATTCTTGTCCATCCATTTGGCCAGAAAAATCAAAACAACCAAAACAACAAATGGATGTCCTCGAATGGATGAAATCATGCATTCAACATGCTCACACAATAAGATAGCAAATGAAATATGTGTCAAACATGCACAACCAAAACTCTAGCTACTAGCACACAATTTGTCGATGACTAGGTCATCTATATATGAGTATTTTGACTTAGGAGCCAAATGAGAACATTTGATCATAGGTCATACTCATCGTTTAAGCACAAGTGGGGTTACCACTTTTACATAAAGCATTGATGTGTTCACATCATTTGAAGATGCTTTAGCTCAATTTTTTTGAGCAAAGCTCCCCCTAGATGTGAGAACCCCTTTTAAAGGGTCAAACTAACCTTGGGTTGTCGTAGAAGACTTCATGTAGATGTTGAAGATGTGGATGCTCAATGTTGATGTAGATCATCAAGAGTTGGGAGCTATCCTTTGGATTAGGGCACTTTCAATACCTACATGGGTTAGTCCCACAAGGAACAAACAAGGATATCCATAGACATAGATTGAAGTTCACAATAGATGATGTCCATGGAAGCAATGATTACCTTGTCCCTTGACTTACCAACAAGAGGGTTTGTGACTCCATGAACTAGTGCATGATGTGGAAGTTGATTGCACAAGTTGCCAAAATGAATGTGAGTGAAGTATGTTGGCGGAGTCACCCTCAAGAACCTTCTAGTTCTTCTTCTTCGGGATCCACATCATCTTGATGGGAATCCTTGGGGTTGTAGTTGAGCTTGACGAAGTAGAACTTGACGTTTCCTTGGGAACCCACTTGACCATGGCTTGAGGTGCTTCAATGAATGCATCAATATCCTCTTGAAGCTTGTCCTTGGCTTTTAGCTTGTGGTCTTGTGGTGGAAGGTCATCTTGAGCTTGTTCCACATTGGAAGAAGTAGGATCATACTTCTCCTTTTGAGAAACAAACTGTGGAGTAGGGTATTGACCTTCTTCCCACTCAACATCTTCGGCGTTGAACTTTCGCTCAAAACCAATCCCTTGATTCTTCCGGTGCCTTCCTTGCTTGCGAACAATTTCCTCAAAGTTCTTGCTTCCGGCAAGACTCTTGTAGACACCTTTCTCTATGATTTCCTTCAATAAGCTGTTCTCTTGCTCAAGTGTAACTTGGCTTGAAACATTGTTAGTGGAATCAAGAGAACTACTAGAAGTAACAACATTAGATTTAACATGGTTATTGTTACTGCTAGAGGAAGAATTTTTCTTATGCTTGTCATGCTTAGTCTTAATAGATGGCAAGAAATTAGACAAGAGAAGTCGTTTGGCAAGATATGAAGAACTCTTCTTTCGAAGATCGTCATTGATCGCTTTTAGAAACTCATGTTCTTGCTCTAGAGTGAGCTTCTCGAAGCGTAGCTTCTCATGAGATCTTAGGAGCTCTCTATGATCTTCTTGAGTTGTTTCATGAGCTAACTTAAGAGTGTTTAGTTCTTTAGTTAGACGCTCAATCTCCTTCATAGCATTGTCATTCGACTCTTCTCGACTATAAAGACTACTAGCATTTTCATCGTTACTAAGCTCACTAGATTTATCATGCAAGAGCTCATCTTCACCAAGCAAGTCATCCTCATCACTATTGAAGTCAATGAATTCAGGGTGTGATACCTTGGGGCCTTTAGCCATGAATCATCTTCCAATTCCCTCATTGGGTGAATCAAATAAGTCGTAGGAGTTGGAGTTGGAGGATACGAGAGCAAGACCGGCAACACCTTCATCTTGACTGTAGTCGGAGTCGGAGTGATAGCTTCCATCGGATTGATTGTCGGAGTCGGAGCCGGAGACCCATTCACCTACATGAGCTTGATGTCTTCTTCTTGTGTAGCTCCTTGATGACTTGTCTTTCCTCTCCGAATCCTTGCTTCTCCGAGAGGGTCTTCGTTCATAACGATCATCTCTACTCCTTCTCTCTTTCCGAGGTGACTCATCTCTTGATCTTCTTCTTGGAGACTCTTCTCTTCTCTTGTGGGGAGCCGTACACTCATTTGAGTAGTGTCCGGGTCTTCCACAATTGTAGCAGTTTCGATCACGACTAGAAGATCTCTTTTCATCATATGATCTAGACTTTGAGCTTCTATCTTTGCCTCTATTCTTGTAGAATTTGTTGAAGTTCTTAACCATTAGTCTTATCTCTTCATTGGAAATTAACTTGTCACTTGAGGTTGTGGGAGCATCACTTGTAGCTTTGTAAGCACCACTTGACTTGTTGTGAAGCTCTTCCTTATCCTTAAGTGTCATCTCATGAGCAACAATTCTTCCAATGACTTCAGTTGGCTTGAGAGTCTTGTAGTTTGGCATCATTTGGATCAAAGTGCACACGGTGTCATACTTTCCATCCAAAGCTCTGAGAATCTTCTTAATGATGAATCGGTCGGTCATTTCTTTGCTTCCTAAGCCGGCAATCTCATTTGTGATGAGAGCAAGCCTAGAGTACATTTCAGCGACTCCTTCACCATCCTTCATCTTGAACTTGTCAAGTTGACCTTGAAGAATATCTAGCTTTGATTCCTTCACAGACTCGGTACCTTCGTGCATTTCAACCAAAGTATCCCAAATCTCTTTAGCATTCTCAAGACGGCTGATTTTGTTGAACTCCTCGGGACACAAAGCATTGAAGAGAATGTCACAAGCTTGAGCATTGTTTTGCAACATCCGCAATTCTTCAGGTGTGGCTTCGCGATCCGGAACTTTTCCTTCCTCGAAGAATTCACCTTGCATACCAACACAAATAATGCCCCATGCGGCTGGGTTATGACCAAGAATATGCATTTTCATTTTATGCTTCCAACTAGCAAAATTTGTACCATCAAAGTAAGGACCTCTACGATAATTACCCTCACTAGACACCATACTCTCCTAGGTTGTGAAACCAAGCTTATGGAGTCCAATGCAATGGAAACCAAAACAATGGAGACCAAAGCTCTGATACCACTTGTAGGATCGAAAGTATGTCTAGAGGGGGGGGGGTGATTAGACTACTTGTAATTATAAAAATTCTGCCTTTTGATCAAGAACAGTTTTTGGCAGATTCACAATTATGATCAAGTCAGGCATCACCCTACACATGCAATTCTAGAGTATAAGCAGCGGAAAGTAAATTGCACATGTAGTAAAGAGAGGTGGAGAAGAGCAAACGCAATTTGGAGACGCGGTGATTTTTCCCGTGGTTCCGATAGGTGGTGCTATCGTACATCCACGTTGATGGAGACTTCAACCCACGGAGGGTAACGGCTGCGCGAGTCCACGGAGGGCTCCACCCACGAAGGGTCCACGAAGAAGCAACCTTGTCTATTCCATCATGGCCTACGCCCACGGAGGGCTAGCCTTACTCGGGGTAGATCTTCACAAAGTAGGCGATCTCCTTGCCCTTACAAACTTCTTGGTTCAACTCCACATCTCGATGACGGAGGCTCCCAAGCGACACCTAACCAATCTAGGAGGTACCACCCTCCAAAAGGTAATAGATGTTGTAGATGATGATGAACTCCTTGCTCTTGTGCTTCAAATGATAATCTCCCAAACACTCAACTCTCCTCACTGATTTGGCTGTGGTGGAAGAAAGGATTGAGTGGAAAGCAACTTGGGAAGGTTAGAAATCAAGTTTCATATGGTGGGAGTGGAGCAACTTGATCTCAACACAAGGGTAGGTAGTTCTCTTCTCAGAAAGTGTAAGGTAGGAGTGGTAGTTCTTTCTGATGGCTCTCTCCACGAATGAAGAGGGGGTGGAGGGGTATATATAGCCTCCACACAAAATCCAACCGTTACACACATAATTGAGCAATCTCGGTGAGACCGAAGTGGAAACTCGGTCAGACCGAAAGTTCAAATATAGTGAACGTTGGGGTTTTCGGTGGGACCGGAAATACCATCTCGGTTAGTCCGATTTGATCAAAGATAGGAACTTGCCAGTTTCGGTGGGACCGAAATCATCAACTCGGTTATTCGGAAATGATGACAACGGTTACAGAAGGTTGGCAGCCCGTATTTCGGTGAGACCGAACTCAAACTCGGAATGACCGATTTTTCTAGGGTTTGTCTTATGGCTGAGGTGGTTCATCTCGGTGTGATTGAGTTTGGAAAATCGGTTGGTCCGAGATTACTTATGAGTGTGTATTGTAGTGAAAGTTGCTGATAGTTGAAAGAGATATATCACTAAGCACTTGAGCAACCAGATCATCAACACAACCTCATCCCCTTTTAATAGTATTGGCTTTTCCTATGGACTCAATGTGATCTTGGATCACTAAACCAAAAATGGAGTCTTGAGCTTTTGCCAATGCTTGCCTTAGCATTTTGAGGGGTCCACTTCTTCAGACATTTCCATACCCATATCACTGAACTTCTCTGAAATGATTCTCAACTAACTATTAGTTCAATGATATATATGTTGTTATTAATTGCCAAAACCACCCGGGGATTAGTTGCACTTTCAATATTCCTGACCCGAAGGCACAGTTGGTGGCGGCTCTTCATGTTATACCTGATTTGACGGTTCCGTATTTGGCTTACATGACCCGGGGTGAGTTACCTGAGGACGAAATTTTGGCCAGACAAATAACCCGGTGGTCTAAGTCAATGACGATTGTCAATGGAGAATTGCACCATCGCAGTGTTACAGGGGCATTTCAACGTTGCGTCTCTCCTGAGGAAGGCTGTGAGATCCTGCGAGAGATCCATGAAGGAGATTGTGGTCATCACGCCAGCTCTAAATCTCTTGTGGACAAAGCCTTTCGTCATGGGTTCTATTGGTTGACAGCTCATGCTGATGTTGAAGACTTGGTCAGCAGACGTGACGGTTATCAGAAGTTTTCATGGCATGCTCATGTTCCGGCTCAAGAGTTGAGGATGATCCCAATAACTTGGCCGTTTGCGACTTGGGGCTTGATATGGTTGGGCCTTTCAAGAGGTCCAAGGATAAGAAAACCAACCTTTTGGTGGCAGTGGATAAGTTTACCAAGTGGATTGAGACAGAGCCGGTTAGCAAGTGTGATGCAGAAACGACAGTTCAATTCATCAAGAAGGCGATTATCCGTTTTGGTATTCCCCACATTATCATAACGGATAATGGCACTAATCTATCCAAAGGTGCTATGAGGGAATTTTGTCAACATGAGCACATTCGACTTGATGTCTCCTCCGTGGCTCACCCCCAATCTAATGGTCAAGTGGAACGGGCTAATCAAGAGAATCTGCGAGGCATCAAGCCCCAGCATATGGTTCCTTGAAGAGAACGCCGGGTTGTTGGGTGGAGGAGTTACCTTCAGTGTTATGGAGCATCAATACAACACCCAACAGATCTACAGGTTACACACCTTTCTTCATGGTCTATGGAGCTGAGGCGGTTCTTCCTAGTGATATCCGTCATGACTCACCTCGAGTGGCGGCTTACGTTGAAGCTGGTAATGAGAAGGCACGTCAGGATGCATTGGATTTGTTGGATGAAGAGCGTGATCTCGCGGCAGCTCGTTCAACGATCTATCAACAGAATTTACGACGGTATCACAGCCGCCGGGTCAAGACTAGAACTTTTGAAGAAGGCGATTTAGTACTCTGGCTCATCCAAGATCAAACTGGTATGCATAAACTATCACCGCCTTGGGAAGGACCCTTCGTCGTCAGCAAGAATCTGCATAACGGGTCATACTATCTGATTGACGTTCAGGAACACAAGGATTCACGCACATCAGAGGAGGAGACCTGTCGGACGTGGAATATTGCTCATCTCCGGCCTTACTATACTTGAGCTATCGGTTCTCATGATGTATATAGTTTGATGATGTAAATACTAGAACAATATAATAAAGCCGGCATCCCTGATAATTCGGGGCCTCTGTCGTTTTCACTTCCTCGAAGCTGAGTTTTTGTCATCATCCTACATGTTTACTCAAGAGGCTTGACGCCCAAATTGCTGGGACCAAAGAGAGTTGGATGCATAGCACAGCTCAAACATAGGTCCTCAATGAGAATAATTTCGTAAGTATGTCACTTCGGGGCTTCCTGTTCAAACATAGGCATATTCGACCAAAGAGAACACATCGTTACTACCCATTTGACCGGGTTATGTTCAAACATAGGCGTATTCGACCAAAGAGGACATAACATGTGGGTCATCCTACCTGTACCCATCTGCTTCAACTCCATCAGGTCATCCTGATTGACCCGGCGAACTCTTGGCGATCAGTCTTATATGGCGTATTTGACCAAAGACCTGAGCTCGCTAAGGTTCAAACACTGACTGTCATGCAAGAGCACGGCTTACAGATAGTCAGGATAGATCCAGGCTCAAAATGCCGCCTTCCTTGAAACTTGGATAAATCGGCATGTGATGCAAGATGCAACTCTGACCCCGCGCACTCTAGACAAGTCTATCTTTAAAGCAAAGACCTGCACTTGTCTAGGTTCAAATGTCGATTGGGTACTGTGAGAGCCGGCTCACAGCACGCACGTACCTTCCAGTGGCCAATAGGCTAGTTCATTGAAGAAGAACCTTTGGCTTGGCGGCCTGCAAAAGCCTCAGATGTTTTTTGATCTCTTTTTCTTTGGTTTTTTTTGTTATTTGTGGGTTTTTCTTTTGTAGTGCGTTATTTGCAAGTTCAGCCAAGCTGCCTCTACTTATGGCTCATATTTGAAGCCTCTCTGGGTCTCTGCAACCCGACGCAACGAACGGCTCTAAGCCGCCAGAAGGTAACAATCTTATGTCTGGAGCAATAGCTCCACAAGACTTTAACTGCATGAAGACTAATAAAGCCGACAGTTTAGAACATACATTACAGGTATGATTATTTTTCGCAAAGATATTAAACATCGTAATTAAGTCAGCCCTGGTTATGGACTATCTGTCCCAGTGGCACCGGTTGGGCATCATGACCCGCCCGGCGGTGAACCACCAGGGCACTTGTTATCTGTTTATGTGTAGGATAAGGTTTAATTTAATATGCATAAGTCATCACCGTTATATGCATAAAGTGGTGTCTTTTCAACCGACGGGTCAGCAATATTATGCAAAAGCAGAACCGTGCACAATGGCACGACAGATGAAAGTTTCACTACCCTATTACATGACTCCGTGAGCCAATCAAAATAAAGTGTTTTCTCTAAAGAATCAAGTATGTAAACCACCCGACGGTTCACTCTTCCTGGCCTCATTGCTTTGAAGCTTCCGGATTACCCTTCTCCGGTTCTTCATCCTCCTCTATCTGAAAGTTCGGTGACGACCAATTGACGCCAGCCAAAGCTTCAAATTCACCTTCTTCATCGATAAGTTCAGACGGATCAATTTCAGGGGCGAAAGTATGCTTACTGATTGGACGGATTAGCTCCGTCACCGCCGGAGTGGGCATCTTCTGGTTTTCTATGTTGTAAGCCTGCTGATATCTTGGCAGATCCGTTTCACTAGCAATCAGGCTGGCCAGAGGGCGGATATCTTTGACACACGCAGCAAAGTGTTTTTGATCAAAAGTTGTGCCCTCTTCCTTCAGATTTGGATAGCCAGTGGCTAAGTCGGCTGGGTCTAACTCTAGTAGCCATGCCTTAGCCCGGCTTAAAGCTGTTACGGCACCGGCTCTCGCAGAGGACCGCTTCATCTCATCAATCCTGGCAGGCAACACAAAAAGTTTCCTCAAGATATCTATAAACAGATTTGGTGTCTGATTGGATGGAGAGACGGTAGCCAGTGCACGCTGAGCTCCGATATATAAATGTTCACAAGTGGATCTTTGGTAAGATTGCTGCTCCTGCTGCCTGCATGAGTCACAAATTGGTTAAGCGACGGTTTATGTTACCAAAGGAAAGATTCAATTCTCAACATGGCGGCTTACCAAAGATAGCTGAAGTCATTTGAGATACATGGTGCTTTAAGCCGGAGAGCTCAGTCGTCACCTCTTCAAGAGTTGCTTCTGCCTTTTCGGCTCCCTGCACCAACGCGGTTCTCTCTTCAGCCCAAGCAGACTTCTCTGTTTCAAATTTAGCCTTCGGTTCCTCCATTTCAGTCAGACTAAATTGAAATTTTGATTCAGCCTTCTGGGTCTCAGATTCTTGAAACTTCAGCCGGCCCTTTGCATCACCTAACTGCGATTGCAATTCAGCAGTGGTATCCTGTATAAACAAGGATTTACGAAACACATTATTTCCTGGGTTATAAGAATTAAAGTCCCAAGCCTTTTGCAAGCAACAACACTTGGCACTTGGGGGCTAATGGCTACTGAAGTGTTCTTTAGGTGTTGGTTCATATCAATAAAGTCCCAAGCACTTTGCAAGCAAGAGTACTTGGCACTTGGGGGCTAATGCATATTGCTTCTCTCTTATCATTCATTTATGCTAACCCGGTGGCACTATAAACATAGACTGCTGGCTTATGAGGGGTATACAGGAAAGTTCTAGAAATACACAATGAAGAATAGGACCGACTCATGCATACTAATTAATCCGGCCCTTGGGGGCTACAGGGGCAACGTTCATCAAAGTTAGATTTCCTATTAAGATGTGTGCCGCCTCTGAAAGGATTCTATGAAAAATATGCATGCTATTCTAAGTCTACATCATATTCAATTCTATAATATCCAATAGACTTGGGGGCTGGAAGGATGTACATGATTTATTCAAGATTCATACCTCAAACTTCTTATGCATCTGTTTCACCATATCAATTTCAAGGTCATGGCTGCTGTGGACTTGACTGAGATATCCGGAAAGCACTTCACTGCTGCTCAGCTGTGCATAATGAGTCGTATCAAATCTTACTTTCTGTTTCTCAGCAAGTTCCTGTTTGGCAGTGTGTTTGGCCAGAACAGTTGGATTGCCCGGTTCTCTAAAGCTGGTGCCAGTAACTATGACATCTTCAGTCTGCTTCTCTGCCGGCTTAGTTGAGGTTGACGGTTCAGCAGTCACAGAGGTGACATTGGCATGGTCAAGAGAGACGTCAGGAACTTCAGGAGGAGCGTCGTTAGTAGATTCCTCTGTTTGCTTCTCAACATCTGTCGCTAAGACTTGCTGCTCTGGCTCAATGATTTTTGGATCAGTCGTCGGTTTACTCGCCTTTGCTCTCTTACAGGGTTTGGCTTGACCACTGCACGGGTTAAGATGAGTCAGTACAACGTTATAAAGATATAAGGAAGAGCTGAACAAATAATAAATTGTTACCCATGGGCATTCTTGAAAGCCGACAGTTGAGTTTGAGATGAACCGCCATACGAAGAGCGAGAAACCTCCTGATAGTTTGAATCGAAAGAGTTCGGTGGTTGACGAATGAGACCCGCCAGCGGGTAAAGAGAGTTTGAGTAGGAAGGACCTCATTTTGACGTTTCCGTCGAACCGGAGTATTCGATAAGCCGGAGGACAGTTCTTCATCTCCGGTGTTCCGAGTCTATCGCTGGTTCTCGTGTTTCTGTTGCTTCATAATAAAGTGAGGATCTAAATGAGCTAAAGGGTGTGAATATCTTACTTTTCGGGTTACTCGTCGAATTTTCTGTCTTGGCAAGGTTTCTGACCCGGAGGATATAGTAATTACCTCTTCATCAATAGCATGGCTGGCCCCCGTATCGTCCTGGCAATAATCAATGTCAATAAGGTAATTGAAAATGAGCCAAGAGAGTCAAGGGCTACCTCCGACTCAGAGTTGTCATTCAGTTCAAACAAGTCAGAAGCGCTTGGTTTCTTCTTTGTCTTTCTAACCACATTCTTAGCGGCTTTCCTGACAGCTCTGGCCTTTTTGGCAGCCTCGTGGTCATAGGTTTTCTTCTAGAAACTTGATTTAGCCTGTGAAAGTCGGCAAGGTTGAGTTGACAAGAGAATCAAATCGTAAAGCAAGAAAGGTTAAAATCAAGACTCACATCTGGTGCCGGGTTAAGTTTGCAGAAAGGGCTCAGACCCACTTTGTTGCAGTCTCCCGGGCTTTCGTTAAAAGGGTCTTGGTCATTTCTGTGATTATATCCTCAGTCAAATCCTCGGGGTTGTGGCGTAATGTATCTTTGGTCTCACTAGTGTAAGCACACATTAAGCCGGGCCTGCGGCTCAATGGAATGAATCGCCAGGCAATCCAACACCGGACCAAGTCAATTCCGGTTAGCCCATTTCCCAGTAGGGCCTTGACCTTTGCAAAAGTGGGAGCAAGTTTTTTGCGCTCCGCGGTGGTAAGTTTCTCAGCAAGAGGGTGCTTTGGGTCCAAACGCTGGACACGATAACCCGACAGCGGATTCTCATCAGCCAGGGAGGCGTCTTTGCAATAAAACCAAGTTTGATTCCAATCTTTGGGTGACTTGGCAGACAAGCATAGGGGAAGATAGAATCTCTTCTTCGTTGAATTGAGACGGCTCCAAGTTCAAAGATGGGTCCGTTTGTGAACTCATTTTGGTGGTTTAAATAGAAGTACTCTCTTAAGAGCTTGAGGCTGGGCTCCTCTTGAAGATACACTTCACAGAAGACTTGGAAGTTGCAGATGTTTGACATGGAATTGGGTCCGATTTCTTGTGGATGGAGCTGAAAGAAGTGCAGAACGTCCCAGAAGAATTTAGAGCCGGGTGGTGAAAAACCCCGGTTCATGTTATCGAAAAAGACAATAACTTCATCGTCCTTTGGATGAGGCCTCTCTTCGCCTGGTTTAGGGGTGCGGTAATGCATAACAGATTTTTTCGGCAGATACCTAATTTTGATAAAATCAGCAAGTGTAGCCTCAGTGACGACAGATGGAATCCAGTTGCACGTGGTGATTGTCTTTGGCGGCATTGTGAACAAAGAAGCCTAAAAGAAAGAAACATTTTTGCCGGTTCAAAACTAATTCATTAAAGCCGGAAATCAGACTACAGTATATGTTCAGCACGGCGGCTTAAATGGGGCCTAATGACAAATGGGTAGCTGTAAACCGGTGAGATAAGCCGCCATGACAAGTACTGATACTCAAGAAAGCAAATTTTACTAAGTATTGAGACAAATAGTTTTCACACATTAAAGTTGTAACTTTGGATCTACAGCAGTTCGAAAAATAAAGTAAAAACCTAAAATTAAGGTAGTGGCGGCGAGAAAACAAGAAGGTCCAGATGGGATCTATTACAATGAGGATGTATATTCAAGATCAAGACAAGTGATTAAAGCTGCTACCACGCAAGTTCCACAGACTGATATTCTAACCTGGATCTACGGTGCTAAAATGACGAATAGGCAGACCTAAAATCCGTATGAAGCAATTCATGGAGACTGATCGATCCTTTTCGTGTAGATGAGATGTTACAGTATTTACAAAGAGATACTATGAACACCATTGCGCGGAGGAGTATCAAGTTCAAAAGGAAAAAATTGTAATTTCAGAAGAAGAAGAAGACGAACTCTCGCGACCTTGCAGGAACCCTAATGGATCTAAGGGAGGAAGAAAGAGGAGAACGTACCTGGGCTGATGAAAGGCGGCGGCGCGCGGAGGAGATCTGGTCAAGTCAGGTTAATATTGCGGCCGTTGTTGAGGATGAGACGGAGGACGACGGCGTAGGCGGAGCTCGTATGCGTGGGCATCACAAGGAAGGAGATGAAGAGGATGAGGCAAAGGGGGGGAATGGAAAGGAACCCCTGGCCCTATTTATAAGGTGAATGGATAAAGGTCACACGCGGGAATCGAGGAGAAAAAAAAAACAGATATGTAACTGCTCAGACGCCTCAATTGTCGGAGTCTCAACAAATGCAGAGATTTGTTCAGATTTGGGCAGTTCAAAAGTAAATAACAGATGAAGTCATGGCGGGTTACCACAATTTTAAGGACTGACGTCATGGCGGGTTACAATATCTCGTGAGAAGATGAAGAAAGATTGACATGAACAAAGTTCAAATCAACCTGGGGCCTAATGTTGGGGATATAACTATTT
This sequence comes from Secale cereale, assembly GCA_902687465.1. Lineage (NCBI taxonomy): Eukaryota > Viridiplantae > Streptophyta > Magnoliopsida > Poales > Poaceae > Secale > Secale cereale. Next base: position 501,673,245 of record LR738712.1, read on the forward strand.
GATATGACCCGCCCAGGAGGGCCGGGTTACCCAATGGGGGTTCATGGGCCAAGCCCAGGAGCATGTTGAAGATGGCGGTTCAATAAGAGTAATGTATAAAGGGCCCAAAAGCCCAGAGTGGCTTAGAGCCCGTAAGTGTAAACCGCCATGTATGTTTAACTTATACTGTAAGGCATGTAATGATGAGTCACCGGGATAGACACGATTGTATGAACCGGCCGGGACTCCGTAAGCCGCAGGGCGTCAACCCGTGTATATAAGGGGACGACCCGGCAGCGGCTTAGGGCAAGAAACAACAGATCGAAAGCCTGGCAAGCATATTTGCTCCCTAGCAATCGAAACCCCAGCAATTCCACCTCAAACTGTATTAGGTTTTACCCTCACCGCAAGGGGTCGAACCAGTATAAAATTCCCGTGTCTTTTGTCCCGTTTTAACCCCTTTAAGCTAACCACATCGCTATGGCTCCATAATTAAGTCCTTTCCTTAGGACATCTGCCGTGACAACTCCACGACAGCGGGGGTCGGTGAAGATCCTGAACGGCGGCGGGCTGCTAGGACTTGGCGGGCGGCGGTTCCTGGCGACGTGGGCTAAGCGAGGGGAGAAGGGAAGGGGCGCGAGGTAGCTCCTGGCGGACGGCTCGCTGACGGGAAGGTGTAGACGAGGACGAGGTCGCGCACGAGCCGCGCGCGCTCGGAGGAGAGGGGCAGCACACGGCCATGGTAGGGTGGCGGCGACGACGTGACGCGGCCAGGGGACGGGCGCGCGATGGAGGCGGGGCGCAGCATGGTGGCGGGGTAGGCGCATGGGTAGGAGAAGGAAAGGTGCGTGCGAGGAAGAGGGGCGGCGCTAGACGAGGGAATCGAGCGCGGGCGCTCTGGTTCCTCTCCGGCGGCTCTGAGGGATGAAGAGGGAGCGAGGGGAAGGACTTTGGGTTAGATAGGGGTGGATGGGCTATGGGAACGGGTCGGTCTGGTTGGTTAGGCCCAAGAGGCTGGCGGTGTAGGTTGCCTCTCTCTCTTTAAACCTCTTCTATTCACTAAAAGGCTTGAAGAAAGAAATAGAGAGTTAGGGAAAGAATTTGGCCATGCGGGTAATTTACCGGACTCATAAAAATGAGCTTGATCAACGAAAATAAGAGTGGGCATGGATGCAAGGTTTAGATTCAAACACATTTGAATTTTTCAAATGGGTGTATAGGAAGTGGGGTTTTAAAGGCCCACAAATGCTCGGATTTTGGTGGAGCTTGCTTACGAGACAAAAGAATTAACAACAAAGTTTTGGGGACCAAACTTGAAGTAGAAAGGGTATGGGAATTATCTTGCAAGTGTGTTATGTTTAATCCCAAAACAATGGAATTTTTATAATAGCTCCCTAAATATTGGAAGGATATGTTATAAAGAGAACTCACCATGTGAATTCCCTCGAATTAAATGGATTGAAGATCCATATCATTTATGGAAGGTATGATGCAATGAAGAATGCAATAGACAAATGTCACACGGCGAAAGTCGGAATACATGGAAGGCATCTGGAGCGTCGGTCTTGGGGCATCACAGGTTGTCTCCCCCTCTCTCCCGGTGGCGTCGGAGCACCATCGAGGGAACCATCCGGACAACGATCTACACCAACAACTTCGTCGCTGTCATCACCAACTCGCTCCCCCTCTATTCAGCGTTGTAACACCTCTTCTCCTCATAGTAATATCTACTTAAACACGATGCTTAATGCTATATATTATTATCCAATGATGTGTAGGAATCCTATGATGTTTGAGTACATTTGTTTTGTCATATGGGTTGATTGATGATCGTGATTGATTTGAGTTGTATGTTTTATTTTTGTGTTTCCCTATGATGCATTCCTTGTCACACAAGCTTGTGAGATTACCATTGTAGGGTGTTCCAATACGTTCATAATTCGCTTATAGTGGGTTGCGTGAGGGACGGAAACACAAACCCGAGTAAGGGGTTGTTGCGTATGGGAGTAAAGAGGACTTGTTACTTAATGCTACGATTGGGTTTTACCTTAATGATCTTTAGTAATGGTGGATGCTTGCTAGAGTTCCAATCATAAATGCATATAATCCAAGTACGGAATGTATGTTAGCTCATGTCTCTCCCTCATATAAAACTGCAATAATGATTACTGGTCTAGTTATAAATTGCTTAGGGACAAATCATTCTCTCCTATTACAAAAAGCTTTGTACTAAACAACTAACACTTATTATCATGCAAATTACCCGCTAAGTACTTCTAGTTTTTATTCTTGCAAACTTATCCCTATTACACCTACAAAGTACTTGTAGTTTTACTACTTGTTTCTAGGTAAAGCAAACATTGGTGCGCGTAGAGCTGTATAGGTGGTCAATAGAAATTGAGAGAATATTAATTCTACATTTAGCCCCTCGTTGAGTTCGACACCCTTACTTACCGGAAAAAGTTTACAAGTGATCCTATATACTTGTGGGTTATGAGTTCACAGAGAGAAAACGTGTGCAACCATGCACACAGTTTCCGTTTGCAAAGGATGTGTGATGTTAGACAATATCACAAAGAGTGAGACCAAACAAAATGTTTGTGATAGTCGCCTTATCGTACACGATTTATAATCATGAACTATTTATGATGTTGTAGGCATCGTAAACCTTGGACCACATAACAGCTTGTGCGATATTTATTCCATCAACACTGGTACGACAATCAGACATTTCGTAAATGTATCTGACACTCGTACAATGACTAACTTATCTTCTTAATTATATATCGCGTATGGTTCAGAGAAGTGAATGTGATTGATAGTCTCCTTATCATACACACTTTACAATCATTAACTGTTTGTGATGGGGCGCACATCGTAAATATTGCACCATGGAATAGCGTGTGCGATGGTAACGCTAGCACACACGAGTAGCAGGTGGAGCATTTGGGATATTCGATATATCAGAAACAGTTGTGTCACGAATCGCGTTTGGGATAGATGCGGCGATCGCGTACGCTTAGTTCAGCAAAATGTATGCATTTCTACTCTCTATCTCCGACGATTTCTGGGTCGTGTGGAAATGACCCCCATCCCCTCCCCCATCGCATACACAGGCAAGGAGACAGTTTAAAACTCCGTCGTGAAATGAGGGTAAAAACCGTTTGTATAGCAGGTCGCTGCACCAGTGTTTTGATACAATCAATGTCTTGAGACTAAAATTTGCGCGGGTGTGGGTGGAATCAAGATAGATCACATGACTAACCATTAGTTTGAGATAAGAAAATATCATTTGGCTATACTCACCGCAAAAGAACATGATTGTATTTTGTATTTTCTTTGTGTAGGGATATGAATTGAGTGTGATAATTTTGTTGATATATATTGGCATGTATATATATCATTAAGCACTCAAAGTTTGTCTTATATTCCGATACCTTTATCATGCTATCTCAACCAACTTCTAGTCTTTTAGTAGCGATATGCTTGTGCGAACTCCAATTTTGGCATGATCGAAATATGTTGCAATTATGGTTTAGTCCTTCATATTTTTTTGTTAGGTGACCTATAGCAAACTAATATACATATTTAGAGCATGGACAGTGGTATGCCTCATACTACTTGTCACGTCCTTGCTTTCTCAATTTTGGATTGTTAAAAGAAACACATAGGGTAAAAAAATCAAATTTGGTTGTGGTTGATTGATCTTACCTAGTTTTGACTAAGAGTTGATTGGTTTCAATGAAATTATGTCTCAAAATAAATTTTGGAATCATCGAGAACCCTAAATTATCATTTGTGATTGTTTATAGAAACCAAAATTGGGCTACAAATGTTTGTGACCTTCTGTTCAAGTAATTTGGGTTGGAAAACAATTTATATGAACCCCAAATATTGTTGAAACCCTAAAGTGAAATTGGGAATTAAGTTGAACCCTAAAGAATTTAGGAAATAAATTTAATATCCAAAAATAGGGTTACAATTCGAATATTTCATTTGGGATGAAAAGTCTTCAAATAATATTTTGAGTCTCCGTTAATTTTCTCAATTTGATTGGAGTGGATTTGATTTTTGAATAATTTCGAAAATCAAAAGGAAAATATTACAAATAACCCTATAGTTAATTGGAGTGCTATTCTTTTTGGCCACAACTTCCATGATTGCCATTGCATCTCAAAACTTTGCAAGCACTCTAAATATTTCTTGGGTTTTGCTGTTCATCACGAGCTCATTTGAAATCACGAGCAGAAGAAGACTTACATAACTTGCCCTCTTTCTAGGAAAAGAAAATCTCCCTGTAGACCATCCCCTAAAATTGACATGTTAGCACGCCATGGCCGACCACCGTTGCTGCTTTTTTTTTGAACCGGGCATTACCCCTTTCCATTAAAAGCATAACGGAAATACAGTCGTCCCAGATCCAAACGAAAAGGAAACCGAGAAAAGGGTAAAGCGAGTTCAAAGCATCGTTGGGAAACCCACCACAAATACCCGTCATCGGGCAATTTGCCATGGGGCGAAAACCCAACGACACCAAAGAAACGCTATCACAAGTCTACCAGCTCAGCTAGGGGAGATAAGTTTCCACAAGGGTCTAACAATCGACCATCATAAAGGCTCACGCAGGAGCTCAAAAGAGACGACCTGAAAATCACTAGAAAGCAGTCCAGGGAAAACGGAGAGTTGAGCTCGGGGTCAACAAGAGACTTCAGTCATCATCAACTCAGCTCGAATCACGTGGCGGGGCACACAGACGCATCATGTTCGAAGCACTTGTCTTCAGAATCTTCGCACCACGCTCCATAGCTTCGCGATCCTCTCCTTTTAGCAGACCTGCCCAGTACAACATGTTTCCACAGGCAGAGTACACAATATCAAAAGGAGATCGTATCTTCTTTTTTTCAAAAGTGACACTATTACGGGTGTTCCAAATAGCCCAGCAAATAGCCGCCAAGCAATAAGTATAAATTTTTTCTCCATCAGGAAGGAAGATATAGCACCATGAGAAAAATTGCCACAAATTATTAGTACCAACATCCGTGCCCAAAGCACAACCTGCTGTTCTCCAAACAACCCTGGCCACGGGGCAGGTGAAGAACAAGTGCTGAGAGGTCTCCCTCTCACCACAGAAAAAACAGACCACCGTTGCTGCTGATAAGGGACCGCAAAAAACACATACGGGGCAGTATTTTTGGTGATCCATTCGTCTGCAATTCTTTCAAAATTATGTAAACACCTCGTGTAACCACTTTTAAAGGGAGAGGGTGGGAGGGTGGTTAAGTGAACTTGTTGGAGACGCTATTAACGACTTTTGCATTAAACCGTATTACCTGCCGCAGTGATGATGCATATAACGACTTTTGTGCTAAACTGTATTACCCGCCACACACAGAGAGCAGCGAAACAGCCGTATCGCCACACCGGGTGGAGCCCACATGCTTTATCTTTCCACATGCATAGTACAGTAGAAGGCATCTTTCCCAACAGGGAGGGATGGGAGAGGATACGGATTGCTCCACATCATGATGGACAGGAGACCCCAACTTTGGTCGGTTAACAAAATACTTAACCAACATCACAGAGTGGAGGGGTGGGGGCGCAGAAGAAGAGAGAAGAAGCATCAGCAGCTGACAGCCTTTCCAGCCGCGGGCCTTTTGGTTTGGCCCAACCCAGCTCCTCGCAGCAGAAGAAGAGTCGGAGATCGAGCATCCCAGATGGGCATGAGCGTGACCGATGGCATGGCATCCGATGCATGCCTAGCCGTGCTCGCCTTTGGCGCCTTCTCTTGTGCTCTTGTGCGCCAAAAGGCAGAGGCCTTGGACCTTTGGTGGTCAAAAGGCTAAAGAAATCAATGGAGAAGATGGCATTGCTTGAGTGCCAAGATAGCTGGCCGAGGAGCCAGCCAGTGGGGATCACCGCTCGCTCATGAGTGTCGCTTCAGCTGGAAGACGGGAGGAAAGCGCGAAAGCCACATCTTTGCTCAAAGTACAGATAGATTACGGGTAGCGGCGCGCGCAGCACAGCCTGCGCCGGCAGGCAAAGAGACGGTGAAAGTGTTCGGGGCAAAGGCTTGGTAATTATCACTGCTAATCACTGTTATTTTTGCATTTTGGCTTTGTGCTGTTGGTTAATAGCGTGCCTTTTGTTTTGGCTGCTTCTACAGGGATCCGATGGCCATGGCCTCACTCCACTTTCCACGAGATCTGTACTGGCAGGTGATCAAAAGTACAACAGTCCCGGAGCACCCACTGATGCATGCAGCTTGTGTGTGTGCACTGCAGTTTCTGTGTGTGCTGAAGGAAGAAAGAAAGAAAGAGATGGAAGGAAGGAAGTGGAGTCCCTCTTCTGAGCCAACGGCAGGTCGGCAACACGCAGAAATGCCGAGAGGTAGGGAGGGCTGCACATTTGTTCCCTTCTAGATCTGACACTTTGGTCACTACCTCCCCTGATGTGATGTGATGGGGATCCATCTGTCAGTTCACCACACCCTGAGAGTATAAAGGTGTGTGCGCAGGATCCGGCGCCAGTTCCTTTTGCATCTCTGATTGGCACTTTGCACGAATACACAAACAAAACCTGAAAACAAATTAACAACCATTTTCACCTCACAATTCAATAAAGGAGACCGTGCAAATAAATGAAATTGCCCGTGAAATTTGATAGTACCCGTTTGAATATCGCCCCCCATAAAAATGTTGTTGGCGCGTATACGTATAATTTGTCCTAGTACAGTATATCATAATGTACCTGGAGCTCAATTCTGCGAGAATGAAATGACATGGGATTCCAAGCACGAAGGTAAATCGCATTGCATGTACAAGTGTAGATGTTATAAATCCAAGGATCGTCTTCTATTTAGTTTTTCTCCGGTACAAGATGCAAAGATACCTTGTTCAAGACTCCAGTCGGTGGCTGCTTGGCTATCTTGGAACGGAAGCTGGTTGGAAGGAGGAGGGTGGTTGGGTAAAGTGGCCACGTTCGGATCTACTACTACTAGTATACTTGCACTGGCTGTCCATCTTAACCAAAAGATTTAGAACCGGTGGAGGGAGTCGTATGGAAGGTGGTTACTGTCGTACAAATTGCTTGCTTTTAATTAATGCCGCGCATGCAAAAGTGAGCCTAAATGAAAACGACATGTAGGCTGAGGCAGAGCTAGGCTCAGATCCAAACCTTGTCTGAACCAGTCCCCGAAAGGGAGAACAAGTAGTTAGTGACGGTATCTTCCTACAAATTCAGTACTACCGAAATTGTTGAGCGAGGGAGGCTACTGCTCTATATGATGCAATAGCTGCTGAAAATACTGTTAAAAACGTTCATGTGGCAGCCAGCACTCAGCACTTTCCTGACTGGGTCCCGAACTTGAGATGTCAGCTTCCGATCTCCCATGACAGCAGAGTTTAGACATAATCAGAAAAGAGCAGACAGCTTAAATTAAACGACGCTGTATACATACCACTGTACTGTGCGATGAGATATCCAATAACTCTGCACAGCACAGATCAGCTACGGCAAACCGGCAGCAGATTTGTCGTGGCACCCAGATTGCGTCGCGTGCCGTGCTCTGCTCGTCTGTCAGAGAATGTAGGGGACAGCAAGAGCAGCAAGGCCAAGCAGTCCCTATATGCTCCTACAACGTTTTTGCTGCTGCTGCTGCTGCTGCTGCTGCTGCGTGGTACGCAAGTCGGGCACACGTCTTAACTTGTTTTTGATTTTGCTCCGTTTGCTGCAGGGTACCGGGGCGCGTTTTTACTGCGGTTAAAACGCGGCATTCGTGCGGGCGTCCGGGAGGGCAAAAGTCAATGTGCAGTTGGTCATCTCCCAGGAATCCAAGGTTGGGATTACCTCGTTAGTTGGTCATCTCCCAGCCATTCGGACTCGGCCTCCCTGACATTTATCGCCTGTCTTAACTGGGATTAGTACGCAGCCAAAACAGATGAAGCGGACATGTACTACTACTACTCCTAGTTGACGGTTCATTACTAGGAGGCACGTAGGGATTTTTTCAAAAAAAAAAGGAGGCACGTAGGGATTATTATTACGGTGGATGACCTGCCGTTTCTAGTCTCCCATTTTCTCCATGGTCTGGTCACCTAATCTAATCCTGATCCGGAGGAGCGGGACAGGATGCCCTGGGGGCCAGTCGGTGCTCGATCAATCCCCAATTGTCACTCCGACCTCCTCACAAATTC
>LR738712.1:501682854-501713447 GCA_902687465.1 Secale cereale
AAAAAAAAACCAAGTGTCTAGCATTCGCGCTCAACCTCGACGGCTGCTGGTGAGGCTGGCAGGCAGCTCATGAAATGATTGCAGCAGGAACCGAGACGGGATTCAGATTCCCCGCGGTTGCTTGCTTGGCTTCCTTTCTTCGCTTCACCGCGTCCTCCCCACCCACTTCCACTTTGACGATCCCCTGCACATGCGCCTGTCTCTGCACTGCACCAATCCCTCCACCTCCCTCCCCTGCCTCTCTCTGCACTGCACCAAGTCCGTTGCCTCGTGCGTGCACGCTCGCTGCAGCGCTGCCACGTATGATCGTACTGACATACGATGCAAATGTGTCGTACGTATAGCAGCGCCGCATCCTGTACGCCTGCCTGCTCCGCCTCTACATGGGAAGATGCCTCTCCCTCTCACTCCCTCTCACGCATGCATAATAATGCTTTGCTAAAACAAGGGCGAGACCTATTCCTGAGGGGTGGCAGGAGCCCATGCATTCTGCAACTGCAAAATGTAACAGCCCATGTGATGTCAGTGAAGCCAGGAAACTTTCAGCCTCCGCTTCTTTCTCCTTCCCACTTACTCGGTCAGGAATGGATCCATCCATGGCTCGTCCAACACGCAACGCACCTCCCCTTCCTTTCGCTTTGGATCTCAACACCTCCAACCGACGGCCAGTTAACTGAAGAATACTACCAGATTTGCAACACTGAAACTGACCAAGGCTGGGCTGGGCTGGACAGGTGCTGTGCTGCCATCAACAGAAATTAACAGGCAGCTGAAGCTGGGGAATTTTTTTATTTTTTTGGAAGAAAAAAACTTATGTCATGTTGTTCTCATGAATAGAAGATTCTCTGCTGCAAATCTTCTTCTTCACTCTCACCAGTGCTGTGCTGGGACAAAAGTACATCCCCTCCACCTGACCAATTTTCTCCTCACTCCCTTCGTGGATGCACCAATAATTCGAAGAAAAAGAAAGCATTTTTTCCTCCCCACACGATGTGCAGTTTGATCAACATAACAGCTTAAAGTCATTAACTTGACCGAATTCAGTTAAATTGACCAAAATTCTTTCTTTGTTCTTTGAGGCCCAGAGGAGTTAATTGGCACCATCAAAAGTGTCCTCCGTTTGTCAGACTGCCAACATGTGTAAAATTCGAGCTGGGGCAGGCGGCACGAGAATCGAAGAGATTTAAACGGAAAACCGGAAAGAACATCAATTCAGATGATTTTTCAGAACTGTTAACTGTAATAGTCGGTGATTAACAGGGAATTCTTACAACTCCTGTTCTTTTCCCCAACCATCATCCCTATATTATATAATTAGCAACCTTTTCAATTCTAGTACAATTTCTCCTTCACACAAACCCACTAAAAATCAGAATGACAGAGAGAAAAAGGCAAAACAACGCGTTAATTATTTGCGCTAGAGTTTATAATATATCATGGCCGTGGAAACCAAGAAGCCGCCGCAAGAAAGAGAAAGAAAGAAACAAAGAGGAACGCAAGAACTCCAAGAATTCGCCGATAAATGAACAATTGCACCATGGAGCCCATAAATTACGGCCTGCCGAGGCTACAGCGCCGATCCATGGCCCCACGCGGCCCCGCACCTCGGGCGGAAGGCGACCAGGCATGGCGGAGCGCGGATCCGCTTCTTGGGCGGCAGGGACATGAACACGGCGGAGAGGTCGCGCGGGACGTCCAAGAAGCGCAGCGGCCGCTTCGGCGATGGCCTCGTCCCGACCAAAGCCACGGGCTTCCTCGGCGCGCCGGGGCACTCGGTCGGCGGCCGGAGCTTGCTCTCCTCTGAAGTCGGTGTCCTGGGCTCCTCCTCCTCCTCGTCCGCCACCGCAGCCGGCGTCCGGGACTCCGCCACCACCTCTTCCTCCTCCGCCGCCACGGGCGTCTGCAGGGGCTCGGCTTCCGGCACCGTCGTCGTCGAGGCCGATTTGTGGTCAGGCGCAGGATCAGCCGCCGCCGCCCTCGTCCTGATCGGCGGCAGCGCCGGCAGGACGTCGCCCGCGGGCGTAGAGCTCATCTCTGGCGCGGTAAATTGCGGGTGTGGGTCGAGATGGTTGGGTGCGGGAGAGAAGAAACTTAGGTTGGGGACGGAGGAGAGATCAAGGCAGGGAGAGGAAGAGCGAATAGGATCCCAAGGCGGTAGCGCCAAGGCTGTTAAATAGTCGCCCGGAGAGAGAAAGAGATAAACGGCTTTGGGTGGGGTAAGTTGAATTAAATCCTCTGCCTTTTGGGCGTTGGCTTGCCTTTTTCCTGCAAAAGTTAGTAGAAGAAAATGTGAGATAAATTGGATTTAATTACCCACCGTCGGATCAGGCGTTGTCTTTTCTTTTTTCTGTGCTGGAGACGTTGTCTTTCGGTGTTCCAGATATGACTAGGATATAGGGCTCTTTATTTTATTTATTTATTATTCTTTTTATTTAAATATAAATGGGGCATTTGCGTACTTTGAATAGATTTTTTTAGTTGCCTGGATTGTTTGCAAATCTCTTTCTCAAACTCGTAGATTATCACACAAGGGATAATATACATGCAACTATTTTTTTGGTAAAAATTTGTACTACTCCTTGTGTTCACTTTTGTAAATCCTTTAGGACAGCTGAAATTGAACTATTTTAGGTGTTGTCGTGAATGTCTAAAAGGTCTTATAAATGTGAACGGAGGGAGTATGTTATTTCGACCAGAGATATAAATTTCAGAATGTAATTTTTGTACTCGCAAAAATTACACAAGCTTATGGTTTATGAATGGAGTGAGGTGTGTCCGAATAAAGCCAACATCAGTTTGATGGATGGGCAGAGATCCTACACGAGTGAAATTTTGTCTTTAGATGCGAGAGGAATTAAGATTACATGCACTTTGTGCTATATAATATATGTTCCTATTTGGGTATTGGCGCGGTCGTCTAACCAGTTTTGGCGATTAACTTTTATCGCACCATGTTTGAAAAATGAAATACTTTCAGACAAATTTATATGCGTGATATATTCAAATACTTCCTCCGTCCCCAACCTAATATTTAATTAACTACCCGCAAAAAGTAACTAATTAAATACGGAGTACTTTGTGAAGACAATAGCAGAAAAGAATTTGCATGCCGACTGCTCGGCCGGAAGGAAAACATCCCAACTGTAACCCCTCCACTAAAAAAAAACTGTAATCCCTGACAAATGATTGATACATATACACATATATGTGTACTCCTAGACACTACATAGGGTTTTACAGACTTTTACTACTAGTACTACTTATTTTCCCATCGAGGCATGAAAATTGCCAACCGTGCCGGCCCCTCGTGCATAGCATCTTTGGCGCGAATGGAAGCGGTGCAGACAACACAATTGTGGTGAACCCAATGATTTCAGGCTACTAGAGAAGAGGGAAACATGCATGCATGCATACTGGGTGGGAGCAAGCAAGGCATGTATGTAGGGAAGGCAATGATGGTGTGAGCAAGTGAGAATAAACACTTCCGGAGGAGATCCAGACCAGAGTCACGCCATGCATTGCAATTGCATGCATGCGCAACGCAAGGCAAGGCAAGGCAGAGGTACGACCGATTCCATTACCGCCCACCTCCGGCCTGGCCTCCGGGAGATGTGGTGGAAATGAGCGTGGCAAGGACGCATCCATCGACCGACAGCTCGGGAGATGACAGCAGTTGGTTGCAGGAAATGGCGGGTTAAATGCATGAGCCATTTATTTTGAGACGTAATTGGCGCCATTTCCTCCTCTTGCTCTTTAAGGTATGGAGTGGCATTGCGCCCGTGCAGGGCCCCCGTTTGTAATATGTTCTTTCCACTTATGCTGAAGGGGTCTAGCTGGACCGAGTAGCACCTCTCACTCTTTTTACGTTTTCGTGTGGGCTACAACAACTAGGTGGATTGTTGATTGTCGGAGCAGAAATGTACTCCTATATGTGTACTGATTGGGGGTATAAGGTTTGCGTGGACGCAAACGTAGGAGTAATGCAGCAGCACGAGCGAACCCGCTGGCAACTATGCGTACTGCCGCACGTATTGGCCCTTGATCTTGACATGTAGAGTATTGCCTCCTCGATGCATGCTGAGCCGTTGGGTTGGTTGGACGGAACGGAAGAAATGCTACTACGCCTTGCTGAAATTCAACGCCAGCATTTTCAATTGGCAAATGAAGCTAGAAGAAAAAAAATAGCCAACAGCACGGTCGATCGGTTTAGAAGTGGTTTTCAGCTGACTATAATGCTGATATTCCTTCTCTCTTTTTTTTAGGGGTGTGTATGGATGCACTGTCGAGGAAGGGAAATGCCCTCCAATTGTGGTGGAACTACAAGGAGTGCCATTGGCTTCCGTGAGAAGGGAAAGCTAAAGAGAGGGAGGACCAGATCTCTCGGCTTCCGCCCGGGCCCACCGCAGGCCCAAGCTGGTGGCTGGCAGTAACAAAAGGCTGATGATCCCACATGGGCCCTGCTGGCTTCCAAGGGTTTACCGCTATTATTATTTAGCCTCTTTCTAATCCACATCTGATTGGTCACCCTTTGCTTTGGACGACCTTTTGCATTCATTGGTTCATCAATACGTACACAACTATGGTGTCTGAATTACTACTAGTACCTTTTTTTTTTTGCGAAATGAATTCTCACCGTTTTTGACACTATTGATTAGCTCATCAGTTACCACTGCTAGCTAATGCATGCTTGAACCCATTACTGCCGTCAAAATATAGCATAGCACCGCTGACCATGCATGTAAATTTCATTATGCACTAATTATGTCTTCCCAATTCTGGATGGCTTTAAGTTGTAGTATTCCCGCTCATTAGCAGCTGTACGTCTGGGCTGATAAATTTTTTAGGGGAATTTGATACTTTGATCTTGTAGCGCGACATGCATGCAAATGCAATTTTAATATAGTAGAGGAATACCCACTTGTTTCTTGTTTCTATTTGTATGCTTGCAATCATACGTTTGGTTCGTTTGTCAACACTAGTAGATAAAGGGGATTTAGCCCCGGTTCATTTGGCCTTTTAGCCCCGGTTCTGGAACCGGGGCAACAGGGTCGGTACTAATGCTCTGACCCTTTAGTCCCGGTTCAATCCAGAACCGGGGCAAAAGGGTGTCCACGTGGCCTGTGCACCGAGTCCAGGCAGGAGGGGCTTTAGTCCCGGTTGGTGGTACCAACCGGGACCAAAAGGCATGCACGTGTCAGCATTTCTGTAGCTGTGGTTTTTGTTTTTTTTTTTTGAAAGGGGAGGGGGGGGTTTAGGTTTTGGGGGTTAATTTAGGTGTTTGATATATTGTGTTAGCTAGCTAATTAATAGAGAGAAGTGTTCTCTCTTATGTCCGTGCTTTTGGTCGACGCTACATACTACACATACGTATATATATGGACTAGAGTCACGCTAGCTAGCTAGCTAGCTGCTAGCTATACTAAGCAAACGAAGGAACAGAAGATCTCGTATATATAATCAACATATATATATATGCATACAGAGAGAAGTAATAATATCGACCACCTCTCCTTCTCCGAGAGATTGGTCGAACAACAAGTTCTCGTATATCTATCGATCCGACACTACCGGGCACATATATACAATAATTATCTCTTACAAAAATAATCTCCTAACACATGGATGCAGGGTCCACATAGTATTCTCCGTCTTCAGCGATCACGTGTTCAAGGAAGAATGCCGCCAATTCCTCTTGAATTGCTCGCAGACGATCTGGTGTTAGGAGTTCATCCCGCATCCGAAACATCTAATTTGAAGTAGGGGGTCAATACATGAAATGATGCTATAAATTTGTGAATATTATTGATTGCTTACGCACTTTAAATTGTTCATCAGTGTAGCCCCGCTCACTGCTCGGCGATCCACAAACCCTAGACCCCCTCATGTCACATTTTGTCTAGCTATAGTGTCAAAGGATTCAACAAAACCAATACTTCATCATTAGGCGAAAGTAACAGTAGCATGATGGTACGAAGCTCTCCAAAGTTGTTTTGGAACGAAGTCCCAGATAAGATAATCCGTAACAAAAGACGGATTATCCTATCAGGGACTCCGTTCCAGAACATCTTTGCATAACTTCGTACCAACATGCCCCGGTTACTTCTGGCAAATGATGAAGTCATGTAATTTTTCAATACTTTGACACTAGCTAGGCAACCTCTCTCGACCCCTCGACCCCCGACTGCTCGGCGATCCACAAACCCTAGACCCCCTCATGTCACATTTTGTCTAGCTATAGTGTCAAAGGATTCAACAAAACCAATACTTCATCATTAGGCGAAAATAACAGTAGCATGATGGTACGAAGCTCTCCAAAGTTGTTTTGGAACGAAGTCCCAGATAAGATAATCCGTAACAAAAGACGGATTATCCTATCAGGGACTCCGTTCCAGAACATCTTTGCATAACTTCGTACCAACATGCCCCGGTTACTTCTGGCAAATGATGAAGTCATGGAATTTTTCAATACTTTGACACTAGCTATAGGCAACCTCTCTCGACCCCTCGACCCCCGACTGCTCGGCGATCCACAAACCCTAGACCCCCTCATGTCACATTTTGTCTAGCTATAGTGTCAAAGGATTCAACAAAACCAATACTTCATCATTAGGCGAAAGTAACAGTAGCATGATGGTACGAAGCTCTCCAAAGTTGTTTTGGAACGAAGTCCCAGATAAGATAATCCGTAACAAAAGACGGATTATCCTATCAGGGACTCCGTTCCAGAACATCTTTGCATAACAATTGATCCAACGGCATAATGATACCAAGCCTCGGTATTAATGGCATATTTTCTAATCTTTTTAATCTTCAACCGCATTGCATCCATCTTGATCTTGTGATCATCGACGACATCCGCAACATGCAACTCCAATATCATCTTCTCGTCCACAATTTTTTTTATTTTTTCCTTCAAGAATTTGTTTTCTTCTTCAACTAAATTTAACCTCTCGACAATAGGTTCCATCTTGATCTTGTGATCATCGATAACTTCCGCAACATGCAACTCCAATTCCATCTTCTCCTCCTCCATTTTTTCCAATTTTTTCTTTAACGAAATGTTTTCCTCTTCAACTAAATTTAACCTCTCCACAAGAGGGTCGGTTGGAATTTCCGGTTCAACTACCTCCTAGACATAATAAAACATCTATGCATGTCAGGTTGGTCGGCATAACTATCATAAGCACTAAAACAAATAGTTATAAATTAAAGATAATATACCACATCCGAATCGTAGACCGGACGAGGGCCCACGTGGGCGGATATCAAAACCATCGCACTATATAATAACAAGCAATAATAAACGTAAGAAAATTAGACAAATATCTATCTAAAGCAATAATAAAAGTAAGAAAAGCATGGACATAACAAGAGGCTCACAACGGTGGTGCCGGTGACGAGATCGGCGGGGGCGATCGACGGCGGCGAAGACGGGGACGGGACGTGACGGACCGCTAAACCTAGACAAATCTCGGAGAAAATAGAGCTTCGAGAGGAGAAAAGCTTAACTAGTGTGGCTCGGGCATTCCACCGAACACGTTGTGTGCATAGGAGGTGAGCTAGAGCACCACTAACCCCTCTCCCCCTCGGCCAGAAAAAAAAACAGAGCAGTGAGCTCTGCTCTTGAGTGAGGGGGTTTATATAGGCAACTCACTGGTCCCGGTTGGTGCTACAAACCGGGGCTAAAGGGGTGCCTTTGGTCCCGGTTCATAACATCAACCGGGACCAATAGTGGTGGGCCAGGAGCAAGAGCCATTGGTCCCGGTTTTTAGCTCCAACCGGGACCAATAGGTCCAGACGAACCGGGACCAATGGCCCACGTGGCCCGGCCGGCCCCCTGGGCTAACGAACCGGGTCCAGTACCCCCATTGGTCCCGGTTCTAGATTGAACCGGGGCTAATGGGCTGGACCAATGCCCTGTTTTCTACTAGTGTTGGATTTCTCTAGGAACGCGTTGAAGTTGATGGTGACATGAGCATGGGCCACACTAGTAGATAAAGGGTATTTAGCCCCGGTTCATTTTGCCTTTTAGCCCCGGTTCTGGAACCGGGGCAAGAGGGTCGGTACTAATGCTCTGACCCTTTAGTCCCGGTTCAATCCAGAACCGGGGCAAAAGGGTGTCCACGTGGCCTGTGCACCGAGTCCAGGCAGGAGGGGCTTTAGTCCCGGTTGGTGGTACCAACCGGGACCAAAAGGCATCCACGTGTCAGCATTTCTGTGGCTGTGGTTTTTGTTTTTTTTTTGAAAGGGGAGGGGGGGTTTTAGGTTTTGGGGGTTAATTTAGGTGTTTGATATATTGTGTTAGCTAGCTAATTAATAGAGAGAAGTGTTCTCTCTTATGTCCGTGCTTTTGGTCGACGCTACATACTACACATACGTATATATATGGACTAGAGTCACGCTAGCTAGCTAGCTAGCTGCTAGCTACTAAGCAAACGAAGGAACAGAAGATCTCATATATATAATCAACATATATATATATATATGCATACAGAGAGAAGTAATAATATCGACCACCTCTCCTTCTCCGAGAGATTGGTCGAACAACAAGTTCTCGTATATCTATCCGACACTACCGGGCACATATATACAATAATTATCTCTTACAAAAATAATCTCCTAACACATGGATGCAGGGTCCACATAGTATTCTCCGTCTTCAGCGATCACGTGTTCAAGGAAGAATGCCGCCAATTCCTCTTGAATTGCTCGCAGACGATCTGGTGTTAGGAGTTCATCCCGCATCCGAAACATCTAATTTGAAGTAGGGGGTCAATACATGAAATGATGCTATAAATTTGTGAATATTATTGATTGCTTACGCACTTTAAATTGTTCATCAGTGTAGCCCCGCTCACAGGTCGTGTGGCGGATGGACTCGCAAATGTAGTATCCACAATAATCATTCCCGGGTTCCTGCCACAACCACTTTACAAGAAATAGAGCTCAATCAAACTGATAAGCAAGAATATGCCAAATTGGTATTGATGAAACTAGCTAGCGCTTGAATCAAGATATAGGAGATGCGCGCGCGGAACATGCTACTATATAGTAATTACTTTCGGGTATCTAAATTGTAGCTTCTTCGGCAGTCCCGGAGCTTTTTTGCTGAATGTTTTCCAAGCCCTGCCAGACAAAGGAAACAATTAGTTGATATCAGAAATGAAGTTGCTGATATATATGCATGGTGGATAATATTGATCGATTTAACTTACCTGGCTAGCATTTGAGTCATGTCCGCATACTCCTCGGGATCTTTACGTTTAGAGTCGAAGACAGTTACTATTCCCTTCTCAAGCTTAATCTCTAAGAGAATATAGTGGAAGCTGCGCACGAATGCATGAGATCATTACATCACTATAAACTTGACTGATATATATAAGGGAAACCAAATATGCACAAGACATTAACACTCACTTGAAGTTGTAAGGAAAGAGTATTATATCTTTGTTTTCATTTACCACCAACGATCGTAGCAAGTTGGTCTCGGTATCGCCGGGACGCAATTTAACCTCGGTTGCATCTATGAGGTATGTGTTAATAAACCCAATATCACCTACTTGTATTTTCTTCAATTCGACGATCTTCAATCTGCATAATATAGTGAGGATAATTATAAATACATGCAATGAAGATCAGCTATATAGAGAGACTTAATGACAGAAGTAGTACTACTTACAGACAGTAGCAGGTGATCGTTGTTTTATCGAGGGCCAATTGATTGAAAAATTGATAGAACTCCTCAAATGGAACAGGCAACAGGTCAATTCCAACGAGGTCATGCTCAGGTTTAACTCTCAAATACAAGTTATTCCTCCCCCAGACTCTCTGCAGATTTTCATGTACCAATCATGCAATCTTCGCATATTCGTTGATAGAGATCTTTCATTTTTTACGAGAGGCTTTTTGTACTCGTATCTTTCTATCTGCACGTCCATGAAATCATAGTGTACATCGTCGGACGCGTAATCTGCAAGATTGGTATAACCGGGCACCATCCTCGGATCATTAGCGACCATGTCGCTAGACACCTTGAGCGGGGGGCACGATTGGTTCGCTTGTTCGCCGAGCTGGGCAATTTGTTTCCCAGCTCGCCCTTCTGCTAACCTCTGATCACTTTTTGTACTTCCGGACCGCTTGGCATCTTGAAATGTCTTTTGAATAATGCGGTCATAGTTGCCCTTCGGCTTACTTTTCGCTGGTTGCTTCAGGGCAGCAAGAGTGCGCTTTGCTTTCACCGCATCTATCTTCTCCTCTGGAGGTGGATGTCTCTGTGCTTTCAACCCTTCAAAAAAGTCCTTCACTTTGCCTTCAGCGATCTTCGTGTTTTCCTCGTCGGACCTCTCGTACGGCAACTTCTCTAGAGGCGTGAGAGAAGGACCGAATCTGCATCGCCTCCCGCCTCTGGCTGTACTGGTAGACGTCGCCGGACCAGACGAAGCGGCTGTCTTTTTTACTTGCTTAGGCGCCGGAGCAGGAGCAGCCGGAGCGGCGGCAGGTCTCTTCCGCCCTTGCTGATTAGGCGAAGGAGGAGCTGGCTGTCTGCTCGGGCGCGCCGGCGGCGAAGGAGGCGGAGTGCCGCCACGCGCCGGCGGCGAAGGAGGCGGTGTGCCGCCACGCGCCGGAGAAGGAGCCGGAGTGCCCTGATGGTCACTCGCCGGAGAAGGAGCCGGAGTGCCCTGATGGTCACTCGCCGGAGGAGGAGGCGGTGGAGGAGGCGGAGTGCCCTGACTCGTCGGAGGAGGAGGAGGAGGCGGAGGAGTCCAGTTCAGAATGTTGATTAGGTCCTTCCGCCATAGGCATGGAGTCTTCAGTGAAGAACCCAGCCGAGTCTCCCCTTCACCGGTAGGGTGGTCAAGCTGGAGCTCCTCAAATCCCTCCGTTATTTCGTCGACCATCACCCTAGCATATCCTTCTGGAATCGGCCGGCAGTGAAAAGTGTCGTCTGGTCCAGAAGGATAAACAGAGCCAGCAGCCGCCTTGACCTTCAGATTCATCCACTGTGCCATAAGGTGGCAATTTTGTGCCTCCGTGATAGCATCCACAGGATTCCTGGCAGTAGCCGTCAAGGCAAGCTCTGGCTGAAGCAGCTCGGTGGAAGCCACGCTGCTTCTCCGCTGAGATGGCGGGGTAGCTTCGGGGGAAGCTTCGGCAATTCTTTCCCGATCTGCTTCCCGTTCCTCTATCGCTTGTACTCTGGCCCGCAGCGCCTGGATTTCGGTCATCTCCATTTTCTTCCTCCTGTCGTGGCATTTGTAGCCTCCTGCGTCCGGAAACCCAGCACGCCACGGAAGGGAGCCTGGCGTGCCTCGTGTCCGTCCAGGGTGCTCAGGATTCCCGAGGGCCATTGTCAGCTCGTCGTTCTCTCTGTCGGGGATGAACGTCCCTGCATGCGCTGCTTTGATATACTGCCGCATCTTCCTGAGTGGTGTTTCCAATTGCTTGTCCGTCCAAATGCACCACCCTGTTACAGGGTCCAAGGATCCGCCAGCCCCGAAGAACCAAGTCCGGCAACGTTCTGGCCAGTGCATTGTCTCTGGTTCGATCCCTTTCTGAAGCAGATCATTCTCAGCCCTGGCCCACTAAGGCCGGGCTACGAGGTAGCCGCCCGACCCCGTGCGATGGTGATGCATCTTCTTTGCAGCATTTATCCGGTTTGTCTCCGACATCTTCTGACTCTTTTCCGACTTCTTATGGGCCACAAATGCGGGCCAGTCATCTTTGATCTTCTCATATATGCCCACGAATTCTGGAGTCGTTTCATCTTTGACAAACTTATTCAGTTTTTTCTTCCATGCCCTGAATTGGTCTGCCATCTTCGAAAGTGCATAAGACTTGATTAAGTCCTCTTTAACTGGCTTCGCCGGATCAACCTCTCGCGGTAGGACGAAGTTTGACTTCAGCTCAGTCCAAAGATCTTCTTTCTGCATATCAGTGACATAAGTCACCTGAGCGTCGTTTGCAGCCGGCTTTAACCATTGATGGATGCTGATCGGGATCTTGTCCCTAACCAGAACCCCGCACTGATTAACAAATGCGTTCTTTGTGCGGATGGGTGCAATCGGCTCGTCGGAGCGCGAGATTTCTGAGATCTCAAACTTTTCATCCGGCCTCAACTTTTTCTTCGCTCCTCGTCTCTTTACCGAAGATTTGCTCGATCCGGAGGGCTAGAAAAGGAACAAAGACGAGAGTTAATGAATGAATCAATTAACTAGTCAGCACATGCTTAACTAACATATATACCTCCTGGCCGGACTCGGTTCGGTCACCGGAGCCAGCATCACGGTCTCCTTCTTGCACCGGCATTGGGTCACCGGAGCCGTCCTCACGGTCTACTTCTTCCATGTGCATTGGGTCACCGAATTCATCAATATCATAGCCTAGATCTTCCAGCCGCAGCTCTTGTTCGACCTGCTCATCGGTGTCGTTGAGATACGACCTGACGGCATTTTGTCCGTCTGCGATTATGTCCATCAACATCGCTTCTTGTGCTAGGTCTCGGGTGTTGTCGTCCATTGTTTCTACAAATATTTACAACATGCCAATTATTATTCAAACATGACAGACGGATATATTAATGGCAGACGTAGAACTAGCTTCAACCCTCGACTGCTCGGCGATCCACAAACCCTAGATCCCCTCATGTCACATTTTGTCTAGCTAGTGTCAAAGGATTCAACAAAACCAATACTTCATCATTAGGCGAAAGTAACAGTAGCATGATGGTACGAAGCTCTCCAAAGTTGTTTTGGAACGAAGTCCCAGATAAGATAATCCGTAACAAAAGACGGATTAACTTATCAGGAACTCCGTTCCAGAACATCTTTGCATAACTTCGTACCAACATGCCCCGGTTACTTCTGGCAAATGATGAAGTCATGGAATTCTTCAATACTTTGACACTAGCTAGGCAACCTCTCGACCCCCCCGACTTCTCGGCGATCCACAACCCTAGACCCCCTCATGTCACATTTTGTCTAGTGTCAAAGGATTCAACAAACCAATACTTCATCATTAGGCGAAAGTAACAGTAGCATGATGGTACGAAGCTCTCCAAAGTTGTTTCGGAACGGAGTCCCCGGATAAGATAATTCGTAACAAAAGACGGATTATCCTATCAGGGACTTCGTTCCAGAACAACTTTGCATAACTTTGTACCAAAATGCCCCGGTTACTTTTGGCAAATGATGAAGTCATGGAATTCTTCAATACTTTGACACTAGCTAGGCAACCTCTCTCGACCCCTCGACCCCCGACTTCTCGGCGATCCACAACCCTAGACCCCCTCATGTCACATTTTGTCGAGTGTCAAAGGATTCAACAAAACCAATACTTCATCATTAGGCGAAAGTAACAGTAGCATGATGGTACGAAGCTCTCCAAAGTTATTTTGGAACGGAGTCCCCGATAGGATAATTCGTAACAAAAGACGGATTATTCTATCAGGAACTCCGTTCCAGAATATCTTTGCATAACTTCGTACCAAAATGCCCCGGTTACTTCTGGCAAATGATGAAGTCATGGAATTATTCAATACTTTGACACTAGCTAGGCAACCTCTCTCGACCCCTCGACCCCCGACTTCTCGGCGATCCACAACCCTAGACCCCCTCATGTCACATTTTGTCGAGTGTCAAAGGATTCAACAAAACCAATACTTCATCATTAGGCGAAAGTAACTATCCTCTATTCCTTTCTTCTTCTCCTCTTTTTTTCTTTTTTTTCTTCTTCTTATTTATTTCTCCTCTTCTTCCTCTCCTCTTCTTCTTTCTTTCCTCTTTCTTATTTTCTTCTTTCCTATCCTTCTTTTTCTAAATTTGTAACTTTTGCATATATAAAACTTTCTATATATATTTAGCATATATAAACAAAAAACTATATAGCCACATACACATATATATACATCACATATACACACATCACATATATACAGCAACTTCCTAAGAAAAAATATATTTATATACACATAAATATATATTTAACATATATATTTAGCAAATTCCTAAGAAAAAAAAAGATATACACATACATATAAATACAGCAACTATATACAGCAACTATATATACTGCAATTTCCTAAGAAAATTCCTAAGAAAAAAAATATACACATATATACATATATATACACAGCAACTATATATATATATACAGCAATATATATTAAACATATAAAAAAAAGGGAGCCGGCCCTCACATCGGCAGGGCTGGGCGGCGCGACGGCGGCGGGGCGGGGCGGCGACGAGGCGGCGTCGGGGCGCGGCGGCGCGACGGCGGCGGGGCGGGGCGCGCGGCGGCGCGGGGCGACGGGCCGGCCGGGGGGCGCGGCGACGGCGCGGGGCGGGGCGACGGCGCGGGGCGGAGCGACGAGGCGGCGTCGGGGGCGACGGCGACGGGGCGACGGGGGCGACGGCGACGGCGACGGGGACGGAGCAGATCGAGGGCGGCGTCGGGGCTGGGAAGAAGGAGAAACTGAACGAAATTTTCGCAAGTGTAGCTTATATAGGAGGAGTATTAGTCCCGGTTCTTGGCACAAACCGGGACTAATAGCCCCCTTTAGTCCCGGTTGCTGCCACCAACCGGGACTAAAGGTCCCTTTTGAGCAGCCCAAAGGGCGGGAAGGAGGCGCCTTTAGTCCCGGTTGGTGGCAGCAACCGGGACTAATGCCACCCTTTAGTCCCGGTTGGTGGCAGCAACCGGGACTAAAGGCCTTGCCGCGGTGCGGTGGGAAGTTTAGTCCCACCTCGCTAGTTGAGGGAGAGCAGCACCAGTTTATAAGCCCCGCTGCCTCTCTCCTCTCGAACTCCTCTAAACTGCAGGCCTAAGGGCCTAAACTGACACTGCTTTGCCTGTGGACTTGCTGGGCTTTCTACGGGCCTGAATCCTGGCCCATGGTTGGGTTTCTAGTCGTATTCAGGCCGTGTGGGCCCAGCAGGTGGCATATTTTTTTCCTTTTTTGCTTTATTTATTTCTAAGTTGTTTTTTGCTGTATTTAGAGTTGCTTTATTTATTTTATTTTCTTTGTTTATTTCTAAGTTGTTTTTTGCTGTATTTAGAGTTGCTTTATTTATTTTACTTCCTTTATTTATTTTCTTTGTTGCTTTATTTATTTTATTTTGTTTATACTTAATTACAACAAAATACTTATTGTTGCTATTTATTTCTAAGTTGTTTTTTGCTGTATTTAGAGTTGCTTTATTTATTTTATTTTCTTTGTTTATTTCTAAGTTGTTTTTTGCTGTATTTAGAGTTGCTTTATTTATTTTACTTTCTTTATTTATTTTCTTTGTTGCTTTATTTATTTTATTTTGTTTATACTTACAACAAAATACTTATTGTTGCTATTTATTTTTCAAGTTTGTTTTGTTTTGTTAGTGCAAGTAGTATTGAAATTTGAATAGTACAAACGGACAATGGTATCATACTCGTTTGTTACAAAGTTGGCATGGTATCATCATAATAGTTGTGGAAATAACTCTTCACTTTTTCTTCGCTTGTGTCATTTGCTTATTGCGCCGTAACCATGGATAATCTTCATCGTTTATCAGGATGCTTGGGTCAGCCTTGACTTTGAAGGGAGGAATTTCATGAAACTTTTCATAATCTTCAGACATGTCTGTCTTGCCCTCCACTCCCAGGATGTCCCTTTTTCCTGAAAGAACTATGTGGCGCTTTGGCTCATCGTATGATGTATTCGCTTCCTTATCTTTTCTTTTTCTCGGTCTGGTAGACATGTCCTTCACATAGATAACCTGTGCCACATCATTGGCTAGGACGAACGGTTCGTCATTGTATCCAAGATTTTTCAGATCCACTGTTGTCATTCCGTACTGTGGGTCTACCTTTACCCCGCCTCCTGACAGATTGACCCATTTACACTTAAACAAAGGGACCTTAAAATCATGTCCGTAGTCAAGTTCCCATATGTCCACTATGTAACCATAATATGTGTCCTTTCCCCTCTCGGTTGTTGCATCAAAGCGGACACCGCTGTTTTGGTTGGTGCTCTTTTGATCTTGGACAATCGTGTAAAATGTATTTCCATTTATCTCGTATCCTTTGTAAATCAATACAGTCGAAGATGGTCCCCTGGACAACAAGTACAACTCATCACAAACAGTGTTGTCACCTCTGAGACGTGTTTCCAACCAACTGCTGAAAGTCCTGATGTGTTCACGTGTAATCCAGTCGTCGCACTGCTCCGGGTGTTTGGAGCGCAGACTGTTCTTGTGTTCATCGACATACGGGGTCACCAATGTAGAGTTCTGTAGAACTGTGTAGTGTGCTTGAGATCAAGAATAACCGTCCCTGCATATTATTGAGTCCCTTCCAAGCGTGCCTTTTCCAGTCAGTCTGCCCTCGTACCGCGATTTAGGGAGACCTATCTTATTAAGGCCAGGAATGAAGTCAACACAAAACCCGATGACATCCTCTGTTTGATGGCCCATGGAGATGCTTCCTTCTGGTCTGGCGCGGTTACGGACATATTTCTTTAGGACTCCCATGAACCTCTCAAAGGGGAACATATTGTGTAGAAATACGGGCCCCAGAATGACAATCTCGTCGACTAGATGAACTAGGACGTGTGTCATGATATTGAAGAAGGATGGTGGGAACACAAGCTCGAAACTGACAAGACATTGCGTCACATCACTCCTTAGCCTTGGTACGATTTCTGGATCGATCACCTTCTGAGAGATTGCATTGAGGAATGCACATAGTTTCACAATGGCTAATCGGACGTTTTCCGGTGGAAGCCCCCTCAATGCAACCGGAAGCAGTTGCGTCATAATCACATGGCAGTCATGAGACTTTAGGTTCTGGAACTTTTTCTCTGCCATATTTATTATTCCCTTTATATTCGACGAGAAGCCAGTCGGGACCTTCATACTGAGAAGGCATTCAAAGAAGATTTCTTTCTCTTCTTTCGTAAGAGCATAGCTGGCAGGACCTTCATACTGCTTCGGAGGGATGCCGTCTTTTTCGTGCAAACGTTGCAGGTCCTCCCGTGCCTCAGCTGTATCTTTTGTCTTTCCATACACGCCCAAGAAGCCTAGCAGGTTCACGCAAAGGTTCTTCGTCACGTGCATCACGTCGATTGAAGAGCGGACCTCTAGGTCTTTCCAGTAGGGTAGGTCCCAAAATATAGATTTCTTCTTCCACATGGGTGCGTGTCCCTCATCGTCATTCGGAACAGCTAGGGCGCCGGGGCCCTTTCCGAAGATTACGTGTAAATCATTGACCATAGCAAGTACGTGATCACCGGTACGCATGGCGGGCTTCTTCCGGTGATCTGCCTCGCCTTTGAAATGCTTGCCTTTCTTTCGACATTGATGGTTGGTCGGAAGAAATCGACGATGGCCCAGGTACACATTCTTCCTGCACTTGTCCAGGTATATACTTTCAGTGTCATCTAAACAGTGCGTGCATGCGTGGTATCCTTTGTTTGTCTGTCCTGAAAGGTTACTGAGAGCGGGCCAATCGTTGATGGTCACGAACAGCAACGCCTTTAGGTCAAATTCCTCCTGTTTGTGTTCATCCCACGCACGTACACCGTTTCCATTCCACAGTTGTAAAAGTTCTTCAACTAATGGCCTTAGGTACACATCAATGTC
Source organism: Secale cereale (assembly GCA_902687465.1). NCBI lineage: Eukaryota > Viridiplantae > Streptophyta > Magnoliopsida > Poales > Poaceae > Secale > Secale cereale. The sequence continues at coordinate 501,700,467 of LR738712.1, forward strand.
GTTGCCGGGTTGCTTAGGGCCTTGGATGAGAACTGGCATCATAATGAACTTCCGCTTCATGCACATCCAAGGAGGAAGGTTATACATACATAGAGTCACGGGCCAGGTGCTGTGATTGCTGCTCTGCTCCCCGAAAGGATTAATGCCATCTGCGCTTAAAGCAAACCATACGTTCCTTGGGTCCTTTGCAAACTCCTCCCAGTACTTTCTCTCGATTTTTCTCCACTGCGACCCGTCAGCGGGTGCTCTCAACTTCCCGTCTTTCTTACGGTCCTCACTATGCCATCGCATCAACTTGGCATGCTCTCTGTTTCTAAACAAATGTTTCAACCGTGGTATTATAGGAGCATACCACATCACCTTCGCAGGAACCCTCTTCATGGCAGGCTCGCCATCAACATCACCAGGGTCATCTCGTCTGATCTTATACCGCAATGCACCGCATACCGGGCATGCATTCAGATCCTTGTATGCACCGCGGTAGAGGATGCAGTCATTAGGGCATGCATGTATCTTCTGCACCTCCAATCCTAGAGGGCATACGACCTTCTTTGCTGCGTATGTACTGTCGGGCAATTCGTTATCCTTCGGAAGCTTCTTCTTCAATATTTTCAATAGCTTCTCAAATCCTTTGTCAGCCACAGCATTCTCTGCCTTCCACTGCAGCAATTCCAGTACGGTACCGAGCTTTGTGTTGCCATCTTCGCAATTGGGGTACAACCCTTTTTTGTGATCCTCTAACATGCGATCGAACTTCAGCTTCTCCTTTTGACTTTCGCATTGTGTCCTTGCATCGACAATGACCCGGCGAAGATCATCATTTGGTTCCTCTTGATCTTCAGCAGCTTCACCCGTTGCAGCATCATTGGGCACATCGTCTGGTTCCTCTTGATCTTCATCAGCTCCCCCCATTGCAGCATCACCGTATTCAGGGGGCACATAGTTGTCATCGTACTCTTCTTCTTCGCCGTCTTCCATCATAACGCCTATTTCTCCGTGCCTCGTCCAAACATTATAGTGTGGCATGAAACCCTTGTAAAGCAGGTGGGAGTGAAGGATTTTTTGGTTAGAGTAAGACATCGTATTCACACATTGAGTGCATGGACAACACATAAAACCATTCTGCTTGTTTGCCTCTGCCACATTTAGAAACTCACGCACGCCCTTAATGTACTCGGGGGTGTGTCTGTCACCGTACATCCATTGGCGGTTCATCTGCGTGCATTTATATATAATTAAGTGTGTCAAAAACCATTACAGAACATCATAAATAGATAATTAAGTGACCAAATGGATAAAAGTTCATCATCACATTAAAACCAAAGTACATACATATATAGTTCTCATCTAACAACATATATAGCTCTCCATACACATCGAAACTATGTAAAACATTTCAACGCGAAAACAAATGCTATCATAATCGCAACCAAGGTAATAATTGATCCAACAGCATAATGATACCAAGCCTCGGTATTAATGGCATATTTTCTAATCTTTTTAATCTTCAACCGCATTGCATCCATCTTGATCTTGTGATCATCGACGACATCCGCAACATGCAACTCCAATATCATCTTCTCGTCCACAATTTTTTTTATTTTTTCCTTCAAGAATTTGTTTTCTTCTTCAACTAAATTTAACCTCTCGACAATAGGTTCCATCTTGATCTTGTGATCATCGATAACTTCCGCAACATGCAACTCCAATTCCATCTTCTCCTCCTCCATTTTTTCCAATTTTTTCTTTAACGAAATGTTTTCCTCTTCAACTAAATTTAACCTCTCCACAAGAGGGTCGGTTGGAATTTCCGGTTCAACTACCTCCTAGACATAATAAAACATCTATGCATGTCAGGTTGGTCGGCATAACTATCATAAGCACTAAAACAAATAGTTATAAATTAAAGATAATATACCACATCCGAATCGTAGACCGGACGAGGGCCCACGTGGGCGGATATCAAAACCATCGCACTATATAATAACAAGCAATAATAAACGTAAGAAAATTAGACAAATATCTATCTAAAGCAATAATAAAAGTAAGAAAAGCATGGACATAACCAGAGGCTCACCACGGTGGTGCCGGTGACGAGATCGGCGGGGGCGATCGACGGCGGCGAAGACGGGGACGGGACGTGACGGACCGCTAAACCTAGACAAATCTCGGAGAAAATAGAGCTTCGAGAGGAGAAAAGCTTAACTAGTGTGGCTCGGGCATTCCACCGAACATGTTGTGTGCATAGGAGGTGAGCTAGAGCACCACTAACCCCTGTCCCCCTCGGCCAGAAAAAAAACAGAGCAGTGAGCTCTGCTCTTGAGTGAGGGGGTTTATATAGGCAACTCACTGGTCCCGGTTGGTGCTACAAACCGGGGCTAAAGGGGAGCCTTTGGTCCCGGTTCATAAAACAAACCGGGACTAATAGTGGTGGGCCAGGAGCAAGAGCCATTGGTCCCGGTTTTTAGCTCCAACCGGGACCAATAGGTCCAGACGAACCGGGACCAATGGCCCACGTGGCCCGGCCGGCCCCCTGGGCTAACGAACCGGGTCCAGTACCCCCATTGGTCCCGGTTCTAGATTGAACCGGGGCTAATGGGCTGGACCAATGCCCTGCTTTCTACTAGTGTAACAAACTTCGTCTGTTTCGGAATAATTTCGGAGGCCGAAAACGGCTTGTAGAATTGAGTTTCGGATGATTTAGTGGTTGGCGTGCACTCTTCTAGCGTCTACCACCCTACCGTGAGCTCACCCACGGACAGATACTTCGACAATGACGTGCAGAACAATGTTACATGACTCTATTTCTGCAGCAGCAAGCCCTACATGCTAGTCTGGATGGAAGGAGAAGCCTCTTCGGTGCACCGAACACCCAAAAACATGCCGTTTTGCATGGTTTATCACCCATACCGCTACCACCCACATTTTTGTCCATGCACATGTGTTGTTCTTGGACAAAACTGTGCATGCCAGCTCTTCTACATTACATTCGTACTGTTCGAAAATAATAGGCCATTTCGAGTGGCGCAAAATGGCTCGTGGGCGCGAGCAAGTTACCCTGGAAGCCGGATTCACGATATCCCTCGTTGCTGAAATCCATTTGAGGTGTATCCGTAGAAAGACCGTACCCTGGCCATACGAACTCCGTTTGGGCTCCATGACCTGCCAAAACGACCGCAGCGAAAATTCGCATCCTTCTGTCACACACTTCGTCTGTTTCGGAATAATTTCGGAGGCCGAAAACGGCTTGCAGAATTGAGTTTCGGATGATTTAGTGGTTGGCGTGCACTCTTCTAGCGTCTACCACCCTACCGTGAGCTCACCCACGGACAGATACTGCGACAATGACGTGCAGAACAATGTTACATGACTCTATTTCTGCACCAGCAAGCCCTACATGCTAGTCTGGATGGAAGGAGAAGCCTCTTCGGTGCACCGAACACCCAAAAACTTGCCGTTTTGCATGGTTTATCACCCATACCGCTACCACCCACATTTTTGTCCATGCACATGTGTTGTTCTTGGACAAAACTGTGCATACCAGCTCTTCTACATTACATTCGTACTGTTCGAAAATAATAGGCCATTTCGAGTGGCGCAAAATGCCTCGTGGGCGCGAGCAAGTTACCCTGGAAGCCGGATTCACGATATCCCTCGTTGCTGCAATTCATTTGAGGTGTATCCGTAGAACGACCGTACCCTGGCCATACGAACTTCGTTTGGGCTCCATGACCTGCCAAAACGACCGCAGCGAAAACTCGTATCCTTCTGTCACAAACTTTTTCTGGGTCGGAATAATTTCGGAGGCCGAAAACGGCTTGCAGAATTGAGTTTCGGATGATTTAGTGGTTGGCGTGCACTCTTCTAGCGTCTACCACCCTACCATGAGCTCACCCACGGACAGATACTGCGACAATGACGTGCAGAACAATGTTACATGACTCTATTTCTGCACCAGCAAGCCCTACATGCTAGTCTGGATGGAAGGAGAAGCCTCTTCGGTGCACCGAACACCCAAAAACTTGCCGTTTTGCATGGTTTATCACCCATACCACTACCACCCACATTTTTGTCAATGCACATGTGTTTTTCTTGGACAAAACTGTGCACACCAGCTCTTCTACATTACATTCGAACTGTTCGAAAATAATAGGCCATTTCGAGTGGCGCAAAATGGCTCGTGGGCGCGAGCAAGTTACCCTGGAAGCCGGATTCACGATATCCCTCGTTGCTGAAATCCATTTGAGGTGTATCCGTAGAACGACCGTACCCTGGCCATACGAACTCCGTTTGGGCTCCATGACCTGCCAAAATGACCGCAGTGAAAATTCGTATCCTTCTGTCACAAACTTCGTCTGTTTCGGAATAATTTCGGAGGCCGAAAACGGCTTGCAGAATTGAGTTTTGGATGATTTAGTGGTTGGCGTGCACTCTTCTAGCGTCTACCACCCTACCGTGAGCTCACCCACGGACAGATACTGCGACAATGACGTGCAGAACAATGTTACATGACTCTATTTCTGCACCAGCAAGCCCTACATGCTAGTCTGGATGGAAGGAGAAGCCTCTTCGGTGCACCGAACACCCAAAAACTTGCCGTTTTGCATGGTTTATCACCCATATCGCTACCACCCACATTTTTGTCCATGCACATGTGTTGTTCTTGGACAAAACTGTGCATACCAGCTCTTCTACATTACATTCGTACTGTTCGAAAATAATAGGCCATTTCGAGTGGCGCAAAATGGCTCGTGGGCGCGAGCAAGTTACCCTGGAAGCCGGTTTCACGATATCCCTCGTTGCTGAAATCCATTTGATGTCTATCCGTAGAACGACCGTACCCTGGCCATACGAACTCCGTTTGGGCTCCATGACCTGCCAAAACAACTGCAGTGAAAATTCGTATCCTTCTGTCACAAACTTCGTCTGTTTCGAAATAATTTCGGAGGCCGAAAACGGCTTGCAGAATTGAGTTTCGGATGATTTAGTGGTTGGCGTGCACTCTTCTAGCGTCTACCACCCTACCGTGAGCTCACCCACGGACAGATACTGCGACAATGACGTGCAGAACAATGTTACATGACTCTATTTCTGCACCAACAAGCCCTACATGCTAGTCTGGATGGAAGGAGAAGCCTCTTCGGTGCACCGAACACTCAAAAACTTGCCGTTTTGCATGGTTTATCACCCATACCGCTACCACCACTAGTAGATAAAGGGGATTTAGCCCCGGTTCATTTGGCCTTTTAGCCCCGGTTCTGGAACCGGGGCAACAGGGTCGGTACTAATGCTCTGACCCTTTAGTCCCGGTTCAATCCAGAACCGGGGCAAAAGGGTGTCCACGTGGCCTGTGCACCGAGTCCAGGCAGGAGGGGCTTTAGTCCCGGTTGGTGGTACCAACCGGGACCAAAAGGCATCCACGTGTCAGCATTTCTGTAGCTGTGGTTTTTGTTTTTTTTTTGAAAGGGGAGGGGGGGTTTTAGGTTTTGGGGGTTAATTTAGGTGTTTGATATATTGTGTTAGCTAGCTAATTAATAGAGAGAAGTGTTCTCTCTTATGTCCGTGCTTTTGGTCGACGCTACATACTACACATACGTATATATATGGACTAGAGTCACGCTAGCTAGCTAGCTAGCTGCTAGCTACTAAGCAAACGAAGGAACAGAAGATCTCGTATATATAATCAACATATATATATATATGCATACAGAGAGAAGTAATAATATCAACCACCTCTCCTTCTCCGAGAGATTGGTCGAACAACAAGTTCTCGTATATCTATCCGACACTACCGGGCACATATATACAATAATTATCTCTTACAAAAATAATCTCCTAACACATGGATGCAGGGTCCACATAGTATTCTCCGTCTTCAGCGATCACGTGTTCAAGGAAGAATGCCGCCAATTCCTCTTGAATTGCTCGCAGACGATCTGGTGTTAGGAGTTCATCCCGCATCCGAAACATCTAATTTGAAGTAGGGGGTCAATACATGAAATGATGCTATAAATTTGTGAATATTATTGATTGCTTACGCACTTTAAATTGTTCATCAGTGTAGCCCCGCTCACAGGTCGTGTGGCGGATGGACTCGCAAATGTAGTATCCACAATAATCATTCCCGGGTTCCTGCCACAACCACTTTACAAGAAATAGAGCTCAATCAAACTGATAAGCAAGAATGCCAAATTGGTATTGATGAAACTAGCTAGCGCTTGAATCAATATATAGGAGATGCGCGCGCGGAACATGCTACTATATAGTACTTACTTTCGGGTATCTAAATTGTAGCTTCTTCGGCAGTCCCGGAGCTTTTTTGATGAATGTTTTCCAAGCCCTGCCAGACAAAGGAAACAATTAGTTGATATCAGAAATGAAGTTGCTGATATATATGCATGGTGGATAATATTGATCGATTTAACTTACCTGGCTAGCATTTGAGTCATGTCCGCATACTCCTCGGGATCTTTACGTTTAGAGTCGAAGACAGTTACTATTCCCTTCTCAAGCTTAATCTCTAAGAGAATATAGTGGAAGCTGCGCACGAATGCATGAGATCATTACATCACTATAAACTTGACTGATATATATAAGGGAAACCAAATATGCACAAGACATTAACACTCACTTGAAGTTGTAAGGAAAGAGTATTATATCTTTGTTTTCATTTACCACCAACGATCGTAGCAAGTTGGTCTCGGTATCGCCGGGACGCAATTTAACCTCGGTTGCATCTATGAGGTATGTGTTAATAAACCCAATATCACCTACTTGTATTTTCTTCAATTCGACGATCTTCAATCTGCATAATATAGTGAGGATAATTATAAATACATGCAATGAAGATCAGCTATATAGAGAGACTTAATGACAGAAGTAGTACTACTTACAGACAGTAGCAGGTGATCGTTGTTTTATCGAGGGCCAATTGATTGAAAAATTGATAGAACTCCTCAAATGGAACAGGCAACAGGTCAATTCCAACGAGGTCATGCTCAGGTTTAACTCTCAAGTACAAGTTATTCCTCCCCCCAGACTCTCTGCAGACTTTCATGTACCAATCATGCAATCTTCGCATATTCGTTGATAGAGATCTTTCATTTTTTACGAGAGGCTTTTTGTACTCGTATCTTTCTATCTACACGTCCATGAAATCATAGTGTACATCGTCGGACGCGTAATCTGCAAGATTGGTATAACCGGGCACCATCCTCGGATCATTAGCGACCATGTCGCTAGACACCTTGAGCGGGGGGCACGATTGGTTCGCTTGTTCGCCGAGCTGGGCAATTTGTTTCCTAGCTCGCCCTTCTGCTAACCTCTGATCACTTTTTGTACTTCCGGACCGCTTGGCATCTTGAAATGTCTTTTGAATAATGCGGTCATAGTTGCCCTTCGGCTTACTTTTCGCTGGTTGCTTCAGGGCAGCAAGAGTGCGCTTTGCTTTCACCGCATCTATCTTCTCCTCTGGAGGTGGATGTCTCTGTGCTTTCAACCCTTCAAAAAAGTCCTTCACTTCGCCTTCAGCGATCTTCGTGTTTTCCTCGTCGGACCTCTCGTACGGCAACTTCTCTAGAGGCGTGAGAGAAGGACCGAATCTGCATCGCCTCCCGCCTCTGGCTGTACTGGTAGACGTCGCCGGACCAGACGAAGCGGCTGTCTTTTTTACTTGCTTAGGCGCCGGAGCAGGAGCAGCCGGAGCGGCGGCAGGTCTCTTCCGCCCTTGCTGATTAGGCGAAGGAGGAGCTGGCTGTCTGCTCGGGCGCGCCGGCGGCGAAGGAGGCGGAGTGCCGCCACGCGCCGGCGGCGAAGGAGGCGGTGTGCCGCCACGCGCAGGAGAAGGAGCCGGAGTGCCCTGATGGTCACTCGCCGAAGAAGGAGCCGGAGTGCAAGTAGTATTGAAATTATTTATTTTATTTTATTTGTTGCTTTATTTATTTTCTTTGTTGCTTTATTTATTTTATTTTGTTTATACTTACAACAAAATACTTATTGTTGCTATTTATTTTTCAAGTTTGTTTTGTTTTGTTTTGTTTTGTTAGTGCAAGTAGTATTGAAATTTGAATAGTACAAATGGACAATGGTATCATACTCGTTTGTTACAAAGTTGGCATGGTATCATCATAATAGTTGCGGAAATAACTCTTCACTTTTTCTTCGCTTGTGTCATTTGCTTATTGCGCCGTAACCATGGATAATCTTCATCGTTTATCAGGATGCTTGGGTCAGCCTTGACTTTGAAGGGAGGAATTTCATGAAACTTTTCATAATCTTCAGACATGTCTGTCTTGCCCTCCACTCCCAGGATGTCCCTTTTTCCTGAAAGAACTATGTGGCGCTTTGGCTCATCGTATGATGTATTCGCTTCCTTATCTTTTCTTTTTCTCGGTCTGGTAGACATGTCCTTCACATAGATAACATGTGCCACATCATTGGCTAGGACGAACGGTTCGTCATTGTATCCAAGATTTTTCAGATCCACTGTTGTCATTCCGTACTGTGGGTCTACCTGTACCCTGCCTCCTGACAGATTGACCCATTTACACTTAAACAAAGGGACCTTAAAATCATGTCCGTAGTCAAGTTCCCATATGTCCACTATGTAACCATAATATGTGTCCTTTCCCCTCTCGGTTGTTGCATCAAAGCGGACACCGCTGTTTTGGTTGGTGCTCTTTTGATCTTGGACAATCGTGTAAAATGTATTTCCATTTATCTCGTATCCTTTGTAAATCAATACAGTCGAAGATGGTCCCCTGGACAACAAGTACAACTCATCACAAACAGTGTTGTCACCTCTGAGACGTGTTTCCAACCAACTGCTGAAAGTCCTGATGTGTTCACGTGTAATCCAGTCGTCGCACTGCTCCGGGTGTTTGGAGCGCAGACTGTTCTTGTGTTCATCGACATACGGGGTCACCAATGTAGAGTTCTGTAGAACTGTGTAGTGTGCTTGAGACCAAGAATAACCGTCCCTGCATATTATTGAGTCCCTTCCAAGCGTGACTTTTCCAGTCAGTCTGCCCTCGTACCGCGATTTAGGGAGACCTATCTTATTAAGGCCAGGAATGAAGTCAACACAAAACCCGATGACATCCTCTGTTTGATGGCCCATGGAGATGCTTCCTTCTGGTCTGGCGCGGTTACGGACATATTTCTTTAGGACTCCCATGAACCTCTCAAACGGGAACATATTGTGTAGAAATACGGGCCCCAGAATGACAATCTCGTCGACTAGATGAACTAGGACGTGTGTCATGATATTGAAGAAGGATGGTGGGAACACAAGCTCGAAACTGACAAGACATTGCGTCACATCACTCCTTAGCCTTGGTACGATTTCTGGATCGATCACCTTCTGAGAGATTGCATTGAGGAATGCACATAGTTTCACAATGGCTAATCGGACGTTTTCCGATAGAAGCCCCCTCAATGCAACCGGAAGCAGTTGCGTCATAATCACATGGCAGTCATGAGACTTTAGGTTCTGGAACTTTTTCTCTGCCATATTTATTATTCCCTTTATATTCGACGAGAAGCCAGTCGGGACCTTCATACTGAGAAGGCATTCAAAGAAGATTTCTTTCTCTTCTTTCGTAAGAGCATAGCTGGCAGGACCTTCATACTGCTTCGGAGGGATGCCGTCTTTTTCGTGCAAACGTTGCAGGTCCTCCCGTGCCTCAGCTGTATCTTTTGTCTTTCCATACACGCCCAAGAAGCCTAGCAGGTTCACGCAAAGGTTCTTCGTCACGTGCATCACGTCGATTGAAGAGCGGACCTCTAGGTCTTTCCAGTAGGGTAGGTCCCAAAATATAGATTTCTTCTTCCACATGGGTGCGTGTCCCTCATCGTCATTCGGAACAGCTAGTGCGCCGGGGCCACAGCATTCTCTGCCTTCCACTGCAGCAATTCCAGTACGGTACCGAGCTTTGTGTTGCCATCTTCGCAATTGGGGTACAACCCTTTTTTGTGATCCTCTAACATGCGATCGAACTTCAGCTTCTCCTTTTGACTTTCGCATTGTGTCCTTGCATCGACAATGACCCGGCGAAGATCATCATTTGGTTCCTCTTGATCTTCAGCAGCTTCACCCGTTGCAGCATCATTGGGCACATCGTCTGCTTCCTCTTGATCTTCACCAGCTCCCCCCATTGCAGCATCACCGTATTCAGGGGGCACATAGTTGTCATCGTACTCTTCTTCTTCGCCGTCTTCCATCATCACCCCTATTTCACCGTGCCTCGTCCAAACATTATAGTGTGGCATGAAACCCTTGTAAAGCAGGTGGGAGTGAAGGATTTTTCGGTTAGAGTAAGACATCGTATTCACACATTGAGTGCATGGACAACACATAAAACCATTCTGCTTGTTTGCCTCTGCCACATTTAGAAACTCACGCACGCCCTTAATGTACTCGGAGGTGTGTCTGTCACCGTACATCCATTGGCGGTTCATCTGCGTGCATTTATATATAATTAAGTGAGTCAAAAACCATTACAGAACATCATAAATAGATAATTAAGTGACCAAATGGATAAAAGTTCATCATCACATTAAAACCAAAGTACATACATATATATAGTTCTCATCTAACAACATATATAGCTCTCCATACACATCGAAACTATGTAAAACATTTCAACGCGAAAACAAATGCTATCATAATCGCAACCAAGGTAACAATTGATCCAACGGCATAATGATACCAAGCCTCGGTATTAATGGCATATTTTCTAATCTTTTTAATCTTCAACCGCATTGCATCCATCTTGATCTTGTGATCATCGACGACATCCGCAACATGCAACTCCAATATCATCTTCTCGTCCACAATTTTTTTTATTTTTTCCTTCAAGAATTTGTTTTCTTCTTCAACTAAATTTAACCTCTCGACAATAGGTTCCATCTTGATCTCGTGATCATCGATAACTTCCGCAACATGCAACTCCAATTCCATCTTCTCCTCCTCCATTTTTTCCAATTTTTTCTTTAACGAAATGTTTTCCTCTTCAACTAAATTTAACCTCTCCACAAGAGGGTCGGTTGGAATTTCCGGTTCAACTACCTCCTAGACATAATAAAACATCTATGCATGTCAGGTTGGTCGGCATAACTATCATAAGCACTAAAACAAATAGTTATAAATTAAAGATAATATACCACATCCGAATCGTAGACCGGACGAGGGCCCACGTGGGCGGATATCAAAACCATCGCACTATATAATAACAAGCAATAATAAACGTAAGAAAATTAGACAAATATCTATCTAAAGCAATAATAAAAGTAAGAAAAGCATGGACATAACAAGAGGCTCACCACGGTGGTGCCGGTGACGAGATCGGCGGGGGCGATCGACGGCGGCGAAGACGGGGACGGGACGTGATGGACCGCTAAACCTAGACAAATCTCGAAGAAAATAGAGCTTCGAGAGGAGAAAAGCTTAACTAGTGTGGCTCGGGCATTCCACCGAACATGTTGTGTGCATAGGAGGTGAGCTAGAGCACCACTAACCCCTCTCCCCCTCGGCCAGAAAAAAAACAGAGCAGTGAGCTCTGCTCTTGAGTGAGGGGGTATATATAGGCAACTCACTGGTCCCGGTTGGTGCTACAAACCGGGGCTAAAGGGGTGCCTTTGGTCCCGGTTCATAAAACAAACCGGGACTAATAGTGGTGGGCCAGGAGCAAGAGCCATTGGTCCCGGTTTTTAGCTCCAACCGGGACCAATAGGTCCAGACGAACCGGGACCAATGGCCCACGTGGCCCGGCCGGCCCCCTGGGCTAACGAACCGGGTCCAGTACCCCTATTGGTCCCGGTTCTAGATTGAACCGGGGCTAATGGGCTGGACCAATGCCCTGTTTTCTACTAGTGCAATCAAGCTCACATGTACCATGATGTGACTTGATATGCATATGTACTTTTGTGAACGTGCCTAGTCAATTTAGCATCCAAGATATATTACAATAGTAAGAGAAGTTAGTGTGTAGTACGTAGTGTATGAGCTGATTACAACGATTTTTTATTTAAAAAAAAGTGGCGTGTACCATGCAAAAAGATAAAAATAAAAGTGGTGTGTGACAATCCCATTCTCGTGGATATCTTTGCGGGCCACGTGCATACGTTATAATCATGGCCATGGGATTGGGCCGCCATGCAACTAATCTTAGTATTGCTGGTACTTGTGTCTTCCCATGCAAGGATCCAATGTTTATTATAACCAAACTTTAACCAAACAAAATGCTGGATTAGGTGGACCATAAGGTTGATAATTCAGGATAACTCCTTTTGCTTCTAGGAGCGCAAATTCTTGGATTCTTGCTTGGGATCATGATTGCGTCTTCACTAGTAGTATGCTTTTGCTAATTCGTCTGCGCAGAACGATGAAATCCTATTGTGGGGGTCCCGAGTTGTAGATCACCGAGATCAATTTTTTGGATTAGGTGGACCATAAGGTTGATAATTCAAGAAAACTCCTTTTGCTTCTAAGAGCGCAAATTTTTGGATTCTTGCTTGGGATCATGATCTCGAACTGTGGATCACCTGGGTAAAACCGTAAGCGGGCTATAAGGATTTAAATAATATATTGGTGCTGAGTTGGAGGAGAGAAAAGATAAGCGGGCTGTAGACTAACAGCCGGCTGCAGCACATGCTCTTAGATACTTTGTGAGAATGTATGATGGGCCATAGTAGTGCATGTTTATAGCTAATTATTGTTGGCTATAAGGTTGACTATACATTACTACCCAGACCTCGGTGATCATATTGGCTATATATTGTAGGGGGTCCCGAGCCGTGGATCTAGGATTGATGGTGAACAAGATAAAAAGGGCATGATGTTTTACCCAGGTTCAGGACCTCTCGATGATGAAGTATCAAGTACATGTTGATCTACCTCGAGATCGTATGTTGTGTACTAAACCCTAATGGAGGTGATTGTACTTGTGTCTCTACGGACTAACCCCGTGGTTTATGTAGGCA